>JARQSV010000626.1:329035-389850 GCA_030142285.1 Calameuta idolon
CTCTCTCTCTCTCTCTCTCTCTCTCTCTCTCTCTCTCTCTCGCTCTCTCTCTCTCTCTCTCTCTCTCTCTCTCTCTGCCTCCCTGTACCTCAGTTCATGTGGCCCGAACGTCTCACGAAGAAACCAGCAATAGTTACGCGAAGCGGCGGCCTGATGACCTCGTAGTTAGATTTCGTAGACGGTCTAGGTTCGGTCGGGTGGTTTTGGCCGTGAAGTTGCAGCCGCGAGGACGACCGGCCCAAGAGCGTGTTATACCCAGGAGTCGCCGGCGGACGCGGCTGTCGAACTCGGAGGGACGTTGGCCGCCGGTGCCGGGGATTCCTGAGCAGTATTGACGCCGACGTCATCGCCGACCCACTGCGAACCTCCACCACCTCCGACACCGACGCCCTGGACCGACCCGACTGGGCCCTGACCTTGACCGCCCTGACCCTGACCCACCCCCAGCTCATACTGCCGTTTCTTTTTCTTCTCCAAGTTAACTTGCGCATAGAGCGGCTCACCGGGTTTTGGCTGCTGCAACACACACACACAAGCCAACATTAGTACCATTGCATCCGCCAGGAGCGATTGCGGGGCCTTCTCTCTTTTTCTTTTCTACTCTCTCTCTCTCTCTCTCTCTTTTTTTTTCGATTCCGCTCGCCTTTACTTCCTTTCTCTTTCATCTTTAACTCTTGCCTCGCCTTCGATTTTCTTTAAGAACTCGTTTCGCGACTCGTGTACTCTTTTTCTTTATTTTTATATCTGCATTGCTGGTTTCAACGAACGTTCGGGCAGCCATCTTGGCATTCCGCATTCTATCCCTGCCGATGATATCCTCGCACAACCCCACCCACGAACCCTCGTACTTGGCCGTACCCACGCCCTTATATCCTCACTCGCCACCCTCGGGAAAAACGACTCCAGGACCGATGAAGATATCTCGAGGATCCAGGATCCAGGATCTAAATGGCGAACCGTGCACGACACGGTTCCACCACATGAGTCAAGTGAGAATCGAGCGCGTTATATGTTATACGTTTCTAGAGAGCTGTTTAAAAATATATATGACACGACATGCAAAGATGGTGGGTCACAATCTTTTTCCATTGTCTTCCTTCTTTTCTTTTTTTTTTTCCTCGCAGAAAAAAATGTACGTTTTTATTAAATCATTATGTATATTATATATGTATTTGTATATATGTATATGTATATGTATAATTGTATATAGGATGTACATGTTTCATTGACGTTGCATTACACAATAACTCGTTCTAGTCTAGATGAATAAATTAAAAAGCAAAAACTCGGTTAACCATAGATAACAATTAATGAATACTTGTATATGATAATACAGAGACGAGAATACTATCATTTCGGAAAGTGTAGGTGTACCAAACCCGCCCTGTCAAAAGTGCTAAGCGTGTATGGTGACGTGTGTCTGCCATGGTGTCGTTAGAACGTTAACGCGTGTGATTCGGCACCCAGAGCTTATCACTTTCGATCCCACTTAACGTCTATCCCTTCCTTTCTTTATAGTCTTGTAATTAATGGAGCTCCTTCCGTATCGAGGTCGGACGTCGCCATTTCATTATAGAGCGGTCGACTACGATTTACGTGAGTCCATGGTAAATTTCGTTTCATTGTAAAAAAACTTACTAACCTCTAAAAGTTCGGGTACCTAACCCCCTCTAAGAGACTAACAGGATCGTCCGCCTAACCTAAAACCTATCTACAATTTAAATAGCATCCTATCTTAAGTAACGATTTTTATTCGTTCTATTAAAGAAAAATTGACAAAAAAAAAGCCCTTCTTGGCACATGTTACCTGATTCGCCTTCAAACGTCATATTCGAAAAAAGATTTGTGAGAAAGACTAACGTAAGCCTACTTGGTCTGGCAAAAACGCCTTTTTTTTAATTCGTGTGTTATTTTTGCGTGTATGTGTATGTATACGAATGAACCCTGCATCGACCGTAGCTTGCGAATTCGCTACTGTCAAATTACTCTTTGACCGAATCGTTATCAACGTCGCTATTAATTGACTTGGTTCACGTCTTCGATTATTTGAATTCGCTGCAAAAAACCGCCGTCGCGCTCGTCCAATGAGTATTTTTCCTATCGTTACTTATATATTTTAAATTTATATATTTATTTATTAGAACACAGCGACACATGTCGCTCAAGATTTATTGGCTGACGGTGCATAGGAAGAATATTTTCGCGAATGCCCATCGCCCTTTGTCACCCCCCTCCGTAAAATTTAAATATTTTATCTCTGTGTGTGCACGTGTGTGTATGTGGATTCATGACTGTGTGTCAATGTCACGTGTATCAGGGTAATTAATAAATGTCAACGATAGTACGAGACCAATTAGGGGGTTGCATATGTCGAAAGTCTAATGACTTACGGGGTTGGCAGGAAATACGCAAACGCCTCCCACTGGCGGCGCGTGTCCACCTTGTTTCGGATACTGCATGTCGGACATTGCAATCTCCTCGTTCTGCTGCAAAGGTGGAAAAAGAAGTTGATTTGATCTAGGAACAGCGACGAGGACGTTTCTTGAGATATAAACTGTACTTACAGACTGGTAGATCGTGGGTCGTCCAACGTTGTTCGAATTCTGATTGGGTCTCTGAATCGTCCTGTCTTCGTATCGCGTGCTACCCTGGCTTGCCATTGGCCGATTGAGGGTACTGCAATCATAACTAGACTTAAAATAGTGCCGAGTCCTTATGAAACGATTTAGGACTCTGCGCGTGAGACTTTCAGTGCGGCCAGTAGATTCGGTTGGAGTGGAGAAAAAAATAGCGCGCAGAGTCCCACGAACTCAAAAGATAATTGAAAAAAAAAAAACATGGCAAGGAACAGTTTTTGGATTCGATGGAAATCAAATGAAAAAAGTACCTGTTCGCATTGTTCGGTGAATTCGGTCCGGAGTTACGTGCCGCGACTGTTTTCGTGACAAAGTCCTGCTCCTTCCAGCCGTGCTTCTTGTAGACGTCGCGAAGCTCCTGGTGCTGCCACATCGTGAAGAGTACCTGTCCTGTTGTCAAAGCGTCATTCAATTAGTCAATGTTTTTCTCAGATGGCTAAACTGAACTGCGCTTGAGAAAGCAAAACGATGCGAGTGACGAACCAGCAAATTTGAGAACGCGGGGCGTGTACTTCTGACGTTGTCTGGTTATGTTCATCAGCCTCTCGACACCACCCGCGTCTAGAAGGGACCTCGAGAATTCAGCGTTCTTCTTGATGACCTCATTCAGAGTCGCAAGAACGGCGGCTATGGTGTCGTCGCTCGTACCCTGATCGTGTTGATTATTTCCTGACGGTAACTTCTGGATAAGGTCACGCATTGCATATTTCCCAATGAGTTCCTTGTTTCGCTGATCTATCGCAAGGTTCCTTAAAGCCGTGGCCACAGCACACACTACGCGATCCACCTTGAATAAAACAAAAATTAGGCTAGGTCCACCCGTGCTCGGCAGACACCCAAAAGAGACTTGAACATTCTGTCAAACGTACCTCCATTCGCAGAAGCTCCACCAGAATGGGCAGACCCTTCTCCTTTCGCACTGCAGCTCGAATTTCAATGCTAGGCTGCCAGTAACAGGCTGCCAGATTTTGTAAGGCTCCTGCAGCAGCCTCCAGGGTTTCCGGATTTGAGCAGGTCTGTAAAAGCCTCAGGTAGGACTGAACGACTTCCGGCTGCCATAGGAGCTCCATTCCCTTGACAGGTTCCGTTCTGGGACTGGTCGTGCGCGACGTTGTCGCCTCCTTTTGAACCGGTTGTCCGTCCTTCTTCTTTTTACTACCCCCAAAACAACCCAAGTTCTCACCTAGAGCAGAGAAATCAAGGAATAAATTTCACTTCCCTGATGAGGACACTCCTCGTCTTACGTCGTGACTTGAGGGAACTGATGTCTCCCTCGGTATTTCCTCAGAGATTGCACACGGTATTCACGCGAAGAACGTATTTACGTCCCAGCTAGTAGCTACGGCTTTCAAATATTCACATGGTCCCACGAGACAAGCTCAGAGCAATCTCGCTCATTCGCAAGGAACCATCAGGATCCAAGATGAAGATTATCACGCGACTATCCATACCTAATGAGGTTTATCAAGATCAGACAGCGCTTCCAATCTCTGTCGCACGCAGAAGCACCCATGTCATTCTTGTTGCCTATTGTTTCAAATGGTGGCTCACCCTGATACCTCAGGCTCGATCTCCATCGCTAAGACTACATGCTACGTATTAGAACGAAATACTGGCTAACAACGGTAATGTCAAATAAAAACGCACACGACTCTACTGAAACTATTATCTATCAGGCAAACTATAAAAATAGAAGAGAAATCCTGGGTAAGCGATTTTCTAAAATGCACTAACACATCTGGATATAATTGATGTTGTCAATGGCAAAAGAGATTGGGCACGAGCCACGCTTAAGCTGGAACGACGCGCACGTGCTTTTCACGTGACAATCGAGTAGGCCGAGTGTGAAAATTAGGGCTAATTTTTTTTCTTCATAAAATCGTATCAAGGGTGAAGTATGTGTCTACGATAGCAGAATGACAATTGTAATACGTGCGTTCCAGACAGGCGTGTCCTAATGCCGAAATGATAAAAGTAGCGAGCGGCCGAGATTTGATTTGATCATCAAGGTAACATTAATCTATCGAAAATATTACAATAGTGTCTTACCTTGACATAAACTGTACGCTAAAAAAATGAAACAGACTTTATAATCCATGCTAAGGTTCGGATGATTACTTTAGCTCTATGTACTAGCCTAAATCGCGGGATCCGTCCTTACGGATCGTGGGAACGAGGAGAAGACGGGAGAAGCCGACGGTAAAAACAAAGTCTGACTCTACGTCTAACGATCTTGTCGCGATATCTAACAATTAGCCTTAATGGTTTTCTAATGTCGTTGCACCGGTACGTACTGAGACTCCCGCGCGAGAGGAGCTAATACGAAGCTGATGTTTTCCGACAGCGAGACAATGGCCGCCCTATGAGAAAAGATATAACTGCTCGTCGAGCAAAGGCCACGTGTTAATCGCATGCACCTGACTCAAGACATGCCCATCGAAGGAGACCGATTTTTCTTTACCATGACAAGGGAAGAGCACACTCTGTCTTTCATACTCAAGTGCATCAGAGGGTAGAGAATCGGTGGGTGAAATGACTCACCCTTGGCCGGAGCCGCTACCCTGTTTTGTACAGCCGACTGAATCGGATGCTTGTCGTAATTCGGATCCTCGACTTCCTGACACCTGTAGCTCAAGTTCCTTAGGATGCAGACACAATTCTCAACGATCTTGTTGCCGATGTTCGACTTCTCGATTGCCGAGCGCACCACGTAGAGAAGAGCGTCGACCAGTCCGTCGCACTCTCGAAGCTTTTTTCTTGCGTACTCCCCGGCACTGGACACGTTCCTCAGGACGCCCGAGGCATTTCTGAATACCGTGGACCAGCAGGTTTCTCCGCTGGAAGAACTTGGATCCCATCCACTGTGCGGGATGATGATATTGTTGACTACCATCGTGACGCCGTCGTCGATGATGGATCTCTTGAGGTCCTGAAAGTCGTTGACAGTGACACAGTAGATCGAGGAAGCTCGCCGAGGGAGATCTCTTTTTATTTATTTGTTACCTACCTCGCAGGATGAGAGATTCCAGAGGACCCCGGTCACCAGTTCCTTGACGTCGGCGTCGGACGTTCTGCGTAGAAGATTGATGAGAGCGGGAACACCGCCGGCATTTTTAATAGCCCTCTTGTTCTCGTCGTTCTGTCTTCCGTAAGAGAGATTTCTTAGGGCGCCACAGGCGTTCCTGTAGACGTCGGGACTGTCGTGATCCAGGAGTTGGACGAGCGGAGGAATACCACCGAGACTGCGTGTTTTCTGCTTGTTGGGATCATCCATGTAGCAGAGGTGTTGGAGATACGCGGCTGCGTTCGCTTTGATTATATTATTCGGGTTGCTCAGGAAGCCTATGACTTCTGACAAGTTCGGATCCCGCCATCGCATGGACTTTTGATCATCGTCCAAGGGACTGGCCATTCCAGGAACTCCGGGATGCCGACTCTGTAGTCGTTGCAAGTGAACCTCGTCCTCGAAGATACCTGGTGGAACACTCGTGGCTAATGGCGCTGGGTGACCTTCCTCATATCCGCCGGAAACGTCCCCAGGAACTGCGCCTGGACCAACCCCCACACCAGGACCATATCCAACTGGTCCATATGGAGACGGTGATACAAAACCATAGGCCACCTTGCCCTCGTCTGTAAGGAGAAAAATTCGTAGATTACGGATTTTCGAAAGACGACCAAGAGGAAGAGGCGTAGAGCTGGTCATAGGCGAGAAGACGTTATGGATTCTTTGATGCGGTTTTAAAATAATAATGACGTTCTCGATATCATTGAGATAACGGTGTTGCTATCAGTGAGCGCGATAACGACTACGTCACAGCGATATAAAGGATAGGCAGACCCGCAGTAGCGATCGATTTAGAATGGGCAATAATGTGCAGGACGGGATGGAGCAGGTCTTTCAGAGTCAAGAGTATTCGAAAAATGATGTTGACCTAGCCACGTAGTAAATCGATCCCTGACTCACCGTGAGGATGTTGAGAGGGCTCGCCCGAGTCGTCCATGTTCCAGGAGTTGCTAATTTGATCTGAGGAGATAAGTGAACGATATATGCTGAGATGCTGGATGAAACAGGGTTCGCCGCGCGTCTCAAACATAAAACGTGCTCGTATGTGGCAACAACAGGCGACGCGTCGCTCGAGGCAGGAATGTTCCGCGGAGGATTTTCGCTAGTCAGCAAAATTGCATAACGCTTCCCCCCACCGAGCCTCGACCAGGGTAAACATCCCGGCTCGAATCCGATAGGAATTCTTATCGCGTGAATGACGTGGACGAATGAACGGGTGGGACGGCGAGAGGAAGAATGTAGGAAAAAGGATATAAAAAGTGCGAAAGGTCCTCGTAAAAATTTACCATATTGATCTCCAGGGCCGCCCGGACTAGGCGTGATGCGATAGTGATCTTGCAGAGCAGGATTCAGACCTGGGTCCATGTCGTTGTAGCCACCCTCCAAGTACGGCGCACTTTTACGTAGATACTCTGCGAATAGAGAAACCAGCTCTTTCATTGACTCCCTCGTGGCATTGAAAGGTCGCTACCCACTCGAGTACAAGCGACATCAGGCGTCGAGACAGCGCGAGAAGAGAATGAATGAAGAACTGAATAGGACCTACCGTGTGGCGGAGAGGCGTGACTGTGCTCCGAAGGGCTGTGTGGACTGTGGGGCGAATGTGGTCTAGGCATGTAGATCCCATGGGGTCCAGGAATCCATCCTGGCTGCGGAGGATATCCTAAGTAAGGATCATAGTGGTCAAAGCTGACCATGTAGGGATCTGCCGCGTAGCAAGGATCCGCGTGCTGATAGTCCTGCGACATCAGAGGAACGGACATGTAGCTCACGGCACCTGGATCCGGTTCCATGTGCGAGACCTCGCGCACGACCTTCGTCACGGTCGTAACCTGCATCGGAGGAAGTCACATTGAGGACATTGATTAGCTCCAATTATCCTGATTACAAACTCATGGCAGGAATACGCACTTGCTGGGACGTCTGTTGCTTGTGGGTCCTGATAAGAAGAGGATCTTCTTGCACCGAGAGGTGAGACGAGTGCAGGGAATGACTGTCCGCCTGTCCATTACTTCCATGGTAATCGGTGTCGTTCTGTCCACTGAAAATCATCGAATCATCGACACAAATTAGTCATGGCACGTCATGCGGCCTGAGTCAAGCGGTCGGAGACGGGGCCTGTTCTGGATACTCACGTGTATTGTGGCATGTCGGGACCTTTCTCTTGCAATACTCGTCTGAAAGTAAATTCGAATCGCTTTAGAGAACACGAGAAGCTGTTGAGCGTCGAGTGGAATAAAATAACGAAATAGAAAAGGCTAACGAGTCAAGTGCTTGGAAACATGCAGAAGTGTCAATAAGAGACTAAGCTAGTGACGAAGCAATGAAGGCGTGTCAGAAGGAGAGTAATGGCGTTGCTACTCTACTTGCCAGACTGTTCACTGAGGAGAGAACGATATCGCAGTTCCTGTTAATGTGTCTAGTAAAATCTTAAGCGAAGTTCCGATTTCTTCGACACGGCTCGATACGTGAGCTCAGCTGATCTTTAAAAATAAAAGTGACCGATTAGCCAATCGCTCAGCTAAATCGAATTTAAACGACGAACCGTGCCGAAGCAACTGAATCCAAATCGTGTACGAATATCGATTTGAAGATCAAGACCCGACTAAACCTCAGTGAAGAGTCGAGCGTCCATCGAGTTAACTCGTGTTAGTCACCTCTGTGTGATTTCAGTGCGCGTTATGTTGTGCTCCTGCCTCTGCTCAATCCGCCGATTCACCAGCCTGATTTTCATGAGTACAGCCAGTTAGTAAAGTCGTTATCATCTATTTGATATTATTAAGGCTTAAGCACATTACATAAAGACATTCCGGACGAAGTGGAAGGAAACGCGAGAGCCGCAAATGACTTTAAGAAGACTCAGTCAGTGAGGAACTTAATTTGATTGCCCACGGGCAGGAAGGGGGTTTTGTAATCGAATTAAATTAATATATTCTCTTCCTCTCTCTCTCTTACTCTCTCTCTCTCCCTCTCACTTTCTCTCTCTCTCTCTCTCTCTCACTCTCTCTCTCTTTCTCTCTCTCTCTCTCTCTGTCTCTGTCTAAGAAAATTGTTATCGTCCTTCGTCCAGTGACAGCTGTCGACTATGAGTGACGAGTTTCAGCCGAGTAGCTCTGTATGCGAGAGATGCGAGAAGTTTGGACAGTCAAGCGTTTCAAATGCAAATTGAAAAGTTCCGGAGCAATTGAAATCCTGGCAATGCGGCCGGACGCGCTTGGATCCGTCGCGACGCGTATTATTGACGCCCTCTAGACGAAAGTAGAATGCGGCGATAATTCTCGAGGGTGCCCGAGGCAGGCTCGATTTTTATCTTCTGTGTGTGTTCTGTCCTGAGAAAAAGAGAGAGAGAGAGAGAGTAAGAGTGAAAGAGGGTGCTCGATAAGATAGGTGCGGCTCTTTGTGTGTGCATTATGCAGTCATCGCGATGCAGTGCTGCAACCGAGGAACCGAAGGCGTCTTCCACAGGGAGTCCAGGGATCTGTTGAGTCTGGAGTATGCATACACTAGCAGCCCAATGCCATGAGATATGAAGAGACGTCGAAAGGATGCACAGGGGGATGTGAAAGGAGCTGGTGCATCAGACTGAAGATACTCACAGACAGGAGTCAACCAGCTGGTTGTTTGACATAGCAGCTGAAGTGTCTTACTCGGTCCTGACCCGGGAGCGATCTCACCTGAAACAACAAGCAATAGAGGTTCTTAATGAGAATCGTCAGCAAGTGTAGATTACCTAGTAAGCAGCCAAAGGATTAATGGCGTCGATCGATCCCGACGAAGATAGATTTTGAAAGCAGAACCAAAAGTAAATCAAATAACAAACAGGAAGTCAGCTTAATTATAGCATTATACAACTGCGGATGACAATGCAGGACAATGGGCTCTCCATCCTGACCAAATCTATACCTATAGGGACTATTATAGCTAGCGAATGGCCTCTGCCCACATTGGACAGGCATTCTTATGGCACGACCTCTCTCTGCGCCCCACAATGCCAAAGTACAAGAGAGGCCACTCGAACGCAGGCAAAACATCCCAAGCTGATGAGGTTGGTAATCGTGCCTTGGGGAGGACTCCGGGGCTGAGGGGATGGCTGAGCGAAGAGCAGGACGAAGCTAAGGAGACGTTAAACGAGCCAGGGCTGCCATCGAAACAATTTTGACGATTGAAAGGACTTTGAATTTACATGGCACCAGCAGACCAGTCCTGTCTCCCTCGACCCCCCACGGATCCACCAAGGGGAAGCAAAAGGTCCCTGATACCGCAGTAGACCTCTACGCTTTATTGGCAGGCTAGACTCCGTTGTCATTAAAGCTTCATAATAAAGCTCGTAAATCCAACGGGGGGAGGTTGCGTTGCGAAATTAATATGGAGCCAAGAAAAATGAGATTTCGCCATATAAATGATAGCCGGGTAGCGTCGGTGGTAATAAGTTAGCAGTCTCGATATTAGTGGAATCTCCAGGGTATTTTCATTCGGGAACGATTCCAGTTATAATTTATCATCTGGATGTATGTACGCCGGTGCATTCAACATTTTCCATTGTTATCGTTCTGCCTATCCGGCTGCTGTCACTGTGAGAAAACGGCAGCATCGTTTGGACGGGAGCCCAAAATGCTGCCGGAGACTTCGGTCAGGATCTTCTTCGGGAAGAGTGACTCCACGCCACGTGCTTCGATGTGTAGCTGATTCTGATCCGTACCGGACCAAGCACACGGATGGCTCTGTCTACTCTGTAGGAACGCATAGGGATGCATCGTTTCACGTTTCAGTGCATCGTGGAAACACGAAATCCTATTAAAGCCACTAGAGTTCGAATCATCTTGCGGTCGCGCGAGAGAAGTAACAGTAGGAAGAGCAGTGAGTGGGAATGAGAACGAGAAGGATGGAGAACTCGAGTGGCCGCGTAACCAATTGCAGAGCTCTAGAGCCATTACCAAATACCAAGTCTTGGAATAGACCAAAACGAGCCTTTGGGTTCCTCGGCTGCAAGCGGAAATGTTAACGATACAGATTGAGCTGCGAGCTATAAAGAAAATGTCGCTGTCCATTGCTGCCTTGTAAACAAGCAAACGACATTTTCGTGTTCAAAAGTTTAGACGTTGGCACGACAATTCTTTTAAAAGTTTAAGGTTACTGGGCTGAATGATTTTCTTTTTCTCTTTCTACCCACCTTCATTGGCGCATTGACTACGATGACCTAGAGATCTTGGTTCAAAAGTCTGTCAGGTGTCTTTGCCAGACCATGTGTAGCGGTTAGATCGCATAAACGGGGCTTAAGCTTAGATCCGGCGTGAACGTCATCGTGGAGTGACATGACATGGGACGTGGTATTCAATGTTTCTTCTCCTCTTTTTTTTTAATGCTTTTCTGATGCGAAAACTCTGGAGGAAGTTTTGCTTAATGCTCACTCTACGGATGGAGCGAGTCCGGGAAAGGAAGGAAAAACTGGAACAGGAAAGCAGACGGGATTAGCAATAACATAGAGGAAAAATGAGAATCCCACAAACCGGTACGATTCAAGTAAGAGAACGAACGGGTTGCCGGTAAAATAAAGAACGGCGCGTGCTCTGTAACTCGTTTGATCCTTAAAGACGCTTGAGGAGAGACGATTGATCTCTCCGGGCTCTCTTGGGTGCGTACTCGCACGACACGCACGCACGCACCTACAACGAGACACCTACACCCTCTTCGGCCACCACCTATTACGCGTCCTCCTTACTACATACTACGTACTACCATCCATTACACCAGAACCCATGAACCACCACGTACCTTCCTGTCATTTCGACGATTTGCTCTCTTTCTTTCTCTACCTCTCTGACTCTATTGCTCTCTTCCTCCTCGCGGCTTTTCACAATTTTCCGGCGTCCCGATGTCAATGGCCGTGCAGCGCCTCCTGGATGATTTTCACGGCGATCTGGCAATGCGATATCGCGCTACTGTCACATTCACGTCCAAGGAACTGAACTTGGCGGAAGGACGTTTTCTATTTCTTGAATCGCACTTATTTTCTGCACTGTTATGTGATTTTGTGATATTATGTGACTATGCGACACTATTCACATGCACTCCAAAGCTCGGATTTTCACACGAGGGTTGCTGATTCTTTTAGCACAAACACTGGAGACACTAGCACCGTCGTGGCCGTCGGGGTCGCCGTCACTGCTGTTAACGTGCTCGACCTCTTCCACGTCGCACCCTGAAAATCCTTTGATCTTGAAAATTCTTTCTCGCAGCTTGACCAAACCGATCTCGATCCCGCTCCCGCACCACTGTCCCTTTCAAAGATTCCGTACATCTCCTAGAGCCAGAAACCGAGCGTACCGATCTCTGCGGCACCTGGGAATCAACCGGACAGCCTGGACGCCTCGCCTAGCCGGAGGATCTTTCAACCATTCGAAGCAGCTTCGGCGTCACTTTTTCTTCCTCTGATCCTCCTGATCCTCGTCCTTGCTGCTCAACTTGGTTGTCAATGGTTGCTGACGTTACGTGGCTTCGATGAACGGGATACGGAACACTCCCGCGGCACTTTTTACTTTTTTCTAGTCTCAGTCCTTAGATCGGCACTTCAAGAACACGCAACACTCAGACTGCTGGAGACCCTCCTCCAGATGAAGTCTCGACAGTACACGTGCTACGGAGTAGACGAAAACCTGGGGCTTTTCACGGACATATCCCCGACGAGTCGCCTCCTCGCCAACGCCTACACGATACACATTGCACGCAGTAACGACGCCCCTACTCTACCGGGAACAGTGGTTCTCCATCGCTAAATAGTGTTGACCAAGTTAGATGGCGTCGGCGCCGCCAGGCCATCAAGGGAAATCTTCAAAGCGGGCGACAGGAATTCCTAGGGGAATTTACCACGCCATCATTGGAAGCCAAGCTTTGCTAGAAAATGAGTAATGGCGATTCTTGAAAGTCAACCCTACCTGCTATTACTTGTCTCACTGTTTTCTAGAAGGACACTTCATTTAGTAGAATATCAAGCAAATACAATGCATATGCATTTCTTACGTGTTCATTTCTCCTTAAAGGTGACAAACAGGATATTTTCGTGTAATTTCGCGTCGGATATTTTCACGGACAAAACTGGTGTCGCTGGCGTACCTGGTTGTGAATTGGCTATGAATATGATCCCATAACCTTATTACAATCAGGTCACCAGGGTTGAGCGCCTCTGCTTACGCAAGTACTACTCCACGTACTACTTCCCTCACTACGAGCGCAAACAACTACGATACCACACGACTCCACCCTAACCTGTATATATACACACAGCATATCGACGCGACTATCAGCAATTAACAGTAGATTGTCAACAGGAGGAAATTACACGGAAAAGTGTCCGAACGTGATAGGCACTGGACGCAAGTGCAAAGTTCACATACCACGTTCCACGGACCCATCAAGATGTAATCGTGGAACGCTTGAATGGCGCGCAGCAGAATACTTGTTTTAAAAATCTGGTCTAATTGTACCGGGGAGTCCACCAATCCGAAGTACGGGTCAATGCGCAACGTTATAACGAGCAACCATAAGTCGGTTGTCAATGGTTGCCAGTGCTTCTCACTGGATTAAGACGACACAATCAGTGAATCACGGCACTTACTTCTGTTCACGCTATAAATAGCTGATCCTTCCTGACAGCTAGTGATTGCTGATTGACTTGGTCCTTTCTGGATGGAACACAAAAGCTAACAGTATGTCAAAACAATCTCAGGCGTTTTGAGCGGGATTGAGAACCGGATCTTCATGCGCTCTAGTGCAAAATTATTTCGAAAGCATTTCAAATGATAATCACCTTGAAACCAAACCGCTTTTCACTTCCATTAATTAGAGAGGTCGTCGGGTTAGACCTCGAGATCAAAGGGATGCTGTAGAACGTAATGAATCCCATCCGGATGCAGTAGATCGGTTTGAAAAACGATGCACCTGTAGAGATTCGTGGTGCACATCTCCTTCCAGCACCAACATCGAAGATGGTGTCGGTGTACGACTGCCTACGAAGAGCGAATAGTTTAATCTACAATAATCAGATCCCTCTAAAATGTCGGCGAACGAGGAGTATCGGGCATCTTGTGCTCAATGACGGCCACTACTTGGAAAGCGAAAAGCCGTAATTTTTGGCGAATGTTTCGCGTTCAATACGGGGAAATCTATATTTTCATTGATATAACCTCGATTGCGAGCAGAGATAAACATAATCCTTGAGACAGATCCGTAGGATCGATCCGACGACGCTTCGGTCCTTGTGTATTTTCATTATTCGACGCCGACGACGCCTTCCTTGGACATAGTGTTTACGAAGGTGTTAGCAATTAAGCTGTGGTGATTGCAGACAATTAATTAGCGCACCTGGCAAGGTGTGGTTGAACAACATGAGTCACAGGGGGTTTCCTGTATGGGGATGAGTTTGAAGTCTCTGCTGTCCTCAAGCATTAGTCTTGCTTGTAACATGAGACACACTAGAAGCAATATCTTGCATTTGTCACACAGATGATCTATAGATTAAAACAATTAGAAGATGATAACAATACTTTCAATGCAAGCATAATACACTGATACTGATATCATGGTGCTTTGGGATATCCTTCTGGCTCCTATCTTCTTGGGCTTCAATCTGGTGCAAGTCAGTAAGTACGAGTCAATTTATTTTATCAAGACCTTATTATATAAATGTTGACGTATTGTAGAAACTGAAAGCCATGGTTACTGTGCACCGTATAATGGTAAGATCTGTAAAAAGTACCTCACAGGTATCGGGGAAGTCTGGTTTAATGATTCCAATGACAATCCCGGAGGCTGGCAAAATGAACGAATAACTACAGACCTTTGGGAAGAATTGATACCAAGACTAGTAGAACCATGTAGATCTGCAGCTGAGAAAATGCTTTGCTTTTATGCATTTCCACAATGTCAAGATTCTATAGGGTTGCCACTCTGTTATGAGGACTGCATGGCTGTGAGGCATCAATTTTGCTACAACGACTGGGCCTTGATAGAAGACAATAAGCAAAGAAACATCTTTATCAGATCCAGAGGGCACTTCACTTTACCAGAGTGCGAGAGACTGCCCAAGATTAGCAAGGACAAACCCACTTGCTCTCACGTTCATCTGACTGATATAAACGCGGATCTCATCACTTGTAAGATTATTGTGTTATTATCAAAAGTAACGTTGTATGAAACTATGAGATTCCGAGAATACGTCACGCAACTGTTCCAGATGACTGTGTTAAAGGCAATGGCCGTTTTTACTTGGGGAAGGAAAACAAAACTAAATATGGCCGGAACTGTCAGTCCTGGGGTGTTCAGGAACCGCACAGCCACGATAAACCGCCGGATGTCTTTCCGCAAATCCGCTATGGAGAAAATTATTGCAGAAATGCAGGCGGCGATGAACCCATGCCTTGGTGCTTCACTATGGATCCGCTAATCCGCTGGGAACACTGTGACATTCCAATTTGTGGTAAGATTCACTCACTTCGTGGTCAACGTCCTTGAACTTTGAACTTCCGGAATATCTTATTGCTGTTCATTACAGATAATTCAACGGAGACGGTGGTAGAAATCGACCCAAAAGATTTGACCATGGAAACATTCTTCACGCCTACTTTTGTAATGATCCTCTCCGCCGTAGGGTTCGTCATCCTGGTCGGTGCTTTACTTGTCGTACTGTTATGCCAGAGGCTGCATAAAACACACCAAGGATACAATCCAACAGAAAGCCAGGTACTTTTCTTTTACTTAGAATGGAATGTTTTGGATAAGGGCAGAAGAATGTAACGTTACAGGATGTGAACATCGACCTGGACAAACTACCCAGCAACGACGCGTACCATAAAACCGGTGCGCAACTAAATCCAAAGCTGGAGAAATTAGAATTTCCAAGGAACAACATCATCTACGTAAGGGACCTGGGTCAGGGTGCTTTCGGTCGAGTCTTTCAAGCGAAAGCACCAGGTCTGGTGCCAGATGAGGAATTCACGAACGTCGCTGTCAAGATGCTCAAGGAGGAGGCTTCCGACGATCTGCTAGTGGACTTTGAGCGGGAAGCTTGTCTCCTCGCAGAGTTCGATCACCCGAACATCGTGAAGCTTCTAGGAGTCTGTGCGATTGGACGTCCCATGTGCCTCCTATTTGAATACATGGGTCGCGGCGACCTGAACGAGTTTCTGCGTTCCTGTTTCCCAGGAAACTATATTGTGCGAAGTCTTGAGAAGGACGGCACGTTCACGGACTCCCGTCTCTCTCACATGGACCTGATAAACATAGCGCGACAGGTCGCGTCCGGTATGGTCTATTTATCCGACAGGAAGTTTGTTCACCGAGATCTGGCTACGCGTAATTGCCTGATAAACGACCAGATGGTCGTCAAAATAGCAGACTTTGGTCTCTCGCAGAAGATCTACCTTCAAGACTATTACAAAGGCGACGAGCAGGATGCCATCCCGGTTAGATGGATGCCACTGGAGAGTATACTGTACAACAAGTATACGGTAGAGTCAGACGTATGGGCCTTCGCCGTCTGTCTCTGGGAGATCTTCAGCTTCGCTCTTCAGCCCTACTACGGCATGACCCATGAGGAGGTAGTCAAGTACATCAAAGAAGGCAACGTACTGCAGTGTCCGGAGAACACGCCAAAGTCTGTATACGAGCTGATGAAACTCTGCTGGAACAGAAGACCCTCGGACAGGCCAACCTTTAGGACCATCTACCAGACCCTGGATGTTATCAAACATGAGCTGGAAAGCAGCGAGAACAAACTAGACAGCGTTCCCCTGCGCATTCACGTTTAAAGGTAGCTTCTCTCTTTTCTTATTTTTCTTCATCCTCATCTTTCTCTTTCTCTTCTTCCTTCCGCTCCTTTTTAATTGCCTCCACGGTATCTCCCATCCATATCGTCAATCTCAAAGGTACACTAATTGTAAGTATGCAGCTAGTCGGGAGACCATTTATTTGTCATTAGCTTTCTTACTGTGAACCAAAGTTCTTGTCGAAAATTTTGTACCGAAGAGAGCCGAGGTTTAGGCCTAATTTTTAAACTGTGTGATCGACGAGGCTAAACTTTTTTATGCAACATTCAATTTCGCGCAAGCGCATTTACAAAGAGCAACTAGTTCGTTTGGCCTATGTGAAATACGAATTTCAGTATCGAATTGTGCATCCATCGCAGTCGCGTTTGATGTTCCTTTGTAAATAGTGTATTTCGTTAGGAGCTGTGACACAAGTTTTATCTCTTTTCAAAGTTCCATTGCGTTCGCAGTCCATGGGCATAATCGTGCATGTTGTAAGTTTTGGCTATATAAGTGTTTTTATACTTAAGCGAGATCTATTTATACTTTAAGGTAGGAGTCTCGCCACAGGCGGGATTAGAAAATCTCTTGATTTTAAAATATATATGACTTTATGCGATAAACTTTAATATATGAAAAATATTTTGCATCCTACCGAAGATTTGCAGTAGGTAATTTAACTTCGAATATGGACAAATTAACACGGCGTCTTATGGGAAAACCGTTTTGTCAACATTTGAACTCCAGAATTCATACCCTTATCGATTAGACAGCGACGAATTTAAAGTTTCTAATTAAAACGACGAATTTAAAGTTTCTAATTTTCGATTAAAACTTTAAAGATAATCTCGATAAAAACGACATAAGACAGCTGACTGACTGCCATGAAGTAATCAAGTACAGAAACTTACATATAATAGCTACGACAGCTGATCGAAAAATAGTCAAACCAGTTATTCTTCATTATTATTTAATCGTAAATTACGAAATAATATCAAGTATATGTGTTTATCCGTAAAGTTTTAATCATACAAACATTTCTGCAATATCGAAAATTATCCGAAAATTACGTTGGACATCGACGATTAATAGAGATCGTCATGTGACGTCGGCGTGGCGAGACTCCTACCTTAAATGAACGTTAGGTGTTAGATGCAAGAGGGTCGCTATACCAAAACCTAAAAAAAAGAATGAAAATAAGATGACGTAACTGAAGACGCACAATGTAGTAACGGAGTAAGACACACTATTGGAAAATATTTGGATAAAATGACTTTAGGTATATATTGCGTTACTGTTATACATACTATAGTATAAGGCGGGTTTTCAAAAAGTATTCGCGTATACGGTACGCCATCATAGACAGGCCACTGTTATCACTGCCACTAACCAGTAACCACATCATTCCAAAGAGACTGCTACGTACTTTGATAACTAAAAAGAAGTAAACTGAACAGTTTAGACAGTATTCGACATTAGTTAGCGCGGGTACTTTACGAATACCTTTAAGAATCATCCTCGGGTGAAACAATGCGTATTAAATGAAAATAAGAGAGATATATATATATATATATTATATATACGTACGTGTGTACATGTGGTAAATGCATTTCACGAAATAAAAGAAAAGAAAGACGGCGCCTCGTTAAGAATAAAACGTTCCGCCGCCATCTTTTCTCTCAGATGAACATGCACCACTGTCAAATGAATAATGCACTACTACCGTAATTGTATATTGTCGTAAAAGTATTCATTGCCAAGTGACCAAGATGCCGATTTTTTTACTTTTATTATTCCCCTCACCCCTCATTATTATTGACGTCGTATATTTCTGGACGCGTTCGTATGTATGGCTAAGATCGATGTGGTATACTATTCTGAATTTTATATGCAAATTATTGGCAACGCACAATAATGTACGTCACTTACGTGCTATTGCATTGCCGACGCGACGGCAGAAGCCGCCGTCGGACTTCTCTACGGATGTACAACTTTTGTATGAAATAAAAAATCAAATTCCTATCTGTTCGTGGGCTGTTTGTACTGTATAAATTGACTAGTTCGCACGTTCATTAATTTTTCTTACTGTGGGATAATGAGGGAGAAGGCGCTTTTGCTTCATAAATATATTATATATGCACATTCTTCTTAAAGGAACTAATTTTTCAAATCATTAGGTTTATAAAAAGCGAACGTTTACCCTTTACGCTTTCGTGATATACAGTTCACTTTCACCTTTGATTATGATACATTCCTGATGACCATTACCCATTTCCTTAAAGTGGTGGAAGTTGAATGTGCCCAGTAGAATCTTCCACAAGGTCCAGAGATTTATCCTCTATCTACGTTTGTCCTTTACCTTATTGCGTCCCGGGCAGAATCATGAACACGATCAGTCTCTCGACTCTTAATGAATACAAGTGTCTTGATGAATACTGGAATCGCCTAACGAAATTGCTCGAAGCACAGTTACTCAGAATGCATCTTTGATATTTTGGAATTGTCGTACAGCCAGGTCGACGGGCAAATCGAACTTGTAACTGGTTAATCGGTCGAGAGTGTGAAAAGCATCCTGAAAGCCTGTTGGAATGAAAAAGTAGATTTTTGGAATAAAGATTCTCTGTATGCAGAATAATTGCTATCTTTTGATATACCTGTTTTCACGACGTAACTCCAGGACGTGTAGTGATTTTCCAATAGATACTGACATTGTAAGATCAGCTTTAACCATGCCACCAACTTCTTTAAGCTGCAAAGAAGACACTTTAACTGTACAACCTTTCATTCGGTGTATTTTGTCTATAGAACATCGCAACACACTTACTTTAGTGCTGCACAAACGAATGCTTTGAAATGAGAATCGTAACTCCTTTTGTAGGGCGTGTGAGAAGCTATGATATTTCCAATGGTCGTTAATAAACTCTGCAAGGATTTCATCAGGTTAGAAAGAAACATAGTAAGCGAAAGAAGACAACAAAGCTAGTACCTGCTTAGAAGAAACAGAACTCTCTCCGACAAGGTCCAAGTTGAAACTTTGAGAAAGCTTTTGGGCTGGACTAGAATTATAACGATGCCCATTCTTGACCTCGTAATACTTTAAAATGAGTTCCCAGGCGTGCATGGAATTGCTGGATGTGGGACCTCTTTGGGGAAAACAACCCACAAAAGGAACAACACTAGTTGCTCGTCGATCAAACGTTAAGCCGTGTTGCATCAAGTCACGAATGCAAACTGCCAGATGTTTCCTGACTGCAGAAGTTAATTTAGCATCGCATCGACTCGAGGGAGAATCCGAATCAGAGGTGTAATCATTATCATTGTCGTTATTATCGGCTGCCTCATCCTCATCATCTTGCTCTTGAGAATTGCTCTCAGCGACGGTCTCCAGCACGTGTTCTACAGCGATATCTAACCTGGTCCTTAAGTCTCGCCAATTGTACATTGAGTTTTTCTTCAAATTACGGCGTATCCTTTCACTGCCGCAACCTAATTGCGACATCAAAAACATATGCAGTAGCGCCATTACTTTCCTGACAGTGTTTAGAGTCTTGGTGCGATCCTCTTCCTCCAGAGGTCTCTTCTGAAAGGATCTTCCTGCATAGGAAGAGGCTGCGGCTGATCCACTTGTATGCACTGGACAGGCACAGGTACAGGCTAGGCTATCGGTGCTAACTTCACCCTGGAGGTAATTGATGAAGCGCTCTAGGTCCACGATCTGAGTCTTCAACTGTGACACCAGTTGTTCCTTCATCTTGAGTGGACTGACAATCTTAAAGGAGAGTTATTCAGCATTGTTGTATGTTGTGCGAACCAGGTAGTAATTTATCTATGTTATGTATCTTACCTGGCTAATGGCATAGTCAACTTGCCAACGCAAATCATCTAATGGCAGTTTACAGAGATCATCCACATTGAAGTTTAATTTTTCTTTAAGATGATCTGGAAAAAGTATTAATTTACTTTATTGAGTGCTTCACAACAGTCACATCTTAACTTACTTATTATTAAACTCTGACGTTCCATTATTACACTCTGAGGCAAATCAGCTCCTCCCGTTTCATAGGCATACTTTTCAAGGTCTTCCAACTGCGTCTTCAGTTGGTTTATTAACTCTCTCTGCTTAGATCTCTGCATTGCCATTTTAGACTCTACTTCGAGGTCACATACAGCTCCATTCTGTTGAATTCATGACTCTCGTTTTCGTGTGATGTCCTCCAAACGGAACAAGCGCAAGCCAGGAAAGTAAAAACATAAAGTAGCGCAAGGCAGCTTAAAAGTGCAAAGTAACAGCCATTCAAAATCATGACCATAAAAAATATGGGTAAATGGTGTTCATTGGTAGGTCCTGTATCTTTTGAAAAAAAAAAAATTCATGAAAGTACATACTTTTAGCAACTCTTGGAAAGAAAGGATGTCACATGCAAAGAACAGAGCAGGTTTGAAAAAAAAATTACGTTTGAAAATGAAGAGTATTTATTCAAGCATAACTTAAAGTATAGATGGCAAGCGAGAAAAGTGTAAATAAGAAACAACAGATTCAATAAAAAAAAATACATATTGCATCTAAGTGGTACATAGTGCAAAGCAAAATAGAATATAACCAGAGTTTTGAAAAAAGGAGCTCCATATCTATAGTGTTCAGTGCACATTTTTTGGCTTACACTTTGCTTCTGGGACGGTGGGGAAGTCGGTGTGATCCATTGACTTTCAAAAGGTAGATTAGTGGGGACATCAGGAATTCCCCTAAAGGCAAACTCTTCAAGTTCTTTAAGTAGACCCTCCTTCTCTCCAGCTGGAGCATCAACAATTTGTCGCAATCGAAACTGGACCTATGAAAAATAATAACGAATGTAACATCGAAATCATTAACTATTGTTAATGAATCTACCTGAGCAAAGTGAGTAGTTAGAGCAATCAGGGATGAATTAAGCATCTCCTGCTCTTCCTCCAGAACTTTGAGCCTGTCCATGTCACAGGATAGACTAAAAAATCAATCCAGTGTGTGATTGAATTGTCAAGATCATCAAGGAAAAAAGACAACATACTTTTCCATGCTGTTGGAGTACTTGAACTCGTCGCCAAAGTCATTGTCCCCATCATTTGCTCCAACCGGGGCCCATCTCTCCCCGGATGGTCTTTCACTCTCATCGGAATTGTCGAAGTCATCATTCTCACAGAGTCTGGGCAGTTCGCTAGTCATGTTTGTCTCTCAAACGTCAATCCTACCTGTTTCTACTGAAGTCGTGCAAGTCAAGAGCGTGTTTAGAACTCGACACATTACCATGCAAATTAGGTGGACGTAGCGCGTTCAGACTTTGCACCAGTGATCATTTTAACACTCGAAATGCTTTACACTCGTTAAGAATCACAGTGCTCGAGGCAGCAGCTACTTTTCGAAGGAAGCATCGCTTGGCTTTGAGTCTTGAGTCCCACTGTTATCAACCCATTGATTAACTTCTGCGCACGTGTATCTGCCATGACGTCAATCGAGCCGTCATTATGCGGTGGTGAAAAGAGAGCTGTTCAGAGCTATTCGAATAGAAGGGGATGCACTACAATGCACTATGGGCAAGAGATATGCAGAAAAGTAAAGAATGTCAGCTTTACAGGATTTTATATTGCTAGAATGATGAACTCAGAGAGCTTGAGGGTAATTGCAGTGTACGTTGTAACCAAGCACTTTTGTTTCGCTGTAATAGGTTGATAACATATGTGTACAGTATTTTAAATGGGTAGATCTGTATCTTGATTATATGTTTAGAGTTCAACAGATATAATAACACTGTGGGGTGTTTTGCTAATGTTTAATAAAAGAAAATGCGTTTGGTCCATTTTTTTGATATTGAAAAATTCCAGCGGGGCAGTGAAATTTCTTGCAGGAAAAGCGCCACTTGTGGTTTGTATATATATAACTTCCGTCTGGCACTTGGCCGTCATATTTGGGCGGGAACCAGTTATGTGCACTGTCAGCAGGGAAATGTGTAAAGTTTAAGAATGTTTCTCAGTTGATTCTTGTATATCTTATGTGTCACAATGAAAATGCTAATAATTAATTAAGTGCACTTCGTACGGCAATCTAGTATTTATAACGATAATTTAGTAAGTATTTAAATATTTTCTATGTAGTAAGCATTTCTTACATGAGACCTATTATTTACCAGTGCATTTAAACATTGATTTGTTTTTCAGTTTTCTTAAGCAAATATATTAAATATGGATGACGATAGCGATAATGATTTGGGAGATATTCTGGATAATCTTCTAGCTAATGACGAAGAGTCCAAGGATGACATAAATTGTGACAAAGATGATACCCAAAAGTCCACATTGACCACTGCCAAAAGCTCCTTGAAAGAGCTAGAGTTTTCATTTTTGGATTGTGTTTCTCCATCAAAAGATGATTCAAAATCTCCTAAAAAATCTATCGGACTAGTTCATCAGGGTGATACAGACTCCTCTGATGATGAAGATAAACGGTATTTTGAAAAACAAAAATATTCTGAATCTGGCCATAATATAAAGTCATTATTGAAAAATCAAACGTTTGAAAAACGAGATAGAGGAAGTCTATTACAAGAATCAAATAAAACCTTTGATTTGAGCAAACAAAAATCATTCGTCTCAAATACAAAAAGAGAACCATTTGATTTTAATAAATCTGGACCAACTAATACACCTTCTACATCTACAGATGTATATACTGATCCAATATTTGGGCTCCGAATCGTCAAGCCTTTGGTGTCGTCAGCTGAGCTTAAAGAAAGAATGGTCAATAGAACTCCGGTGCCCCTCTCCAAAGTAAAAAATTATGTGAAAACAGGTAATCTTAATTCGGATTGGGTAATAGCAGGTGTGCTTATCAATAAGTTACCACCAAAAACATCACAAAAAGGCAAACAGTACTGTATCTGGAAACTAAGTGACCTTACTGATGCAATGAACACTATTTCATTATTTTTATTTGGCAATGCATATAAAATCATGTGGAAGACCTCAACAGGATCTGTTATTGGTGTGTTAAATCCTACCGTGTTTGATGATGATGGCAAAACTGATCAAGCCACATTGAGCATAGACAACGCACAAAAAATGATGATTCTGGGAAACTCAAAGGATATGGGCACTTGCAAGTCTATGAAAAAGAATGGTGAACCCTGCACATCCATTGTGAATAAAAATAGATGTGAATATTGCATCTATCATGTTAAAAGAGAGTACAATAAATGCTCGAAAAGAGCGGAATTGCAATCGGATTTTAATAATCGTGGATTCTCCATCGACGCTTTAAAAACAACAGCTTCACGACCAGGATTGAGCTCATTTTCTGAGAAAAATTTTACTTTGGTGCCTGCAAAGAGAAATCAAAAATTGTATGATAAGGATTGCGCCAGATTAGCTCTGCTGAAGGGTGATGTCAGTTTGTCAGAAAAGAAAGTCCATCTCATGGATAACGAACAGGAGAACACGAAGAAATCTTATATGGTAGAAAGGACCACCAATCAAGCTAAGAAGGACTTGGATCGTTTAAGTAAGCTTAGAAGATGGAGCAGTACACAAACACCTATGTTGGAAAAAGTAAATGGATTCGGAACGCCGGAAACTAAATTGACCAATGATAAAGTAAAAAACATCAGCAGCAATGAAAGCATCGGATTATCTAAGCTCTCTGCTTTGTCAGTTCCAAAATTAGGAAACGGCATCTCTGGTGGCTTCATCGACTTCTCAGAGCCCATTGCAAAGAAGCACATGGATTCAGCAAAAATGAATGCTCTGAAATGGGTCAGAGAGAAAGGCTCATTTAAAAAGTCCAACCCCAACAAGGTGCGCATGACTAAGGATGAGAAATTAGAAAAAGTTACAAAGAGAAGAAGAGAGGATGAAGAGGATGAAGAAAAAGAAGATACACGCAAGGTGAAAAAATCAACCATGCTGTCTGATAAATTTCAAGAAATGATCAAAGCTACCTCGGCACACACAGATCTGATAGAAATATCAAGAGACGAAGAGCAGGAAAAGTACTTCAACAAATTAGAGGTGAAAGAAAAGATGGAGGAGAAGATGATGTCGACCTACCAGGTCGATTGCAAAGCCGTGAAGTGCCTTATTTGTAAATACACTGCGTTTTCAAGTTCAGATATGTGCAAGGAGCAAAGACATCCATTAAGAGTGATCGACGCTGTCAAAAGATTTTTCAAATGTTCCGATTGCGGAAACAGGACTGTTAGTTTGGATAGAATTCCTTCGCGAAATTGTCAAAAATGCAGTAGTTCCAATTGGATGCGAGCAGCCATGATGGATGACAAGAGAACCGAAATACCCGGAACTAGTTTGTCTATCCGTGGTGGCGAAGAAAAGTTTCTGGGTTCCGCAATGAAAGAAGCTAATTTAGATCTGTTGGTGCCGGAAGTAGACTGACATTACCGTTAATTATATACTGAAATCCTTAATATTCCTAATTCTTTAAGAAATACTTTTAATATCCAGAACGTTTCGATACGACTAAAAGAAAATAACAATAAATTATAAAAGACATGCGACACATGTACCGTGTATTGCATATGTACAAAACATTATCCAATCTAGTAAAATCTTTTAGAATGAAAGCTTTTCAAATCTCGTTTCTCCTCTAACTTTACATTCAAGCTCCTTGTTTCTTTATAGTTCAATCTGTTTACCAAAAATGAAAAATAAATTAGCGAGTCGAGTTTTCTATTGTCTAAAAAACGAAAGAAGGCATACATATGACAAAAAAGCTCACAGAGTTTGCTCATGAATCAGACGAGATCATATATTGTCGCTCGTTATACGTCGACATTGGAAACTTCCAGTTCACCGGTGGTCTTTTTTAAAATGATAACTTGAGCTGCCAAGCTCGTAAAATAAATAAACTATCAAAATTATCGACGAGAGCTCATGATTACATATATACTGAGTATAGAAAAACAGAACTGCGTCAGGAACAGATTATGCACCAGATGCATAAAAATGTTCAGTCCATTAAAGCCAACCCAGCTTCTCATTTTCAACCACTGCAACTCAATTGAACACAACCAATCTAGTTCAAGTGACACGCACAACTCTAATCAGTAACTTATCATATCCATACGAACGATACATAGACAGGACAACTCGATTAAGCACATATATCCGTATATGTAGATTGAAAACGATCTAAGAACAACTTTGCAAGATCTTTCTTTCCTGCATCTTCCATTTTTGCCATTTGCACATGTAACGCACGGGACTTAGGTATGCTTAGTTTTAAGAAATCAATTTATTAGAGTTCATCCATGATTTAATTGTTTTTAATACGAACAGAAGAGAACGCAAGCAGCCATTCCGTGCATTGGAGACTGCGTAACCCATTGCTGTCTTAATTTACACCCAAAAAATGAAAAAAAAAATAAAATAAAAACTATACCAGGATCATCCAAGGAAAGCCACGACTCACCGGAACCTTAACTGATCAAACGAGCGCCATCAAACAGCTTCTAATACAAAAGCTCGTCCGATACCGTATGATTAGTACCGTCGCGCGTAACCAGATGGTTTCGCGGGTTTACCCAGGATTTTTCTTTCTTTCTACTTGACCGACATGAGCGACAAATTTTATTGGAACACTGACGTGCATACGGTATCCATATTGAACGGTACAAGACTTCATGCCGTACCGCGTGATTAATAAAAACGGTAACGGCAATAGAACCCGAAATCATCCCGCGTGACGATGGTCATATTAATCCAGTACCTGTTAGACATATTCGTCCCGCAGCAAACCAGAATTTACTGGCACGCAGAACAGTGATTTCAAAAGGAATATAAAAATTCACGCGGTGCCGCACGACTGTAGCAACAACTTGCTTCCGTTACACGATGGGCTCGCAGCAATCGTTTAATTATAAATATATATATGTATATCTATATATTTATGTATTCTCTGAGAAAACCATTAATGGAAATCTGACGAGAGGCTTATACAGCGAACGCTCGAAGTTTACAGAATAATCCAGATGTATGGTACACGTTCTGTTTCATTTTTTTTTAAACACCTAATAGGCAGGTATCAAGCTGGCTTAATTAAGGGTTGCAGTCCTCGAGGGAAGCGCGTCTTCTTCTCTTTCCCTCCTAGTTGCACTTATTTAATTCGCCATTATTTCCTTTAGGATTACTCTCGATTGCACAGGGCCACATATTCTTAAGGCAGAGAGAAACCGAACAGGAGTACCAACCGCAGGTGGTTCCTATAAATCCTCGAAATGTTGATTGGATGACTTGAAGACTGCATGATGATGCTTGGCTCCATGATATTATTGTTCTCCCTGGCCAATACGCGATTTTGTGAATTTTTATTTCATCTCCGTGCCGAGACGATCGTTCATTCGCGCGTTCTTCTCAAATTCGCTTTTGATCCCTAACGGAACTTTTCTTTGAATAACGAAAATTTATCCTTTCTCTTCTCTACCGTTTTCTATAATCACACTGAAATACTAGCGCTCAGGAGAAACGGTAAATTTTATATTGTTCATTGCACACCCAATGCACGTTTTACTTTGCGTTTCTCTGGAATTTTCCTGTTGCTGTGTCTGTTGTTACTTTGTCGTTATATCGCCTTGTCTTTCTTCCTTGTCTGCTTCCACTCCCTGTGTGTCGTAGTCTCCTGAAGCTAAAAAGAACCGAGTACCCGCCGCCTTTGCTTTACTTCTTTAATAGTCGTCCAGATCGAAATTTTCGAACTCAATGTCCTCCAGCTGCATGCTCTGAAAGTCCACTTTGTACCGCAGAATACCTAGAAGAAGAGATGACGTTTCTTTTGTTAATGACGGATCTTTACTTTATCATTAATTACGAAATTTTTTTGCACGATCTCGTTTGTAATTTTCAATCGTGTCTTCTAATAATACAGCTTCAGTACTTCTTTTTAAAAAATACTATAGGCATGCTCGTATCTCTTCTGGGTAGTGATTAATATGAATAACATGTCGAGAGCAAATCGATGATGCCGAAGGCTTTGGTAAAAGAATGACAATGTCGATGAATCGAAGGACTAAATGAAAATGGGTCTTGGGAATATGTCAATCACTTATTCAAGTGGTTACAATCAAGAAATATTCTTTAATTATTCGATGGTGGAGCTTTTGCATTAATGCCTGCTTCGATATTTCAGAACGTCGATACCTTTAATAATAAGCAATTACTGTACCTGTCCCAATGTGCGAGCTAACGGGAACAAAATGTTAATTAGTAATTTCAATCAATAACCTTTAAAAATCTGCTAACTCTAACAAGTGCCTAGTAGCTAATGAGTAGAGCCTGGAGAGAAGTATAGCAACATTTGACAAGCCAACTGGTTGCCACTGATTGGCAAATAATTTCTCAGCTTCCAATAAATCAGCTCACCAATCAGGGTAGCCCAGGCATATAATTCTGTGAGCTTTGGCCAAGGTCAAAACTTGCAACAACCCCCCCAACACTACCAATGAGCTTACGTACAATTATTATTTTTTCTCCAAAGTGCAAACATATTATATCCTGTCCTTCGTACATGCTGACACAAAGCTGGTAGCGTAGCTTGGTCAAGGCTTATCACAATAATGTCTATGTTGCAAATCATATCCATATAATCATTTTGCCTTCTGTTCATTGGGAGTGGAATTGCCAAACGAAAATAATAATACAATTGTCACAAATTCTAATAACTGTATACTCTACTTCAGGCTGATTTCAAATCTACAAGTGGATGTTTCATACAGGGTGTTGAATACATATTGTGTGGTTTCAAAGTGGTTGCAATTGTTCAGCGAGACAACTAAAAACACGATTAACAAAATATAAAAGCTTACCATGCCAAACGTGGGCCGTACGAACAGAAAGAGAGCAAGCATGAATCGAAGGAAAAACTTATTTGAAATATTTCACTGGTGAGATGATTTTTCTATGAAATGATTAGACAATTTTCATTCCTATGGCTCAAAACTTAGAGAGTCAATTAATTCTCACGTAGTCAATGAAATCATGAGTTTCTCAAGAGACCTCCTAATGATTCTTTTACTCCATTCTGAATCTACTTCCCTCACCACAACGTACAGGAAAATTATGAAGAATAAACAATATGATATCGAACAGTTATGTGTTCCTGCCAATTGGTTATTAATAATAATCAAAATAATTTCACACGAGTTAGAAGTATCACAGCATGATTTAAGAAATGCGTGATTTCTTCATGAAAAGGAAAAATAAACAAAGAAAGAATGAGAAGATGTGAAATGCTATGAGAAATTTCGTGAGAGCTAAAACTTTGAATGCGAGAGAAATTGAATGATGAAAGTTATTAGACGTTTCATCTGATGAGTGAAAAGTCATTCAAATCCTAAAGAGCAAGAGAATGACAAATGTACAGTCGACAGACAGAGCGAAAAGAAATGGATGAGAAATAGTGGGAAAACAATTAAAAAAAAAATATATATAAAGAAGGTAACAGTAATGAAAGTAATTCGAAACGATGCATACTACGTTACACGAAGATATGATACGAGTGCACTCAAGACAGATAAAGGACTACCTGGTCGACTTTTTGAGTATTTGACGGATGAAATTAGTAATCATCGAGGTCAACGTCATCAAGAGGCTCGTCGGCCTGCAGTGACTGGAAATCGACTTTGTAGCGGAGGATTCCTACGTAGGAAAATATACTCCACGATTAATAACGATGTCGAGCGAGAGACGATACATTACGATTCTCATATTCTTTTCATGATTCTTTTCTTTTTTTTTTCCTTTTTCTCTTTCGTCGAATGACCCTTTTTCATCCGGCTAGTAAAACATCAATTTAGCACGAATTACAAGCGGTAGTACAGACATTATCTATCCTTTTTTTTTCTTTTACTGTCAATTTATCCATAAATATAGGATCTTATAACAGCCTGTGGGCACCCTCGTATTCTTAGAGTCAATATTTTAGTACGTGTAAGAATTATTTAAACAAAAAATAATAAATCACTAACTCACCTCCAATACCACCAAAACCTCTGACGAACTGTGAACCTTCTTGAGACTTATCAGTGATGATCTCTAGAGTCGCACCGAAGCTCTTGTAATTGTTCGCAAGCCACTCGAGAAGGGGTTGACATTCGACTAATTCCAATTCCACGCCACTCTGTACATAAGAGTAAAAATTTTTCGTCTGACTTTGATTCTGAAAAACTGATCGAGTTGACGTTCAAGTAAAAAAACGTACCTCTTTGTCCGTGAAGTGGGTCTTGTCCTTTTCTTGTTCCGGCGTGAGGTGCAGTACTTTCTCTTCAGCGTTCGTGTGGTTCTTTAGTACGTATCGTTGAATGTCCAGGTTCTCCCAACAAATGAGCGTCTCGACGCTTCCTAGTTCTAGCGCTCTAAGGGTGTCCTCGACACCAAAACAATACTTCCCCGTGTCCTGGGAGATCTCATCGAAGTAGCGACCAATGAGTTTCTTCTCCTGGATGAACTTTACGTTCTGCAAGGACTCCGCGGCCAGCTCAATTGCCTGATTGAAGCCATTCTCACCGCCGTACGAGACGTCTACTAGCTTAATGACTTTACCTTGCAATCGCTATTGAATAAGAGGATGAAAATGTTAAAGTTCAGATGCATGATTATTCACTCATTTGAGAATATACGTACAGGATCGAACATGTCGGACTGGCTAAGTTCTGTCTTGAAGTCTGCACTACCGGCAAGGATCAGACCCGCGATATTAGGCTTATCGTTAGTGATGTAAAGTTGAGTAGCCACTTCGGCGACCTTACGAACGTAATTGTGTCGCTTTTCCATTCTTAATCGGGCGAATCGAAGTGCGGACTGTCCACCTCTCCCTGAAAAAAATATTAATGATCGTTTATTCAATTACCAGGATTTGTTTTTACTTATTCTGGTGAAACGTACCGTGCTTTTTCGGAAGATCTACAGTAAACTTGTGTAATACTTCACGAGTATTTCCTTGAAGCGTTCCGAAAAGCGCTCCGTTACCGTCCATTACGATAAATCCAAATTTATTATCGTCAGCAAGCAATGCTGTGAGAGCTTCAGTATGAAACTGTAACGATAATCCAGAATCTTTAGAAATGACTCCATATGTTATGTTACGTTAAGCTTACCTTATTATCACACAAGTATAAGGAGGTGTTGATTGGTTTAAAGGGTTCAAAATCGATGTTCACTTTCTTTTCTTTTCCTTCCTCCGTTACGATCGTACCGCAATATATCACGAGGCCATTTGGTGGTACTGAAAAATCAAACTATTATAGACATTCTTTCGAGCATGGTTCATGCGTAACTTACCTTTAGTATAAAGCTTCAGTCTGTGCTGTACAGATGTAATAGCTCCAAGAACTGACAGTCTATTTACACGAGACTTGATATTAGAAGCAGTACCAAATTCATCAGCAAGCATTTTGCTGACTCTTGATATCTGATCCTTAGGTGGAATGATCAATGATATCATACTAGTACCATTCCTGAAATTGAATCATCCAAAGTAAGACATCAACGCATCCATATTCCTATAACCTTTGCCATACATCTGCCATATGTCTCAAGATATTAGAAAGTTCCTAAAGTGTAAAGAGGAACAATGAAAGCTGCTTACCCTCGTGCCATTTCAAGGCTCTTAATGAGCTTCTTGATCTTCCAAATCTCGACATTGCGATCAGCAGAAGTCTCTTCGTTGGACATATCGGAAGGTTCAGTATTGGAATAAACTATAATAAGCAAAGTAGAGTCTAGGCTTCTTGTTGAGGGTTTCACCAGAATCCTAATGTGTAAACCGGTATAGGAAATTATTTGCCTGCAAGTAAGAAGGAATAGATTTATCGACGAATCTGGTTAAATCCAGTTCATACCGGATTATGTCAAGCAGAACATGGAAATGCGGACACGGGCGTTACTTCCTACCTAAGAGACACTAAACCACGTTGAATCTTACCTTCCTTTACCGTGCCAATTATAATTCACTACTGGTTGATTATGGGGGGACAGTCACTACACAGTGGATCCACGCGATTTTATGCCTTGGAATGCACACGTCGGCCATGCGAGTGGCGCAACGAAACGTCAGTACTCTTGGCCGGACGTACTGCACGCTACAGAATGTAGAGCGAAAAGACTGGAAAAGACTGCGGACGTTGTGCGAGAGTTGCGCCTCGAAAACGCCGCATTAAAATCATATGGGCTGGTTTGCATAGACTTTGGGCCCAATGGCGTCGACAGTGCCTCCAAGTTTCGGGCCCTACTGATTTTTGTCATTGTAAGGCTCTCGACAGTCAGTTTATTCAAATACTTTATATAAATTATAATCCAACTACGATAAGAGTAATTATTTGTAAATTAATACATATATTTCGAAAATTTATTCACTATATTTAATATTGAAATCCTACTAGCTGTCTCAATAGTAACGCCTTCTGTTGGTTAGTCCCAAAACTCGAAGGTACGCTTATATGGAAATAGCAGTGGAAAATTTGGAGTTTCTGTTGGTGCTATAAATTTAACGGTGAATGACAATAACGAACCTGGCAACAGAGATCAGTAGGGAGATGCACAATGATACGATTTTAGGCGATTATGGTAGCCATAATAATTTCTAAGGAGGAGACAGATAAGTATAAGGTAACTATCGCAACCATACATTTCTCAAAAGAAATATTATATGTATGACCTGCCACGGTTTCTCCTGTGACGCAACGGTGATTATTGGTGACTGGAGCGTCAATAATAAAAATACTTTCGTGGCGTTCTAAGCGAAACGTGTGTTTTCGGCGTGGGTGTCATAAATTGTTAATAGGCTTTTTCAATAGTTCTTGAAGAGTTCTAATATATTTCCCGGCCTAGTTCTAAGGGTTGCTTTGGGAACCAGCGGTAAGTAGCTGAGAACCTCTGCCTGCCAAGCTACACTTTCATGATCACGTTCAGCTCGACTACGACGGGATACGCATTATCGACGGAGGCGATGATTAGAAAATCTTACTTGCGGACTCGCCGCTACGATTTAGCGCCAAGCTCTGATATCGCTTAAAATCGTAGCGTTGAGCATCTCCTTATTTATCTCTGCTGGCGATAACGTTTCTTTGCTTTCATTTCTTCTGATTTTGTTCATAAGCACAAAGCTTTCGGCGACCTTTGTTCAAAATGGTTAAACATTTTTGGCCGTTAGAGTAATTGGAAAATTTGAGGATTCAGCCTTATTTTCAATACATTAAATGATGAGCAAAAAGTCACCAAATCTCACAAAGTCTGATGCACAAAGGCCTCATAAAATTCTTGTTTATTTCTAAATGGTAATGGCAATGTCGATCAGTTCTTCGAGTGAGGATGGAAGCTTCGTACGTTATGTTTAATACTTGAAGGAATTGTTCGCAATTTAAAAAAGTACAATGAAGCTCCAGATTTATAAGAAATATATATACTACTTAAAATCGTCAGGGACTTGTGTGGTTGTTGTGGGGTAGGAAGAAGCATTTTTCTTAAATTTTTATCTTGAGTTCTTGAAGTTCACGCCTTGGAGATGCTGCCATGTATGCTTTACAGGGGATGCTGGTTCCTGTATCAACTTCGTCAGACTTCACAAATTCTACGATCATCCGTAACGACCAATGTCTTGGATTTGGAGCAGTCTCAAGCTCAATATATTTATATTGATGATCCTCGGTTCAAAGGTTACCAATGTTACTCAGGGATTTTCATTAATTTTTATTTTATTATTGATAGAATAAACTAGGAGATGTTAGGATCCCTGTTACGCACATACATGTCTTCACAGAAAGAGTACTTTGATGGATTGAGTTCAAATCAGAAATGTTTAATTTCCTATATGATGTAGAAAGTATTGAAATTTTACAGATGTTCTTATGTTCCGAAATAAGGAAGACTTACGTACTTCCATTGTGGAGAAGCCTCGTACTCTCACTTATATTATTACTAAATGGTGGAAATCTCTCAACCGTAATCTAGCATATAAATTACTTGATTTAGCACAGAATGGTTGTGCCAGCGACAGTGAAAAAGCAGTATATTCACTCAGTCGCTTAAAGCACTTGAAAGGTAATTTGAATAATAAGGACAGATGCAATCGAATGGATCATATTATAACAATATTTCAGATTGGCACTATTGGCACATGGCTCAAATGCTTGATGCTAAAACTGCAGTTGCTCTTGCACGAATGCCAAATGTAGATTTGAGATTTTTTCTTAAACCACCGTATTATCACATGAAGCACAAACTATATGTATGTTATAAATCATTAAGTGTCATATGAAATAATCTAAATTCATTGATACAAACTTTGACCATCATTTAACTTCCAGGATGTTATTGAGAATTTGCATTACTTACTGCTCGACCTGGACAGTCTTTGCCACAGTTGTCATCCGTGCCTAACTCAATTTTTAAACAAGAAATTCCATGATACTCATCGCGTGAGTAAGCTCCAGTAATCCTTAAAATGAAAAAGAAAATAACCTTGTATACTCCACAGGATGGACTGATATTTGATCATGATTTAACAAGTGTCGGACTTGCTGTGCCACCAGCCATAATTTGGGATCAGGATTTGTTATATAGTTGCGTTCAAGCGATCCATCATCATTCGTCTTTAGATCAGCACAGTAAAGGTGACATTATTGAAAAATTGATAAATTAAATACTAAGCCCTGATCTTTATTATGCAGATATCGTCGATGCTGGTGGTTTGCCTATATTGATGAGCGTCCAAAAACTTGTTGGCGACAACATAAATATTTGCATATTGCTTGCGAAAATAATTTCCAATATATCATTACACGAGGAATACCTGAATGACCTTTTTCGATCAGGTACAAGAAACTTTTTATCGTCGTTTATCTAAGGGAACCAGTCGTCTCAGATTCCAATACAATTATTGTTTCATTCAATTATACAGGATGGATCGGAATTTTGGCAAAATGGTTGCAAAACCCAGATTTGCGTCTGTCAGCGACGGCAGCTCGTGCACTTGCAAATTTGGATATACAAGAAGGATCAAACGAGAAATATGCGCGTCGAATTTATGTGCTTCATCCCTTACACAGAACTCGATCTGCACGAAAATTGGACGTTGTCTTCGTTCACGGCTTATTAGGCGGAGTTTTTGTTACTTGGAGACAACGAGATCCTGACACATCCACACTAGGATTTGTGAGTAAGTTTCCCAAAACAAATATTATCTGTAAGGACTAAAAAAACAAGAATTAAAATATTTAAATTCTCCAGCAACAGATGCCCATTCACCCTGCGGCACGGATGCTTTCACATCGATGCTTGCTGAGACTCCTCAGGAATTCCTAAAGGATCTTGCGCACGATCTCCGAATGCGAGAATGGAAGAAAATCGGTGAAGATTTCGAAGTAATACTGGACGACTGTCCAGAGAATACAAATTGCAGGGCCTGCGGTCCCTTCACTTGCCGAGGGTAAGTCAAATTCATTTAATAGATGTGTCCTCTGTCCATTTCATTTTGCGTAGCTCAAATTGAAGCTATGGCATCACGATTTTATTTTAACGTTTAGGGATAATATCTGCATGGAACAAGCGGAGCATGATCGAATATCCAGAACTGAGTGTTGGCCGCGAGATTGGCTTCCTAAAGATGTACCATCCTTGCGAGTAATAGGAATAAATTACGAAACTAATTTATCTATGTGGACACCGCTTTGTCCAATCGAAGGTCTAAAGTGAGTCGATACTTGATAATTTTCTACCAATTTATGCCGAAAACGCGTAACGTCGAAATAAAAAAAAAATATCCAGGACTACCATTGACGAGCGAAGCGAAGAATTTGTAAGGAAACTTCTAATGGCGGGTGTTGGGAAAAAGCCTATAGTCTGGGTTTGTCATTCGATGGGTGGCTTGCTCGTTAAAAAAATGCTGGTTGAAGGTGAGCATCCATTTTCATTCTAATTCAATCGCCTTGCTCGTACGTGGAAGATCATATTTTCTATGTCTTTTTTTCCCATATATATAGAATGGAACCAAGGTGACAAACATAATCTGTGCCAAAATACTCGTAGTATCATATTCTACAGTACTCCGCATCGCGGTTCCCACGTTGCCGCATTGACGCAAACTACGCAAATGTTAGTTTGGCCATCGGTCGAAGTGCAAGAATTGCGCGAAGGTAATTTAAAGGGGGATAGTAAGGGGAAGAAATTAATGTAAATGAAAATCGACCTAAGGTATTTTGAAATTTTTCAGAGTCCCCAAAACTGCTGCAATTGCACGACGAGTTTATCCGTATGTTGAAAAACTACACTATGGATATTGTGAGTTTCAGCGAAACAAAATCGACGCTGGTCACTGCTTTGAAGTTTCCTTTTCAATTTGTCAGTCCTAATTCTGCAGGTAAGATCTAATTGACTGGTCGATCAGTGGTTTTGACGTAAATTCGAGCAATCGTTTAAAATAGTGCAGCAATATTTCAGATCCTGGAGTGGGAGAATTTTTTGAAATTCCACAGGACCACCTTTCAATATGTAAACCAGCAAACCGGTAAAATTACTAATCTATCACAGGTTATCATTGTCTCATGAAATAATGATTACTTAAAGAATTATTTCTTTTTGACAGACAATCCTTCCTCTATCAAAAAGTCCTGAGTATCGTGAAGCGTCATGTAAATGCTGAAAATAATAGTTCAAAAAAAGTATAATGGAGCCGCAAGAAGCTATTTTGAATTAATATAACCATTGAATGTAACATCTGTACATAATTTTGTAACGACTGTAAATATTTAAAAACGATAAATAAATATGAAATCACGTTCTACGTTAACTGAATGTGATTAAAAAAGAAAGGGCTTTAAAGGTAGTAGAGCTTTTATTGGTCCAATTTAAAAATTCGTGTCGTAATCAGGATGATGCCGAGATAAATTTGTGGTGCTATCGTAGCCAGCAAATTTGCTGCTGGTGCTGTGCGACGGATTGTAATAATATCCATTCCATTCGGATCGCCAGCTGTCGTAGACATTGTATCTTTTGTCATCATGAATGGGTCCGTCCATCAAAATCTGTAATGATTAAATCCATAACGAACGATTGTATCACACCGACTAGAGAAAACACCAATTCACATTGAACAATAATTCATTAAATTTACTTTATTGGAAGTCGACTCGTATGATTTTTCATTCCAACTGCTGTCCACGTCGTTCCAAATAGTTGTTTCTGATTTAGAATAATCGCTCGATCGCTGAATAGGTGCGTTATGGTTGCCATTAATAATATTTTTAGCAACACCATCCTCGTACACGGTGGATATGGTCGGTTTGAGTTTAGTGACGTTTTGTCGATTTATTAGCTAATAAAAAAAATATTTATTGAGCAAGATTATAGTTTGATTATCTTTTATGAGCAAAACTTTTTTGTTTGTTCACTTACTACAGAGACACCGAACACTATGATGAACAATAGTCCTCCAACACCAATGACAATTACTGCTATTGCCCATTGGGGTATCAGTGTGTCATTATTTTCTGTATAGAGAGGAGCGTTGACCTTTGGCAGAACTAGAGAAAATATAAATTATTTAATTCATGAATCGATTGTATGAAATTTTCTTAACCAATGCAATTCCTACCAATGAAATCCGTGAATTTTGGATCGATGGCAAAAGAGCCAAGTTTCAATTGTGTTTTTAGTCCTGCGTCATCGGCCTGATTGACGTTGTCAGTCGTCAAGGAATCGTGAAAGATCCTTTTCAATTCTTGCGTATTGATTTTCTCGTGAATATCAGCCAGTTCCACGAAATAATCCACCAGAATGCTTCCTTGGCTGTGACGAAAAAAAGAAAAGAGTCAAACATTCTTTATACAAGGTTACGGTACTTTGCTAAATTCGCTTGGTAACTTAATGACGTAGAGAAAAAAAAATCTGATGAAGGATATTCATCCGCAAATCGAACGGTAAATTGCATGGTCGATTGGACACGTTCTGATCGAACGGTTAAAATCCTCCAAAGTCGCTAGACCCACCTGAAAGAGTCAATTCTGATTTTCTTGTACCATTTCCGCAATAGGTCAGACTTCGAGAATACGATGTTCATCTAGAATAAAATTGCGTAGAACGGATAAACATTTTTTTATGCTCTTCTTAAACTCTTTTATGTACTCTCATTGGTGCTAAATAAGTTTATGAAAATTACTTCTCTTTCCACATGATCAGCAAGTTCCTGCCACTCGTGCGTGTTCCTGTCCAGCAGCTCTGGCACCCAAGTCGTGTTCCCGACGATACGAATGGTTCCAGCAAGTTCGCACTCTTCCTCGCAAGTTCCAGGAGTAGTGGGTCTAGGAGTAGTCGTCGTCGTCGTGGTAGTGGAAGTTGTAGGTGCTGCACTGGGTGCCAAACTGCTGGAAGCGCCAATGGTACCGACGGTGGCAGTTTTAGCTACTTCTAAAAGTTTCTCAATAGATATTGGAGTTGTCGAAGAAGATGGCCAGCCGGTAAACTCAGTGGTTGCTCTAGAAGAATAATATAATTTTTAGCAACTAAACTCAAGCCTGCCACTTTGCTTTGCACAATTTAAAATGAACAGTGGATCACCTGGTGGGCCATCCTTTTTGAATCTTGGGGGTGAATGCCCCAGGTGCTTCTGCTCTGACCGAATGTGGTGTAGTGACCCTCTGTATCGGTTTCCTTCCACCAGGTCTACTTGGAAATACGATTTTGAGACCACCAGCTTTGGTCGTAGACACTGCTGGAGACTCTGTGGCTACAGAAGGCGAAGAGTTACTCTTAGCTTGATTATTAATTCCAATCTTTTCCTTATAACCAGGAGGTAGCAGGGCAGATATATCTGACTCCGATTTTCCAAAGAGATCCTGGATCGATTTTCCTGGACTCTTCTCTGTTTGAGAATTATTAGGTTTTTCGCTGCTCTTTGAGTCGTTCACTTTTTTCTCATAACCAGGAGGAAGCAAAGCAGAGATATCAACCTTAGATTTGGCCAAAATATCACTCAGTAAGCTTTTCTCAGTGACGGATGAATCTTCCTTCTTCAATTTGTAACCAGGTGGCAAAAGAGCAGACAGATCTGGCGTGGCTGGTGGTCCATTAGCATTCTCTTTCTTTGTTTTCCCCAAAATATCACTAAGAATATTTTTCTCCGTTGTTGTGTCAGCATTTTTCAACTTATAACCAGGTGGCAGCAAAGCACTTACATCCTGCACCGGAGGAGAACGATTGCTGCTGGTATTTTTCAGAGACTTTGACAAGATCTCAGCCAGCAGATTCTTCTCAGTGGTGGCAGAGTCTTCTTTCTTGAGTTTATAACCAGGTGGAAGAAGACCAGTCAAGTCCTGAACAACAGTGCTCTTTGGTTTAGCCAAAGGTCTAGGATTATTCTTTCCTTGATTATTAGATGTAGAATTTAATGATGAACCCTTGGCTGCGCTTCTGCCAATGGCGGACAAAGCCCTGTTGGTAGGAAAATCAGGTGGGAGTAAACCATCTAAACTGTCAACAGTTCTCTCCGCAGCTCTGCTCCTGGGCGTAGTAGTCTTTCTATTAGAATTATGGCGAAAGGGAACAAATTTACTGATAACCGGTGTCCTTCCGGTTGTGGTGTATCTTCTTCTAGACTGATCCCGCTCATTGAGAACATCCAGCTGCAGCGTATTTCCGGCAGTTCTGAAGCCACCAGCCAAAAATCCACTGGAGAGCTCAGACTGAACTCTATCCAATTTATCTATGATGCTCTCAGTAGCTTCTACCGAACCGGAAGTCTTCTTGGAGCCACTACCAGGAGCGACCTGTTCCACCTGCTCAACAACCGGGAAGGGAAGGAACCTAGCGCCGGAAATGCTGCGACTGGTCTGTACGGAAGCGACGATTCTTGAATTCTCTGTGGTGTCGATCACAGCGGAAGTAGAAAAACGCGTACCATCTGCATCCTCATTCTCAGTTTCCGGACTAGAAGAGATCTTGAAGTTGGTCGGTGGTGCCAGGATCTGTTGGGTCGTCATAGGCAGTGCCGTCACAGGCACAGAAATGGTCCCATTGACAACACTCTTGGTCGTCACAACCGACACGACGGCCTCGCCAATCAGAAACGACTTGTTCAGATTCAATGAGTCCTCGGGATCCCGCGGTGCTTCAGCGACGACGTAGTGCTTGTCGCTTCCCTGCATCGAGGATGCTTTATCCAGGAGCGTAGATTCAGTGACCGTCTCCTTCATTTCTATAGTTGTTTCTGAATTTTCATTGTTCTCGTACTCGCCATTGTCCACGGTGGCATAATGGGGATGAGTATTGTTGTCATAGTCCTCATAATAATAATATGAGTCATATTGATTAGTCGCTGTATACTCCTGAGACTCCCCAGCGGATTCTACAGCATCCGTCGACAATTTTTTTTCTCTTGGTTTCGTCGCCTTTTCCGGCTGCGACTTTTCCAACTCTTCAGCCTCGTCCACGCGGGGCCCAAGCTCATACTCGTCGCTGTAAATTTCTTCATCCTCCTGAGACGCCTTTTCGCCCATTACGTTATTTTCATTTTCGCCCGGAGAACCTGATGAATCTTTCAAGGGTTGCTCGTCGACGTTTTCAATGGATTCTTGTTTGTCGTACACCGAATTGGCTGGCAACAAACTCGAGAGTTTGTTCCATGATTCCCGAGCATCTGCAAGGTAAAATAAAAAATACGTAAGAGGACTAAATTCTAAATCTTTTGCCAATGAAATAATAAACTCGTAAAAAATTGTGCCATTCGTTGTTCAACTTTCTTACTGCAATCTCAAAGTCTAACTGTAAATGGTTGTGTGGAGAAACTCTGCGTGCTGCGCTTAAATAACGAACTTCCAAAACAGAGCTAAACATCATTCTGGTCGTTGGATTATATAAAATTGACATAACTTAATTACGTATAAAAAAAAAAAATTAATGACCAAAGAAGAAACACTTGATTAAGTTGTCACAGTATTTTAATAAATAATTACGAGACTCGATAGAGTCTCTTGATACTATTCGCGAGAGACCTCGATCCCTGATATCCATTTAAGACACCGCAGGATTATAACGGGTGACCGTGATAAACCGCAAAGCTACAGGTTGATTCATATTAAGTAATAACATCGATCTGCTCTACGATACACAGCAGCACCCGAATGTCTTTCGGAGCGTGAAATTCCAGAGAAATGTTTTCATAAAATATTCATAACCAAAAATGACAAACGATAGGCTTGAGCCAGTAATAAATGGAAGAATATATAAATATGATAAAAATGATAAATACAAAATAATAACTTCGAACAGGTACGAAACGTATAATAGTTGTAAATAAGGTGTCGTAAAGTATAGCGCTACAGTGCATACCGATCTCCCACACATGACTATACTATACAATTATTTAGATGGCGTCGAGAAATAAAAGGTTTACAGCAACGTTAGAATTCAACGCTGATACCAAGAAAATAGCTACTTGGACCCATTACCAAAAAACGACAGTTTACAGGGCTAATGATTTTCTGAAGATCCAATTAAAATAATAACAGTGCTTACCTTGCTGCTGGGAGTTTCCGAGAATGGAGTATAGTATCGCCAGGCAAAGAAGGACCTTGCGACACGTCGTACCCGGATACAACTTAACACTGTACCGCCTCTTCATTTTGTCACAGGCGCGACGTCCAAGAAGGATCCGTGAATTCTCTCATTGGCGCGCAAAAATGCCGAATTATCGGTAAAAATAAAACTGATATATAAAAGGTGCATCCTCGTATTGGTCAGACTGCACGGACCGCCGACATATTTCGTCGGGATTCGAGGTAGAAAGCAAAATCGAACTTTCACTCGGGCTCGGGCACGTCGAGGCCGTCCAGCTCTCTGGGCAGCCACAAGACTGAAGGTGGGGCTCAGAAAATGTAAAAAGAAATGTATTGTCGTATGTCATAATCCCTTCTCTTCTTAATATCTCTCTCTCTCTCTCTCTCTCTCTCTCTTTTTCCCTTCGCTACTTTTATCTCTTACGCATATATTTATTCCTCTTGCGTTCTCCAGTTATTATGGTGGTGGGACCGTTTCTATTGTTTTGACATACCGTACGGGGTTTTCTGTTAGCAGAGTGAAGTTAACTGCATTCTTGAAGAATGCAAATCGACATGGGTATCCTTCGGGAAAGGATAAATTATCCTATTGTTCTTTAGTGGAGAATGCATTGCGCCAGCGATGTACTCTGTTTTTGCCAAAATCTTCCGGTAGTAAATATTTTTGCAACTAGTAAATTCGCAAATACGCGCTCTGCCTTTCCTTGCTTGCTGTAGTACGACGACTCTTTGCACATTTTTCGAGAGTAAAATTGTCCGGCTCTTGTATTTCCAGTTTTCATTTCTTTTTTCCAGTCCTTCGCGCGAAGGTTCTTCTTCTCGTTCCAAACTGGAGAACCTTGGGATCGGTATGGGATTTTAAATATATAAAAAAAAAAGAAAAAAAAACGAATATTCAAAGTGCATTAACCTTTCACCGTTTTTTGTTTCTTCTCGTCTCGCCAGCAAGAACAAAATGTATCCCAAGTGCGTCCAGTTGAAGGATTTTTTTTAGGGAAGATAGGACCTCGGGATTCTGATCCCCCAATACGAAGAAATCTGAAGAAAGCGAGATACATGAAAGACCGTGTAATTCCAGTAAAATAAATGAAGAGAAAAATGGGCGTTAGATTTTATTGAATCCTAGAAGTACATTGTAGTAATAGTCTAGGGTTGTAAATCGATTCATTCCAACTACAGCTATAACTTTTCGTTACGTGGACACGTTGTGTATGATTCGTCGACGAAGACCTATTGTTAACTGAAACAAAGAGAAATAAAAATTAATTATGGGTCTTTAAGTAAAAAAAAATAAAAGAAAGAAATACTCTTAATCCTTAAGCTTACTTTGTTGTTGGCCTGCGCGACGGTTCTGATGCCGTCGGGGGTGGTGGGGGGCCTCTGCGAGCCAATTCCTCCAAGTAACCCATCAGCAGGCGCGTCCTTTCCACGGCTGCAGCTTCCAAAACGAGAAATCTTCTGTCTTTTCGTAGAATCTCTTCGATCTCTACCAAGCAGCAGTTGCTCTCTTGAACTTTTTTGTATGTCTTGTCAGTGATCAACTTCGTCTCCTGACGAGTAAAAAAAAATTGTATTATCCACCCATTCGTATTATAACGCGATAAAGATTATTGCGCGAGTCAAACCTGCAGTAACTCTCGAAAATCAGCTTTGGCAGCAACCAATTTGTCCTTTATGTATTCCTTGAACTCCTTTTCGCATTTCTAAAAAATCAAAATAACAATGAAGTCGCAATGCATATCTGAGATTAACAGCAAGTAAATTAATAGTAAGTAGAATTATTTGGCTCACTCGATCACTCGACGAGAACTTGATATATCTCGGATCGTCCTTTAGTAATTTTTTTATGTCCCGCCAGGACGCTGTTAGTTCCGTCGAGGCGCCGACCTCGTCGAGGAGTTCACGAAATTTGTCACGTTTCTTACGGCCAAGTTGTTCAATGTGCTCGTTGAAGAGTCGCTCTTTCTCCTCACGATCTAAACTCTCAGCCAATTCCCACCTGTGGTCTTTTCTTAATTGTCTTTTGGCTTCCCGCCACGCAAGATCTCCATTTCGCACCTGTGCAACGGCAAATTCAAAATAATAATAAATTTCTAAAAACAAAAAAAATACGAGTGATTAACAAATCAACGAGTTAAAAATTTTCCCAGCAGCCATCCATAACCCACGTAAATTTTTCAATGCACTGACTACTTTTCCACGTCATACAGAACCCGTAAAATAAATTTCAAAAATTTCTAAAATTCCCCCAAAAAAACACACCAAATCTGCAAGAAGGGCACTAAAGTGCTGAACAGCCTCCGTGTGCCGATGATGTTGTCGTTCCTTGTCACGATCTCGGAGATGAGTCGCCAGTGTTCTCTGGACCTCGCGCTCTCTCTCTCTAAGGCTAGCCTCGGCTCTCCTCTCTCGCTCTCTCTTTTGCTTCTCACGATCCTCCTCAGAATCTGATCGCTCCTCGCCCTCGTCCTTCTGTCAAAAGAGCATCAAGAAGCGCAACGCATTGAAAACCAACATGGTGAAAAAAGAAAGCGAAAAAATAATAAAAACCAGCATCAAGCGCAACTCACGTCATTGTCTTTCTTGGCAGATTTCTCCTCGTTCTCTTCGATCTCACCAGTCTCCTTATCAGAAGTCAGGTCCTTCTTGTCTTTTCCATTTTCCTCGGCAACGACTTCGCTCCTTCTTTGCTTCTTATCCTTACCACTGTTTTCCTTGTCGCTCTTATCCTTCGAGGATTTGTCCTTGCTCTTCTCTTCCTTGCGATCCCTGTCCTTCTTATCGGACTTGTGATGATCCTTGTCACGATGACGATGATCCTTGTCGCGTTCCTTCTCCTTCTTACGTTCCTCCTTCAGGATCCTCACGTAATCCCTAAACCAATCCTCGCGAGCGCTGGCCGATTCTACGAGCCTGTAACGCCAATCGGACTCTAGCTTCTTCTTGCAGTCGCCCCAATGTGAATGCCTGTCGATGTCCTTATGCTCCCTCAACATGGCTATGAAATCCTTTTTCACCTGAAATGGAGGAAACGCGTTAGACGATCCACAGGTACGGCTATCAGACGCGTATTTAATTTATAAATTCTTAAGTACTACTGAAATATCATTGACATTAGATAATGGCGCGCTGCTTATCTTTTTTCTCTTTCTTTCTTTAATCAATCACTGTGCACCCTCCCCCTCTCTCTCTTTCTCTCTCCTTTTATTAGTTCTCTGGCATGCAGGCTACAATTTGACGACTCGAAGATACACGTGTCTCAAGAGAGAATCACGAGAGGCCGTATCGTACGTCTCTCTCTTTGTCTTTGCGCTTCGTTTCTTTTCTTTCTTTCGTTTACTCCTCCAAGCCAGCTTCTTGAGGAATCAAGAGCAATTCTCACGAAGACTTCGCGCGATTAGTCCGTGCACTGCGTGAACAATTTTTCGAGTATAACGAGAGTTGGATATTTTTTTTTTTCTTTCTTTTCTCTTCTTCTTTAATCCAAGAGACAAGAAACTGGCTTGGCTTTACAGGCTGAAATAAAAATCATTATACCCATTTACATGCTGTAAATTCAATGTCGCTGCAAATCCGAGCCGTCGTTAATGACAATCGCACGTTATCTCGGTAGGCCACAATCAAATAGACGCCGTCGTATCTTTTACAATTTTAACGACGACTCGGCGTACACAAAAATAAAGGTGATTCCCTAGCGCGTGCTGTCCTCGCTGAAAAGTCAAATATCATTAATTCTCCTTCTCCTTCTTTTTTTGCCTCTTTCTTTGAATTTCTTTTCTACATCGGTGCCAGTGGTCAAAATTATATCCTCGAAGATTCCATCGACTCACGTCCGAACTACGCAACGTGATTATCTTATTTTTCACTTTAATGGAATGAAAGATGGGACGTTAATCTGCAATGGCGAACTTGCGTTGGCCGCTTCGTCGGCTGGCTGCTCCTCGAGAATTAAAAAACGATCCACTTGTTAGAAGGATCTACCTTGGAAAGGATCCCGGTACGTAATTTGCGGACGTCTCGTCTGTACTCTCGTTATACTTTTCGATCTCCTTTTTGTCGTTTAAAGAAGAGGAGGAAGAAGAAGAGTATCTTGTAAAAGGCCGTTTTCTTTTTTTGTTTTTACTCTCGTACGAGACAAAGGAAGGGACGCTGGGCACATTTGGGTGTTCAAATTTGCCATTTCACTTGTCGGATTCCTGAGCCTATAAAAAAAATAAATTAAGCTGAGACATCGGCACCGTATCTTTTTACGTTTCTTTCTTTTTTCTTTTTTCCCTTAAATTCCACTTTACAGACGCGTGATGTTGATTTTTCTTCAATTCCGTTACACAACAAAAAAATACGGTGCAGATTTCTCCACGTAACGTTTATCCTCTCTAAGTGGGCTCACTGTTATGTAATTTTATTTTATTATTCCAAAACAAAAAATTCCCTATGCTCTACGCGTTATGGTTTTTTTTTTGTACATATATATATACAGGGCTATCCAATTAAAAAGCACCAATCAAATTTGACAGCCGTCACGCTGATCGCTTTGGTCGATCGACAGTTCGAAACTTTATGCAATCAAAAAGTAAGAAAGAGTTTTATTGTACGTTTGTAGTCGAGCCGACAATTTCATTGATTAATCGGAGAACTTTCAGTTTCTTGATTTTTACGATTTCTTGTATCAGCTGCGAGTGCGAGTGAGACTGACTCATCAGCGCTTACGTGGACGAAGAAGGATAGCCATATAAAAAGATATTGATTTAAATGACACATTGTTGATATATGATGTAACTTGGCTGAGAACTTCGAGGAGATATCTTCTCTTCGATTGGTCGATTAAATCAATAATTTGTCAATTTAAATGAGAAAATTTCTCTTAATTCGTCACTGCACGATTCGAGCTGCTAATTGACCGAAGCAAACGTACGACTGCTGGCAAATTTCACTGCCGCGCCTTTCAGCCGAATAATCGTGTACATATATTAGTAAATATAATTTTTCAAGAATTCAAATGGCCGTTCGTGTCGAACTTTTCAGGATTGAGACGCAAGACTCGTAGAAAGCACTGAAGGGGGGAAATAAGGTAGAGAATGAGAGAGAAAACGAGAAAAGAATATCAGGAAAAGAAAAAATAGTTCGACCAGAGATTTTACAGTGAAACGGGTAAACATAGACAAAGATGCTCTCATTGGTAAAAATGAAAAAAATACAAAAATAACAAGGACCACGTTTTGCGAGTGCTTCAAACTATCAAGAAAAAATTTCAAAATCGAATACGACTTTTGCCATTCGAATCGCTTCGCGTGGCAGAAAGGATTCGATTGTATGAATGAAACTTTCTCGCGGTGAAAAAAAAAAAAAACATCTCGAAACTCTCAATAAAACTCAACGATAATCGAATTACGAAATATCAAATGGAAAACAGGAATTCCGAGACCGATAAAACACGAGCTTACGAAAAGCTGAAAAAAAAAGGTCCAAAGGATATATCTAAAGCTGGAAAATGAAATAAAATAATATTGTAATCACAAGGGGGTTGCGGGGGCGGGAGATTAAAAATGTACAGCTCTTTCGAATCGTAACGAGCCTGCAATAAGACGTTTGTCTCTCTGTTCTCCGTTCATGGCGATAGATGGTGCTGTTGAACTTGTTGTTTGGGTAAGGAATGGTTGCTATGGGGATTGGCGGTAACGGGCAAGGGGAGGAACGGGGTAGCGAAGGAGACTGGGTCAAAAGATATGAATTCGGTCGTTCTGATGAGATCAGGATTTGACGGCCGCCAGGGCGGAGGAACTTTCGGATGAGGGATAAAAGTTAATCGTTTGAAGTAACGAGGATTACGAGTAATATACAAATACCGAGTTTCGTTCATTCTCATGACTCTGCTTTGGAGTAAAGAATGCGGCGCGCGAAGGGTGTGCCAACTGTGCCACGCGTTGTAGTTGGGGATGGTAGATGACATCATCCATGCCACCAACCAGAGCTTCAGAACCAAGCCACTCCACATACGGAACCTGTCCTGCCTGCCTCCTGACTGAAGTGGAGAGTTCAGAACACATATAAGTACAATAATGGACACCGTCACACATACTTTGGAGGTTTAATTGATTGTCTTTTTTTTTTAAGACAATGCTAACCTCTACCTCTCCCATAAAGACTTAACGGCAAGCGACGATAGACTCGGACTCTCGTTACTCGATCATTCGGACGCGTTTTGATATACGTAATATCGTGGGACAGAGGCATGTCTTTCTTTTTCTTTTTTTTTTTCTTTAGATCGATTTATACAAGTTTTTATACAGGAATTCGAGCGAGGTCGAACTCTAACGGAATGCCGATAAGCTCTTTTTTTTTATATGCGTTCGTTATATATCTCAGGTTTGCATGATCGCGCATTGCAGTTGTTACATTACGTATTTTTGTGTATTTATAATGATATATCATATATATCAGTCTCCCCGATATTTTCGTTTCTTCGGCCGTTAAGTTTTTCAAGCGTACTCTCGGGCCCAAGGGGCCTTATTATTCATTCTATATGTCTATGGATATATATATATTTATTTATATATATACATGTATGCATGTATATTATTGCGTGAAACGTTACAAGTGGAACGTAAATAATAACATACCTATGGAACCTGAAAGAATAATTGATTAAAGCTGAAAACACAAGTTTTATTAAGTTCTCTTTTCATTGATTATTTATACGTGGTACGCGTAACGAAGGAGACCAATACTGAACTTATCGTGGTGAATATTTTTTTTTTTTTTGAAAATACTATTGAGCCAATGTGTCAAAAAGAAATCAGTCGTCGAAACGTGCTTTGTTGAAAATATTCTAAAAATATAACATACGCAAATCATTGGCATTAAGATGTTTTGGAACTTTTTTACATACAGTATATACTTGGATATGTCCAGTTATGATTCCTATGATTTTTTTTTAAATTGTGCACTATCACAATTTTGGTTTATCATTAAAAGATTTTTAAGTAGGCTCATGCGAAGCGATATAGTCACACGGTAAGAGGCTGGACACACGTAAAAATATGTCGAAATTATTTCGAAAAACACAACGACAGTGTGCACGAGGAATAAACGTCATGAAAAAAAAAAAAATCCTCTTACTGTATGGTAAGGATTTGTTTTTGAAAATTCAAACAAAAATACAAAAAATTTAATTCGGCGCTTCGCTTGGGCAGTTCTAATCGCGAGGAACAATACTCGATAGAGATCTGATTGTAATTTTCTCACTGAGAAATTTTACTCTAAGCACGTTAGGTGCATTTTAACGGATCCACGAAGAATTATTTTGATTTCTAAAGAGCGACTTCCTCCTCGCGATCCTAGCGACATTTCCGGTGTCGCTGCAGAATACGGAACCTGTAAGAAATCGGCTCTTCCGTGAGCCGTGATTACGTCACTCCGGTACTCGCAATGGACATACCTGCTCTCGTTTGGCTGTTTTCTCTTCTTTCTCTTTCTTGCGCACCTCCAACAGATACTCGTTGAAGAGACTCTCGCGCTCCCGCATCTTCTCAACGTTTTTAAAGCGTTCGTCCCTTCCATGCTTTTGAGCAAAATCACTGAACGACGATCTACGTGATGGACACAATTAATATAAATCAATGAAAACCTTTTTCCTGATAACGAACGCAGGACACTTTTCGAACTTACTTTCCGTGAAGATTAGCTTCCTCTAGGAGCTTCTGAAACTGCTCTTTCCGTTCCTTCATCTTGTTCCTCTTCTCGCGACGCTCCTCCTCCGCCCTCTCCTTCACGTACTTCTCGAACACCTGCTTCCTCTCCTTAGACGTCAGCAGGAGGTACCGGGGGTCAAAGACGATCTTGTGCAGTTCTTTTTCCCAAGTGCTAAAAGCTGATACCTAAGGAGAAATATATGTAAATTTTGAAGTCGCTTAAGCCGCAAAAGCTTTTTTTCTTTCATTTTTAACAAAGGAATTAAGAATGGACTTACGTCCTTTTCCGCGAGCATGTCCCGGAAGGATTTAATTCTCGTCTCCAACGGGACAATAGCCCTCTCTCTGGCTGCCCTGACTTCCGCTTCTATGGCCGCTTCCTTGCCGATGTCAATGGTCTTCTTGCCTTCCTTTTCCTCCTCCTCTTTAACCACCACGACTGCGCGAGTAAAATGTTCTTAAATAAGGTATATATTGTGCTGGAATATAGGAAGATTTTTTGTACCCTTAGTTTCCTCTTGCTTGCTCTTCTTAGCCGGAGTCGGCTGATCCTCGTCGCTGCTCTCACTTGAATCTGATTGTCTAGCATTCTTCGTAGTACCGAGGGCATCCGGAGGTGTCGACACCATTTTATCCACGTCCTGACGAAGCACTAGGTCTTCCGGTCTCTCCCAGACGGAAATACGTGACGACGGATTGTAGAAAAATACTCTGCCGTCTCCCGTCCAGACGACGCACCTGTAAATTATATAGTAGTTTCAGTATATTGGAGAAAAATCACAACCGTAGAGTCATCTGTTGATTAGGATGAATAATTATTGATTACCAAGGTGTCCCAGGTACAGGAGTACTGGAAATCGGTCTAGATTTATCTTGAGGCTTGGCAGCTTCCTTAGGTATCAAATCTTCCTTCTTCTGTTTATTGTTCTCCATTTCCTTGGCATTTTCTTTGGCTTCATGACTGCCCTCTTGAGGCTTTTCTTGTTTTGTTTGATCTGGGACGGCTACGCTCGCAGCTGCAACCGATTCCTCGGCTTTCTGCCGCAAAGCCAATTTGGCACCTAGAAAGAAAGAATTGAATAAATACCTGTTTAATGTTTAAAAAAACGTCAATATTGATATGACATCGTACTCTCAAAATCCTTCAAGGCCTGGGGTTTTTCCCAAACGGATTCTCCAGCTTTACTATTGTAATAGTAAAGTCTTCCGTCAGGCGCACGGTGTTCCGTCCATATCATAGCGGAAGCCACCAACTCCGGATCTATCTGAGCTAGCAAAGCCGGATCTTCCGGTGCCGCTTGCGGTGTCATTACTCCGTGAGGCATCTGTGGCATTCCTGGGAACAAAGTAAAAATGAATTTAGAATTTCTATCGCGATTACAGAATGAGGTTGAACCTACCCCAATTGGTCTGTGGAGGTCCGTAACTTCCGAAGGCTTGAAACCCTGGAGGTGGCATGCCAAAAGGAGCAGCACCAAATGGCGCTGCGATCGGTCCGCCAAACTGATTAGGCATTCTATGTTGCATAGGTACCATATTCGGTGGAGGTTGCATCATATTAGTGGCTGTATTTACAGAGGGTGTTGTAGCTACAGTAGCTGGCGTACCTGGAGGCATTCCTGTTGAATTTTAATGCATATCAGTGTGTCAAATGATGTCTGTTTTCAAAAGAGATACCAAAGATGTTAACTTACCGTTTGTTTGGTTGACGTCCGGCTGTGGAGCCATGTCCGATGTTTCATTAAGTGCAACGGGAGGAACCGTACCAGGTGGCGCTGTACTCATCTGATTGATTGCTTCAGCGTTGTTTGATGACGACTGATCGCTACCTTGAGTCACTCTGGGTTCAGGGACCTGCGGCTGCGTTGCGTTAGTCGTCGTAGGTGTAGCGTCTCGTGCAGTTTGTTTCGCAGCTCCATGCACTAGCTGTTCCAACTGAAAAAGAACATTGTTATAATACTTTCCTTCGGACATGAAGATTCTTGTTGCATCATTTCACCAACCTGATCTTGCACCATTACTTTGACATTTGGTCCCTCCGGTTTAGTCCAGGTCGTCTCTCTAGAGCGTATATTGTAGTAGTAAGACTTTCCATCAGAAGTCTTGGTTTCCACCCAGACCTCGCCATTGAGATCCAATCCTGGAATGTTTGTCTGTTGTTGGGCCTGCTGTTGTTGTTGCGGTTGTTGTTGCCCTGGAATCTGCATAAGGCGTTCTCGTTATAACAATTGAATATTGTGACACGTGCAAAGACACCCGAGAACGTACGCTGTTCATGGAGGGTGGTCCCATTCCAGGAGGCGGTCCAAAAGGTCCTGGCCCGGCTCCAATCGGTCCGTTCATCATGTGCGGTGGTGGCTGTGTCGTTAGCGAACGTACACGTTAACGTCAACCAACCAACCGATAGTATTTATAGAATCTTAGCATGTACCACAACTTCTGGATATTCAACTCGAATTCAACAATTGTTGTAAATGATCTTAGACTTTCATTCAGTTTCACAAGAAATATCATTTTGTTGAAGTTCCAAGAATTGTGGTACGCCCTGTATGTAGGAAACTTACCATTCCTGGTGGTCCCATCAAATTTGGAGGTCCCATAAGATTAGGTGGCCCCATAGGTCCCCAACTTGGATCGAATGGTGGAGGTCCTCGAAATCTTGGCCCTGCTGGTCCTGGTGGACAATTTGGTCTAGGTGGGCCCTCAAAAGGAAATCCATTGTTGGTGCCTCGAAACATAGGTCCTCTTGGTCCAAATCCTCGTCCTCTAAATCGTGGTGGACCACCTCGCATTGGAAAATCAAAACCACCTCTACCCCTACCCCTTAAATTGTTGCTTCATGTTACAAGTAAAGGTTACTTGCTAGACACAAGGAACATAGGAACTACCTGGCCAAGATAAGATAAAATTGTTATTGATCAGGGCCATAGTATCAATGGAGATCTCGATTAAGGTTGCACGAATGCTGACCCTAATATATTACAAGTTAACTAAATATGACAAAAGAATAAAAAAAAAACAGAGAATCCATACGAAGATTGTAAAACTGTAGCGAGAAAAAAATTGAATTGAAATCTTCAATGAAGCTAGAAGCGACATTTGATGTAGTTGTATAATGGTGTGGTGGAATGACCATGAGCCGGTAAAACCTAACCTAATCTCCTCGGCCAGGAAGACTCAGGATGTGGAACTGGTGTGAGGAAGAGGCTGACTGGATCTTCTAATATTCACCTGAATCCACCCCGACCTCGGGGAACGAAGTGCCTGTACTCGTCGCCCTCGAAGTTGTACTCCTCACTTTCCTCCATAGACTCATCATTGTGTTCTGGTTCAGCAGCTGGTACCAGCTCGGTGCTCATCGCCGCCGGCTCGTTAGTTCCTTCCATCATCCCTAATTATTTTCACGATTAAAAGCCTTTTAGACGCCCATTTAATTAGTTTTTTTGTAACACGCATCAAACGCCGCAAACAAATCACTATTTTATTCGTTGCAAGCCGTAAACATATTAATACCAACAATAAAGTAAAATGTCCCTAGAAACGACCTCGTGCGAATCTGAAATATTTAGAGCAACGTAAAAATTACTAGAATCCCATACGACATTCTGGTGACATTCCCTAGAACCTTCTTATAAAATTCGAAATACTAAAATCGCATTGGCTGAAAGTGGTAAAAATGGCCGAGTGGGCGTTACCAACTCAGCGGCATATGCATTCTCATGAAGAAATATCAATGCGAAGCACGAGCTGCGCGATTATTTCCAGCCGATAAGGTAGTACATACAAGCTAAGCAATCGGCTTCATTGATGATTTGTAGTTCCAAAGTGTCTCCGATTTATCTACACAAAAGGAATTACTTAATTCATGTATAACAGATGGCACCAAAATTACTCGTTAAATACATACAAGATAGCAGTAATATTGAAGATGTTCCAGTACTTATTCTTTATACATTCGTCAGACCATGACTGTAAAACCGGTGGACTTATAAAAATTGCAAATGACTGTTTGGATGACAGGGACCCTTTACACTCATTAAAATCATTAATGTTTAGTCACCATATAGAAAACAGTTACAACGTGACTGTACCTCCCGCTGCCCTCTTACATATTCCGTTCCAGTTAACTCTTTTAAAATGATAAAACGATTATCAATCCTAAATGGGGGCTATGACTATTCAAAACAGTACCACTACCCACAACGCCCTCATAACATTTCTACCAATCCGCGTTAACCCCGCGAAACGTTATCACTCCTTTCATAAAAGTTTTACCTCAACCTCTTCAAGAGGTTTATCAGCCAATTACCCGAGTCTTTCTGTCTAGCTCAAATTATCTCATAACGCTCAAGGAGTTTGTAGGCTGCCATTAATAGACCAGCGTTTAGATTTACGCTTAGTCAAGTTCTTTCGGAACATGGAGGATCTTCAATTCCATGAACGAAACAGGTACGAGCTGCCGCAGACTTGCCCTATTATTGATGAAATATAAATGGAATCGATGCAGGCCGCGATACGTTCGTACCAGTTCGTGTGTGCACGTGAAAACCCGAATAATTCACCTGACATGAGGTGTCACCTGACTTACCGTTAGTCATACGTACGTATAACGTTATTCATTGTGATTTTTTTTTAAAAATATATTAATTTTTAATCAAGGACAAGCATCATTAGTTTTCACATGTCTACCGTGACGATATCAGAACTTTTAATCGAGTCGATGTGACTTGAAATTGTATGCTTAAAATACATCTTTTTATTCACCCCTAATGGCCAATTGCGTTACAGTTCTACAAAACAAAGTGACGTTTTTTTTTTTTCTTGTTTCATGGAAAATAGCACAATCTCACGCACGCTAAAAATATTCTACATTAGTAAAGTGTAAGTAATTGGAGAACGAATATGAGAATATTAAAGTTGTTCATTTTTTGGACATAAAAAAAAACTCTCAAGGCAACATCGCTCAGTTGATGAATAATTTGGGAATTAACGGTTCTGGTAATACCGACAAGATTAGGCAGCAGGATCAATCGGTAAAGGATCGACTCCTGCAGATTGGATCGTTCGGTAAGACTTGCGTGTCTCCGTCGAATCGGTAGAAACCGCTCACGTGATCATTTCGTGATTGGCCGTAGGCCTTGCGGGCCCCCTACCCTAGTCGACCTAACGACCCTTTGGATACCACCATGGTCTCCCACCCTGATACTTGGGGTGCCAATCCAGACCAATCCAAAGGCATATCCAACGCCACGGCACTGCTAGGTACGGTCGCGGGAGACAAGCTTGGGCCGCGCCGTCTCGCGCGCGCGATCAGCAGTCAGTCTATCGGCACCCTGCGTACCAGCCGCGTCGCAGCGCTTACGTAACCGAGAGTAACACCTGTAATTACTTGTCAGTGTTTTACCTGATGCCTTGAGCTGTTCGGCGGCTGGTTGATCTGCGCGTTCTCGAAGCTGGCTAGAGATAGGAATATATAGAAAAGAAGGAAACAAGAAAAAAAAGGGAAAAAAAATATTAGACGTAATATCGCTCGTGCCTCCCGTGAAAAAAAAAAAAAAATCTTCGCGGTCCTTAAATTTAAAAGTCGTTCAACCCTCTGGTACCGATCCCAGGTCGTCCGCAACTCCCAATGTGATATCCTGTATTCGGGTCAGTCCAGACAGATACCAGGTGAGGATCTCCGTACCTGGTATAGATCGGAGTGGATCCCTTGACGCAATCCTATCAGCATTAATCAAGGGGCCAGTTGAGATCCTGCATGGGCCCCGAGGTTCGCGCGCCTTGCAAGAGAGTGGTGTACGCGTTGGTGGCTAGCAGCGGCGTCCCCGTCGGCCTATCGATTACTTTAAAATAGACGCGGGGAGACGAAGACACCTGCTCAGGGGGCGCCCCCTTAGCGTGACAGGTGCAGCAGTGCGATAGCACCAGGGGTAGTGGTGGTGCTGGCGGAGGAGGAGGAGGGCCAGGAACAAGAGGAGGACGGGGAGGAGGAGGATCAGAAGAAGCAGGAGGAGCAGGAGAGGAGGTCGGGAAGAAGAGGCCAAAGACGCATAGGAGAATCGGAAAAGGAGTTGGAGGTTGAGGAGGACGAGGACGAGGACGAAGACGATCGCGGGAACACCCGGAAGCGGAAGAAGAAGAAGAGAAAGAAAGGGTGGTGGCGGAGGTGCTGGAGGCGGTGGCGCCGTATCGAGTTCCTCGAGTCAAGATACGAGAGTGGAAATCCTGAAGAGCCTGAGGAACTATTACCAAGCACCAGGACTAGCCCCGGTACAGGTACCGGTCACTACCAGTGGCGGTGCTGGAGGTGTCGGCGCAGAAAGTGGAAGTCGAGGAAGTGGAAGGAGCCGGCACGACCGGCAGCGCAGCGCGACCTGCTCGCTGGCAGGATATTCTATACCGTGACACGACCTGGAGGCGCCCGTCGTCTTCGCCGGTTCAACCATAACGCCGCCCGCTCTAAAACGCCCGAGACGGGATACGGTGGATACGTCGTCAGCGCCACCGTCGCCCTCACCATCGCCATCATCGTCGTCCTCGTCGACGAACTCGTCGACGTCCGTCGTCGTCGTCCGCACCGTCGCGCCGCCCCCGCCTCAGCCGCCGCCCCCGTTGCCTCCGCCGCCGCCGCCCCTGCCCCTGGCCCTGCCCCTGGCGCTGCCCCTCGGCCACCAGACGTCGGCGGTAACACGAAACAACAAGCACCAGCTACAGGGCATCGCGACGGCGAACAACAACGCCGCCAACGAAATCACCGGACGCATCGTCATGGACGCACCCCTGTCACAGAGCATGGACTCCGTCAACACAGTCGCCACTGGCGAGGACGAGGTACGATATCAAAGGTTCTCCTCCCTAGCGTTCCTCATCTTGGTTCATCATCTTCGTTCACCTAGCTCCGTCTCTATGCATTCTGTTCCTCGATGCGTATCGGTTTACCTAGAAATGCTAGAAACTTGCTGCGGTTCCTCCGTTCCGAGGGAACCTGCCATGGTTCTGCGTGGATGATGTCGAGGACGGAGCATATACTGTGCTTTCCCATTGTATAGCGTGTGACTGGTTATGCGCACGCAGAGCATGGAACAAGGAGAGACTTTCATTCTCTCTCTCTCTCTCTCTCTCTCTCACTCTCTCGCTTCCCGTACATCATTCTTTCTCTCTCGTTCTCCCGCGCTGCCTGCACGAGACTGTGGTTAGTAGATAGTGGTTAGAGGAGGTCGCGTAGGTGGGAGAATTCGATCGGAACACACGGCACACACGCAGGTGACGTTTCTACGCTGAAACGGCTACCTTTTCATACCTAACTTCCTTCCTTCCTTACACCGTCTTACATCATTTCTGCTTTAGTGTCTAGGCTCACCAGCCCTTATACCTGCATCTGTCCTCGTGGGTTCGTGCTCTCCTTGTCCCCCTCGCCCTGACCCCTTCCCTCCCCTCCTATCCCTCCATCTCTCTCTCCCTTGGCCACCTGACACGAGCACGCTACAAACACGACTAGCCCCCTCCCCTCTGCTCTCTCTCTCTCTCTCTCTCTACGCCTGCGCTCTCCTCCCTCTCAGGATATCCTCCCTGCACTCTACGTACTACTCAGCACTCGCGAGCGGCTGGCATGACCTCCTGCGCTCACAAAATCCTTTACTTCTCATCCACCGGTACCGGTGTACTAGTATCATAGCTGGTATTAGTATCGCTAGCACTCCGTTACGTCTACCATAGTACACACACTCCTGTCCCACCTTTACGACCCTCACGCTGCTTGGCATCCCTCACTTGCTCACTCCCCACCCTCTTCCCACGTTCGTTATTGATTTTTACGCGACGTGCGCTCAACAAAAAGTGAGGGAGAGAAAGAGAGAGAGAGAGAGAGGAGAGACTGGCAGAGGGGAAGACACGGAGACACCGCCGTAGTCTGTCACGTCATATGGAGGAGGTGGATTACCCACAACACATGCGTTCTTCATGACCCTCTACTGTTCTTCCCACTCTCCCTGTATACCTATCTGTTCTTCTCTCTCGCTCTGTTTCTCCTGAAACGCTACTCGCGACACACGCCGGCTCTGCATTTTCTAACGGGGTTGTACTCCACGGCCGTGACTACTTCGACCACGGGATAGATGGATTATTATAGAGACGCTTTCGATGTATTTTACGAGCACAGGCCTGCCTGTACTTACTGACATGGCCATAAAGATAGTATACGGTTAAACGGATACACTTCTATGTACATTGGAATGTTAGGATTTCATTCGGTATCCAATTATTGGATTGTTTCCATTTGATTTTCCCGTGCTGCTATTTGTCTCTGCTCGATCCTTCAAAATTACCAGGGACCAATGGGAGTGCGCCACGGAGCTTTTATTCCGGTATGATCAGTGGCGCTCGAGTTTCCCATCTAGGTAACGTCTGGTGAATAATTGGTTCGTGGAAAATTAAAATTACTCCTGCATGGTAGCCCATTGTGCGCTTGAAGTACACGGCTCTTTCGTTACGTTTGTTTTTAGTTTGAGGTGATGTTTTTTTCCTTTTTTTTTTACGTGAGCCAGTTCGTCCGCCATGATGATTTTCCATGTGCCCGCACGTCATAATTGTCTCTGCGTGTACTTGGGCTACGCGTGCACGTGCCTTGAGAATCGAAAGGGCTTCGTGAATCGTAGGGACCGTTAAAAAGCTATACACTTTACTGAGCAGGAGCTCTCTCTCCCTCTCTGCAGCTTTAAATATTGGATAGTCTCTGCTGGAGTTGCGGGTACGTTATATCGGCGTCGGAAGAGGTTAACCTATGAAAAATGTATTTTCACGTGAAAATTCACGACTTCCCCCGATCTATCACGTAAACGTACGTACGAGGATGCCACTCTCGCGAATTGCAGCTGCACTGTCGAAGACTTCATTTATTATCGCCAAGATGCATCATGGTAAAGCCTATCATTTATGTATACTTTTTCATTCGAGCCGTATGCAGGAGAATAATAGTTATCGCGTAGTATCAAGTAATTATTTCCAAGTTACCATGAAAGTTTGACAAGTATCAAGTTTCTGTTACCAATTCGAAAAATTTTTTTGACGTTGGTCGTAAACCAGGAATCGACTTTAAGGCGGTATTCCAAGGAACTTTGAAGTACGTGGAAAGAGGGTTAAGGGGTGAAAGGTTGAAAGGGTACGACACGTAACACTCGTTACGAACTGGGAAATTGTAGTTACATTTAAGAAATGTGTATACTGAAAAACCATCTTCTTCAGTTTCTTCTTTCATAAATTTTCATCCCTTTTCTTTTCTACTTTATAGCCGTCTTACGTATCTTAACCTACGTCCCCACTAAGCGTCCGAGCAGTGGAAAACGTGGAGCACCTTCAAGGCGCTATGGTCGATATTGCACGGAGAAGACGCTCTTTAATTTTGCAAGGACGCCTCGCCGTTATTCACGCGGAATCTCGATCTTTGCAGTCGCTTCCGGGGTTAAAGACTGCAATGAAAATGCATACAGAGGCGACGCCCGTGGCGGTTCTGCGAAGTTGGGCAATCGACGAGTATATTTTTTTACGAAAACTAGAATCATTTTTTTCTTTCACTCTGATTTTTCCGTACGGAGTTCAAAGAGTGCAGTCATAAAAATAAATTCGTACAAGCGCACGAAAGAACCGAGCTCCGCAATTAATTTTCGAGCGTATCGTTAATATTTCGTCAATTCAATTGCAACCAGGTATGTAATGTTTACGCGGTCTTCCAGACCAACCCTACCTGAACGTGTATCAACCTGCAACCGTGTAATATCGATTCACCGCGCAATTTCCCACGAAACTCCGTCCCTGGCAAACTCCCCAGGGGACTGTTGCATCTATTTTCGAAAGAGGGGCACTGGCGATAAACAAAAAAAAAATTACACGAAACGATACACCGGTAACAGGTGCTCGACCGTATGTTTCGAAAATGCGACAGGTGCTGGATTAAGGCGCAGGATCTGCTGCATTTTTTTCACCTTTTCGAACCCGAGTCCATTTTATTCACAGGAACAGTCGAGTCGACGAAGACTCGAAAGAATTTCGAGAAAGCACATTGTCGAAGTGAAATTTGAAGGAAAAAAAAAAAATAAAGCGAAGTAGCACTGCTGTATAACGCGTGGGAGGTGAAATTAACGGAAAATACATGTACGCGATATAATTACACGTGGCCAGGTAAAATAATAATATTTTGAAATTTGAAAATCGTACTATTCGAAAAATTCGTTGCTCGCCGCCCCCTCGTATTTTACGAAGAACTTTTACGTCACGTCAAACGCGGAGGTGTCACCGAAAGATGCAACTCTAAACGAAACTTCTGGTGGCAAAATTCGTATTGAATTCGTCGGAACGACAGTATGATTATATAACGATGAACAATAGAGCGAGCAAGTTCTAGCGGGAGGCATTATGGCAGAGCGGATGTTGTATAACGGTTAGCCAGCCAAGAGGAACGACGAGAGCAGCAAACCGTAAACGCCACGAACGTTCAACCTCGTCCTCGTCCTCCTCCTTCTCCTTCTTTTTTTTCTCTCTCTCTTTTTCCTATCCTATTCTCTCTTTGTCTTTATTTTCCTATTTTTCGTCACTCCTCTCTTTCTTCGCTCCGCGTGCCCTTATTATCGCCGGCTCTCTGATCCCCTTTGAAATGCACCTTCAATTTACGCAAAACCAATTGGACAACTCGGTGACTCTTCTTTTTTTTACTACGGGCTTTTTTTTCTATTAGGAATCCCCCCCCCCCCTCCCCCCGTGAATCATTGTCTTTTTAGAGTTTCACTGTGTTCCGGAGAATTCCTCGTTATGGACGCACATACCCAGATGTCCGTGGCCCAGAAAATTGATGATGAATCATTTCGCTGAAATTCTATTGTGCCGCATAAAGACTCGAATCATCGTTGCATGTTTTTCTCGGTAGGAATATTACTGCGCTATTATTCACTGTCACGTCGATTAACGCAAGCTGACGAAAGTCGATGAAAATTACTCGAGTACACAAAATAAACGATATACATCGAACGCACTGTACAATTTGTATAGCACTCGAATCGTAATTCGTAAGAGTCACGTGACAAAAATCACGAAGATTTTAGCCAAAACATTGGGACAGAAAAAAATCAGCTGAGAAGATAAAAAATTTTTGTGAGATCGACGAAAATTAAAAAAAAAACCGCGAACAAACGTTTCGATCGTAAATTTGAAAAGAAAATATCGCGTCGTACAGCGAATGAAATTTTTCTAAGCGTTGGCTCTATTTAATTCAAGAGTGATCGTGGCGCTAGTGTCGCGCTCGCCATAATACCGCTACCATGGCAATAACGCCGCGATCGTTTCTGTCGCATGAATAAACGATTTGCCCGAGGCAATAGGGAGAATCGTCGTGCGGTGTGTGTCGCCTTCATTCCTCGTCGGCCAGACTTCGCGTCGCCGTTTTCTTTCGATCGGCCAAACATAACATTGTACCATACGCACGCGCCTTTATCACATCCCACAGCCAGAGGATTCACTCAGGCCGTCGTACCGCTTCGGAAAGCGTACGATTTTTCTATAACTCAGAAAATGGTGTAAATACAAAAATTCGCATGACACGTGAAAATAACAAAAATTCAATACGACGATGTTCTATTTCTCGTTATTATTTTTTTTCTCCCTTCCACTGACAGAATACAAGATGGCGTGTCCATTACCTATCCATACGTGTTAGTACAGGTCTGTGTCGAACGGGAGTGACAGCAAATGTAATAGTCGAAGAAAACGGGCGAGGGTAACAATAGCAATGGTACGTAGAAACAAGCCACGTTGGCTGGCTGCATCAATAATAAAAGCTCGCGAGGTCAAATCAATTGTAATGTACGACGCCATGTGCTCCGGTACTCGCATGCATTTATAGTTGAAGTTGCGCAAGTAGGTGCACCGTGCTCTTAACCGTTTTATGGAAAGTATCAAGCGTATGTAAGAGAGACTGAAAAGAAAGCAATTACCATAAGGGATTAGTTTGACCGCGTTGTACTTGAATTATCTTGGCTTTAAGTTCAGTTTTAACTAAG
>JARQSV010000626.1:389950-409600 GCA_030142285.1 Calameuta idolon
AAAGCAATTACCATAAGGGATTAGTTTGACCGCGTTGTACTTGAATTATCTTGGCTTTAAGTTCAGTTTTAACTAAGGGCATTTATAGTCACGTGACATTTGGTTTCAGGATTAATGGAATGGGCTGGTGGGGTTAGGGTGTCTGACGTCGTCCGAGGAGGAGGTCGAGTCGAGTTTGGTCTGTTTGGGTTTGGCTTTGGGGTTTGTCCTCGATTAATGCGATTAGATCGTGATTCCGTATTCTTCTTAGAGCCTTCGTGCGTTACATGTAATTCGTGCAGAGTCACGAAACAATTATTATGAATTGTCATGACAAAAGAAAATGAACGTAGCTCGAGTTGCACGTTTATCCTTATATTTCTCGGAACCGCGAGAATTCAGTTATTGCGTTGCGTTTCTTGGGAAAATCCATGTGATCCGGTGATTTAATATCTTTCGCACTCCTTGCTTCACTTTCTAAATTGTATTTGTTTTACGGCGTTCCCTCTGTGAGAATACGCGTTACGTATTCGCTTGACGAATATCGTAGTGGTGCAACGTACTTGGTATACATATAAATTGAAAACACTCTGTTCACTGACGTTTCTGTCGCCCGATTTATTTGTTTTCAGAATTAATCTGTCGAGGAATGAAATTGTTTGTTAAAAGTTCAAATTAATACCCGCAGCACCACTAAGGTAAATCGCGATAGAAGCAGTGAGTGAATTACACGAAAAATTGGAAAACAAGTTAAAATCCAACGAGCGTATTTCCGCTTGCGGTGGAAAGACAAGAGAGAAAAAAAAGCCAGGTAAAAGAAAACAACCGGATTTTGGCCTCGATGCGCGTCAGTTATTTTTTTCCAATGATCATCGCAAACTCACGAAATCGTTGCCAGCGCGTAAGAATGTCCTCGTGTCGCTGTTGTCCTGGTAAATGCATATGAAGGTCCGCCCATGATGATTTTTCCAAGTCCCGTAGACACAACACTCGATCCCACTGTAATAATGGTGGTCGTCGATTGGATTACGTCGTGCGGAATTAAAGCCGTACTCGTCGACTCATCCGACGCGAAAACATTGCTCGGCGAACAGGAAATGCGATATATCGATATCGTTACAAGTCCGGAAATGGTTCTCTCGAGTGTGTACGAACTCGAGGGAGTTTAGCAATGTGAAAAATTGTACAAAATAATTTCTTAACCTCGAGCATTTTATATACGACGTCACAAAGTTTTACAACCGCTGACGCTTGTCGCATCGATTGAGACGGATTGGGCGCGTTTACAATGAAAAGTAGAACGGTGGGCTAAGGCCCAATCGGAGCGTGAACACTGAACAATGGCCAATGACGGCCGTTATGAACCAACCTAATCGTCCGTAGTTCCCATCGTCGTTCCGCGCTTTTCTAGGTTGACTGTAGGACACTCTAGGACATCTATCGATAGAACGTCGCAACTACGTATCTCAGCAGGCAGCTCCTCTATAGGTTTATGTCGTTCATGCGTAGTTCCGAATTTTGAGAAGGCGTTATCGAACGTCCGTTGCTGTACGTGTACATACGTAATTGTGAGTTATTTGATATATCAAGATGATCTATTAGTGCGGTGATCGTTAGATTAAACTGGCAGCTTGCCAGTGTCGCTGCAAGAAACCATGACTCGCTGTAGCTTGTAAAATATTGTCAAGTACTAGAAAATCAAGTCAGTCGCGTGACAGATGTCAAATACGGGCAGCGCTTTGCCGTGTGCTCTGCGACTGCGATATAACATATTTCTTCAGCCTTTGGAGCGTTAGGTACGCAGCTACGTTGCTTATGGCAAAAATTAACACAATTAAGGTAATTATTCGCCTTTCTCGTTACAGGTGCGCACATTGTTCGTGAGTGGATTGCCCATGGATGCGAAACCCAGAGAGCTCTATCTGCTCTTCAGAGCGTACGAGGTGAGTTACTTCGTTGTGCTTGTTTTTCTTAGACGTTACTGTTAACCTATACTGGATTTCATTGTTCCTCCAGTTCTATTCCCCATTTACGTTTCATTAATATTGTGAATCTTTGATTTTGTTAAACTCGTTGAATCATTTATCTCCTCGCGGTAGTCCAGTTTTTCCTACCTGTAAAGATATTTCTTATGGAATACCTAGCGACCGTCCTGTAACGCTTTCTGAATGCAATTAGAGTCGTTATTGTCCACCGTAAAATGTATTAGAATACGGTAAGTGCAAGGAAACAGGCGTTAAGGCATCCTTTTTAAATCTGTTCAAGTGACAGGCAGTCTGGAAGTGTGAGTAAAGGAGATAGGTGAAAGGTGAAAAAAAAAAGAGAGAACAAATAAAAAGAACCGGGATCGGGATCACAATGGGAAATTTTACTGGGACCAGTTTTTAAGGTAGTTTACGTGTCCACAAAAAAGGGGAAAGCCCTGACGAATGAAGGTCAGCCTGTCACGAGCAATGTAAACCATGAAAATCTAGAACGGTACTTACGGCCAGCTTGTTGGGCAATGACCATAATCAAGATGGCCGCCCTCTGTCAACTATGGGAATTCCATAGAAACTTTTGACTGCATCTAATATCTAACACTCGATATTACGTAACATGTTCTAATATCTGTTACAGGGCTATGAAGGCTCCCTGCTGAAGATCACCAGCAAAAACGGGAAAACAGCATCGGTAAGTGACTCTGATATTATTATCGTGAAAATTTCTTATATCTTTACACTAACCTGTGTACGGCTTAATGCGATCGCGATAATGAATACGTCGTTAAGGTACAAGTTTATACACGATTAAAGGTTGGTCGAGTAATAGGATAATACTTACATACATTGACGTAAGTTTAACTTGAGAATTTTATTTTTTTTTTTTAATTCTTCAGTCATTACGAAAACGAGCATAATGGCTGCCGGTTACCTAGCAATGACGATGATGACGATGGTACAGTATGTCGTATGACGGTTACCTCTCTAATGACTCTATCTATAATACGAACGTCCACAGAGTCTTTGACTGTTTGAATACGCTTAAATGACGCAATAGCAAAGCACAGAACGCGACAGTCGTTAAGAGTATCGCGATACGTACAGTCCAGGTAACAAGAGTTGGGCATCATTGGGTGGGATAGAGCTAGACCCGTGCCGATTTCTGTTTTCTGTGTGAACGCACCTTCAGACCTTCTCTCGGTCGCTGGCACGGTTAGGTACAACCGTACAAATCAATACGGGGCAGTTCCCCAAGCGGTTTGTTTGCCACGATAGCAATACCCAGAATTATGCAGAGTTCACCTCGATTTCGGTATCACGCTGAGAATGCGTGTCCCGATTGGAATCTAGCGAAAGAAAATATTTCCGTGGTGTACAACTGGGTTCCAGTGTGTACGGCTTTTCGCCTGGTTTCAAATTTTGTACACACACGACCCTTAAGCACTTGCCAAGAATGTACAAAGAATATTTTGATCTCTATCCTGTAAGTGTCCTCATGATCGAATCGCCTCAAGACGAAGTGGACGGAGGAAGGATTTTAATGGGATTTTCGATTTTCTTTTTTTTTTTCACAGCCAGTGGGTTTCGTCACGTTTCACACGAGGGCTGGAGCAGAGGCGGCGAAACAGGATCTGCAGGTAACAATAGAGAAATACAAAGCTTTAAAGATCACGCGACCACAGGGGAGAATCTTCTCAATAGTAATTAGTAAATTCTGTCCATTGAGAGGACAGGTAAAATCGATGAGCGACGAGTAATAAAAAAAATAAAAAAAAAAAGAAGAAGAGCCGTCAGTAAAACAGGAGAGCTTTTAATATCACCAGAGAGAACCTTTCTTCCATTTTCCAATCAAGCTGAGCACGGGTTTGACGCTATCTCTTATAAATTAGTGACACACGATCCCATCATTTTTCTTTTATTTTTGGTTCCTCGAACTAAAAATTCCACCCACTCTCCCCCTGCCCACTGACCTCTCTTGCTCGACCCCAGGCGCCCCTCGCTCGGAAAACCAAAAAAAAATTCCATTTTGTTCCTAACGCAAAATTTTGGATCTGGAAAAAATAAAGATGAATCCAAAGGGAATCCTGACGATTCGTCCAATTGGCTTGAGAATTGATTACACGCGCGACACAGCACCCTGTGTGGTTTTGGTCGATATTACGTTTTTTAAAATATTCTACTCTGTTCTGACCTTTTGACCTTTCCGACCTGAAACTTCCTTGAGTCACAGTTCTACATTCGCTTCCCTGTACAATTCCATTCCCACCCCCCCCCTATTTCTATACCTGTACAATGCCTTTAAATATTCACCTAATTACTTCTCTGATATTTTCATTGTTTTTTTTCAAATAGATATATACATATATATTTCTTTGTTTGTACCTTCTGTTGGTTGGTCTTATCACACCACGCAACTGACCTCACGCAATATGCAATTTTTTTCCACCACGTAACCCCCTCTCTATCTTCTGCGACCCTCTCCCCCTGCCCACGTTTCTCACTCACCCAATTCTCGAAATACTCTGTCTGTCTCTCGATTTCATTTTGACGACTTTTTTTTTCGGCTGAAAAGTTACGATCAACTTTAATACGTCATATGCGGAAAGGCCGGATATATATTTTTTTAAACAAACTATTTTTAATTTCGTGGGAAAATGTCACTCGGTCGACATTCAGCGTTATCTAAATTCGGTGCATTAATTCGTATCAGGGGGTTGATCGGTCACCAGGTCAAAGGTATATTTCAGTCCGGTAGCTATACATGCCTTATACATAGATATATACCAATATGTGTACGAAGGTAGAAAAGGAACAGCAGAAGACAGAAGCATAGGGTATTAGTGGCCAAAATATTTTCGTGAAGCTGGAAAGAGTCGATAGGTCGATTCAGGTAGGAAAGTGTCACGTGAAAGGTAGAGTTCAGGAGGAGGAGGAGGAGGAGGAGGAGGAGAAGGTTGGTTCAGGACAGTATCGATCGACGGGTGGAAACGGAATATTTTTCTAGAAAACGAATTTTCCCGTAACTTCGTTCGACAGCGGTGACCCCTGGAACGAGCGAAGAAAAGGGTCAAATTTTGGAAAAATAAAAAATCGAATATTTTATTTTACCTCGCTCGGTAAAGAAGAGCCATCGGCTAGAATTCGAGCGGACGAACGGGAGACAGACAGAGAGAGATGCAGGGCGGAGGGAAGTAGGAGAAGAAAAGAAAACGAGAAACGAGAAGGACTGGGAGTAATTTTCGAAAGAGCCCTGTGCATACTAATCTAGGGAATCTATTTCCAGCAGGGGGTTAGATTCGATCCTGATATGCCACAAACGATACGTTTGGAATTTGCAAAAAGTAACACAAAGGTTAACAAACCAAAGCAACCAGCCGCTGCAGCAGCCACCTCGCACCCTGCTCTGATGCACCCTCTAACTGGACGTAAGTATATGCACCAGCCCCACCTAGCCCTTCACACCTATTACACACCTTTTGTCACCACCAGGCAGACCCTCGTTATAGTATCTGGGGTTTTTTTTTTTTTGTGGAAATACACTAGTGACCTTTCACCCCATATCCCATCACCCCACGCAACCCCTCGTTCACTCGCTAACAGATTCATCGACTTCCGTCTTCTCTTCTGTACTTTATCTCTTTCATTCTGTACGTCTCTCTCTTTTTCTCTTTCTATGGCTCTCTCTCTCTCTCTCTCTCTCTCTCTTACTATCTGTCATTATCTTTATCACGAAATGCACACGTACACGTGAAAACTCTTGTTTGATTGTCGGAAATAGTAATAATGATAATAAAAATTGTCTAGCTCTTTGTCGAAATTAATTGCTTGGTATTTATACACGGTTAAAGGGGTATACCCGGTGGACATTTAATTTGGACGGAATCGATCGGTTTGCTTAGAGCCGTCGAATAGCGTGGAGCCATTCCGATGACACGGTACCGGTCAATACACAGCGGTTCATTATGAGAGCCTACAGACCTCTGCTTCGCCGAATTCGCTGAATTCACCAAACTCGGTCGCTTAGCAGAGAGTGCATACGTTATAACGTATGATAAATTTAGCCATAGGCGTTCCGTTGTGGGACCCGAGTGGGTTCGCAAAACCATCAAACGCGGTACGAGGGGAGCGATGAAAGTTTTGCAAGAATAATCTATTTCTCAGTAACAGGAAAGAGCATAAGTAACGCACGACGGAGATCGAGGGACGAAAAAAAAAAAAAGAATAAAAGAAAAGAAGAAAAAAAAAGGGGAAAAGGCTCGTTAATTCTTATTCATGATATTCGAAAACGGTGAAACTGAACTATCTCGTTGTACGATTTCGCAAAAGGAATGAGCTCTCTCACGATACCGTATAAATTAATTCGCATTGATTTGATTTTCCGCTCTTGTTACGTAACGTCATTGCGCAACGCGAGGAAAGACGGGGAGGGAGAAAAAGAAAACGCTTTACGAAATTATCTTCCGCGTGGATTCCGATCGTTCATAATTTTCATGTCGTCCATAAACGTTCATCCAAGCGAACGGAATTCGAGATAAGAAAAGGAGAAAGAGGAAAAACTTTTTTTTTTTTCTTTAAATCAAAACTCAAAATTCTACTGAACACGTACAAAAGGTGTATAAGGGTGTGATGTGACGCGACGTTTACGTTGTCATACAATACTTTGTATTATGAAACAAATATATATATATATAGATATACATGTAACATCTTTAGGCAAACTTGATTGTCTGATCGAGTGTCTGTGATCTTTTGCAGACTTAGGAAGCCCCTTCTTCCCCGGTGGACCGGAACTCTGGCATCATCCTCTGGCGTACTCGACGGCTGGTGAACTGCCAGGAACACTTCAGCATGCGACCCTGGTTCATCCCGCATTGCATCCTCAGGTCCCCGTACGTTCCTATCTTTGACTATCTGCAGACAAAGCTCTGGAGCCGCCGACGAGTGCCCCGATGCACGTTAGTGATATATACATACATGATCGTTATAATACGTAACCCTAAACTGCTTAGAGATAATTAAAATTTTTTTATTTTATTTTAATCTTTTTTTTTACATTTATATATATATATATATATACAATATATGTATCTTTACGTTATTGGTGTTGTATGATTTTTCGGTACTCCGCCGGGATGCCCTTTTGGTATCTGCGAATTCGATATGCTTTATTTATTCGTACACTGCGTATATTCCTGCGTAACAGTTGTTGATCCTCATACGTGGAACGTATGTAGCTGCTTTATTCAGTCCGAGATACGTGCACGGCGTACGCAACTCTTACTCATAAGTTCACGATGCATTAGGTGGATTAGAATTATTTGAATTCGCGTCGCTTCTTGAATCGCTTTATTATATATACAATACTGTATTTGCATTGAAACAAGTTACGGGGGCGGGGAGGGGTGTTGCGTCAGGCCTGGTACATTCGTTTTCTTCTTTGCTGCGAATAAATACCTACACCCGAACTGTGTAATTGGATTGGATTATAGGGAATTCGGTGGGAGACTCGATTTTTAGGGAGGCACTTGAGAAAACGGCATTAAGGAGAAATTTATGTGAAATACGGAAAAACCGATTTCCTTTAACGCGAGGTAAACCAAGCGTGACGGATTCGTGCGAGGTTAACGAACTCCCGAGGATTACCGAGACCAACCGATTATCCGAGGATTCGATCGATTGGTCCTACTAGGTGTGTTGTACCGATCCTGATCACGGACGTCAAACTGAAGATGAGCGCGCGTGACGATTTCGAAAAATTCCTGGGAACCAGATCGGTGTTGCACGAGATTTTGAATTTAAAAAAAAAAATTTTTTTTATTTTTTCACAAATTTTCAAACGCTACGATTGTACTTTGAGAAAATAGAATGTCTAGGTATCCTTTTTTTTTTTTTTCGTAGTCAATTATTTTGAAAAATTGACAGGTGACAAAAAAAATGCATACACGGTGCTTTTAATTAATCGAATTATTATATTTGACAGGCGCCAATGTCTCTGCCGCATCCAACGACGCTGACGTCGATACACGCGTCGCTCCCTCACTTCTTACCGTCGCCCGCTCTGGCGTCGCCAGTTGGTTCGTCCTCGTCACAGCCGAACATCGCCGTGAGCAATGCACCCTGTTCGACCCTCTTCGTGGCGAATCTGGGCCAGTTTGTCTCCGAGCACGAGCTGAAGGAGGTCTTCAACAGGTTAGATGATTCGTCAATCTTTTGTCCACTACGTATTAATAATACGAAAACGTAACTCCTGGGTTCAGAATGAGAATTATGAAATTCGCGTCCCCTCGGCGAGACTGGAAGTTGGTTAATAACCCACGAGAATTCGTAAAAGTCCATCACTCCGGTCCCTCCTGGATGACCTGACCCTCTAGGATGAACTCTGCGCGAACAGCACGTATAGCGGGACATTCGAAAGGGCTGCCTAAAAGGGGAACCTAATGAGGGAAACATACGGTGCGCGAGGTTGGAGCAGAAAGGGGTTGTAATATGACCAAATGGATAATCACTGAGGTTGCACGAAGTAGCCGCAACAACGAATTTCATTCACCCCCGGATTATCCCAGCGGTGCTGAGTACAGTTCGATGTTTGATGACGATGATAACAGGGAACGGGAGGGGTGGTGGGTGTGTTTTCAAAGAAAATTTTTTTACCGAATATTCGCGTACGAATCTTTGCTACGAAAAATCGTCGCTCTATAGAAATGCCCTATATATATATACGTTCGGACTCCTGGCTCGTCCATGTGCGTGCTTTTTACTTCCGCCACCAGAACCGGAAGCGGGCTTCGTGCCTGGCATCGCGAGGACCCGTCCCATTTTACGGATCGATCCCCGAGCCAATGTCGGTAGTTCGCGTTTTCTTTTTTTTTTTCATATATATATTTTTTTTTTCATTTCGGCTCCTCGTTTTTGAAGTAGTCCATGGGGTGGGAGTAGAGGGGGGGAGGCAATCGCGTCATCAGTAGTTCCGAAGCGCATTACTCCAATTTCAGGTAAAAGCCACGTAATAATCAATATCTCAAAAGGGGAACCGTTTCGTCCTGTCCCCTTAACTCTGCCCCCCCCCTTCCCCTCACGTCACCGTATTCGATAACAACGTTCGCACGAAATCGTGACCAACTGCACGAGATAAAAAAAAAGGTTCATCAATCGATGATTCCCCTCGTGCACAATATACATATATCGACCCCGCAGTAGGATAGGCGCCACGTGCCCGACGATTGGCGGGAATGCGGCGATCGTTTGAAAAAAAAAAAAAAAAAATTAAAAAAAAAACAAACACGACTTTCTTTACCTTTTCTGTTTGATTTAAACGATAGCCGCGCTCGTGAAGATGCGTACTTGGGGATGCAATATGGGAAATCCGTATGACGTTGGCTACCGCAAGTTTCACGTGCATTCGATGGAAATTGACACTTTGAACGTCCAACAAGTAAAGTCCTTAGTTAGTACACTTTTATTAGCAAAAACACGCACTGCCGTAGGTGTCTGCTCCTCTGTTCTTCTCTCCCTCGTCTATTCCACTGTCTCTACTGTCTCACGCACTATGCCACGAACCACGTAGCGTAAACGAGATACGCCGGGTTGTCCCCTGTAATCGCGAATCAACGTAACGTTAACCTCAAAAGAAAAAAAAAAAGAAAAGAAAAAACAGAAAAGCACGTTTACTGTACGCTTTCTCTCTGATTTGTCTCTGCACAGTTTTCCTGGTTTCTGTCGGCTTCGTATGCACACGAAGGGCGGCTCTCCGGTGGCCTTTGTCGAATATCAGGACGTTCGCTACGCGGCCCAAGCAATGGCCACACTCCAAGGATCCTTTCTCCTCTCCTCAGACCGGGGAGCGATACGAATCGAATACGCAAAGTCTAAAATGGCCGAGGTGGGCTTTACAAATGTCTGGATCGAAGTAGGTTTCCACTCTTTATACACGGTTAATAATGTCTTTTTTCTCTATTCCCAGATCCCGTATTTCTATCTCTGTCTCTCTCTCTCTCTCTCTCTCTCTCTCTCCGTTGATATCGCTCGGACTCGAAAAGCACGAGTGGCAGGACCGCTAAACTATCGAGGCAGATGACACGAAATTCAAGAATCACTTAGTATTCGAGCGCAAGGGATTCGTTTTTTCGCATTGCGTGATTCTATTGTATCGTCGCGATTCTAAGTGCGAATACGTGTGTACATAATGTATATCAGTGGAACCCACGGTGGTTGGGTGGTCGATGGTTGCTTGGCATTTAGTCGATAGCATGCTCTCAGCCCCACCACGAAAATTACCACGTGACTAATAGTAATGGACTTTTCATTGGCTATTTTACGAAGCTGGGACCGTTGTGACGTCACTGTTAAATATCTGCCTCGATTTTTTCTTATCGCGACTCGCCGATCGTCTCGGGCGACTTGTCAAGCCGATTCGATTTTTCGATTCTAATTTTTCCATTACGCTCGATCGGCTGAGGCTGGTGACTTTTTTTTCTTTCTCTCTCTTTCTCTCTCTCTCTCTCTCTCTCTCTCTCTCACACGGACCTGTCTTTCCTTTGTCACGAACTGTACGGCAACGGTCGGCAAATGAAACGCAGGAACGAATTCTCCTCGGTGAAATTGATTACGAGTCCGTCGTTTGATTACGGAGCGAAAGAAAAAATCACCACGTTCTATGATTAACTTGAAAGAATACAGAATCTTTTGTTTGAGTTTATTCGATTCCTTCGTTCCTTACGTTTGACTTCCCGTCCGTCGTTTCCTTTGTTCTTCTTTGCGTTTTTTTTTGTCGCTGACGTTGCTTTTATTGTTTCTTCCTTTATTGTCCCAATTGGAGTTTTATATTTTTTTTTCTTTTTTTTTTCTTACTGATCATCCCCCTCCAAGCACTGCGTCTGCACGAAAGCGTCAAGTCAAGGAAATGAGACGTTTGTGTTCTCGATGAAAAAAAAAAGACCCTATACACTGAAATCGCAACACAGTGGGTATCCCATGCTAAAATAATCGTGTTTGGTAATTCTGAAAATTGAATTCCTTAAAAAAAAAAAAAGAAATTTATTCGTCCCTTCCGTGACTTTCTTTTATTTAATACGATTGGCATTTGGCTTAAATTTCTTTGCGTTCCTCAAATTCCCCCTGTTCCGCTTTGTCGATCGTTTCACATTCCTCCCCCATTTCTCTCCTATCACTCCCCTAGAGATATCTTGCACGAAAAATTGATTGCTCTTCACAAAGTATATATATATATATATTTTCTTTATTACTTTGCATTATTAATCTATCTCTAACGAACTTTTTCGTCCTGTCGATATTAAATTCACACCGTGCGCCCTCGCGGTAGACGCGATCTCGACGAATTGAATTTTTACGATTTTCTACTTCCACGTTAACCAGTCCTAATGGCGCACGGCTGGGCTTTAATATTATGTAGCATTGATCGATATTTGTCACCTAGAAAGTTTGTCGCAGAAATTCGATCGGTGTATACGCAACGCTCGTCTAGACTTCCTTCCAAAACCTTCCTTGGACTGTAGTTTGTCCATGGCGATACTGCGCGCTGTGGTTCCGAGACGGGAGCACAGATGGCGCCACGATCCGACGTTGTAATTTAAACACTCTGCTATTATTGCAGGGATCAAAGGGAGAGGAGAACGGGCAATCTTAAGATCGACATCAACGGTATGTGAGAAGAGTGGTACTACGTTGCAGCGCAGAGAGGATTTCAGCAATGATGACGTCACGGGTGGATAAAAAAAATAGAAGAGAGAAGAACAAAAAAATGCAACAATGAAGAGCAGCTTGGCGAATGTGGCTTCGGTGTCAGCAGGCAAATTGGCGTAAACGAATGAAAAAAAAAAAAAAAAAAAATCGAAGAATCGTTTGATATGCGGCGGCATGGAAACTGCGATAGAAAGTATTCGGGGATCAATGATAAAGATGGGAGCGATTATGATTAGGAATGAAAGACGGCGACTGACCAAATAGCGCGATTCGCTGATACGGTGATCCTAAAGCGCGGGTCCTAGATATATATTTTTTTTTGGGGACTTACCCTGTTATTATTATTATTTTTTTCTATTTTTATTAGACCCACATACTTTTCTGGGTACTTTAGGGAGGCTTCTGCTTATAAATGATCTCTCGCTTAGTTCCTGGGCCCAAAGCGTCCATCGATTGGCCAGTTATACTCTAAAGTACCGCTAGATACAAGCAGAGAGCGTAATGGGGGGTTATGCGTGGTAACAGTGGACCCAGTGCATGACGCGACGTGCGAAAAAAAGGGGCCCTAGGAAAATGAATTTATCGTATTTATTGAAAGACGGGCCCTGAGTCAGTGGCGTTATGTTTATAATTATTTATTGTAATATCGTAGCGGACGTCATTCCGTAGGATCCGTAAAGGCGAATAAACCGATCGCGCTGCTTTCGCGTATCGACGCTAGATGGCGAAACGGGCGCGTTGCACTTGCAGCGATAGCCTCTCGCCGGAAGCTGTGTAGAATTTCGTTGGCATGTAAAAAAGGCACTGTTAATGTCACGACACACCGCAAATTACACACTTGTATTACGAATTAATAGGTTTAAAATCTTGTATTTGGGGAGGGGCGACAACATAACGGGTAGGGGGTGGGGGGAGGGAGATTAAGAAAGACGAAAGAAGGTCAATGCGACAGAGACCGTGATTTCTCGAGAAGGGAAGGGTTGACGAAAGTTTTTTTTATCGATCGCGAAAGAGTTGGTGGAGGTTTAACGTACACACGTAGGTGACAGCGGAGTCGCTGAAGTTCAGTAGGAAAAATCGAAGTGGCGGATGAGCTCCGAGGCTACGAGGAGGTGGAAAAAAGTGAATATGTGAATTTTTTTCAGTGTACGGTAAGAAGGGGGGGGGGGGACTCTAATGAGATGGAATTTTGGGGGGTTGGGGAGGGTTGGGTGGGATTGATGAACACAGCGAGCGTTATTCGCCGCACTAATATATACATGTTTACGAACACGACGAACAAGCTTAATACCAAAGGTGCCCTAAGAAGCGTGTATTTATGTTTCTCATCAGCGTCGGGATAAACGGGGATTATTTCGTTAGGATTGCGCTCTCGGCGAAGAGCCGCGTCACGATAAGAAACTGATAGAGTCGAATCGTCTGTTTCGGACGAAGAAAGAATTTTAAAGCGCCAGGGTCACAATTCGAATGGCGATAACGAAGTTTGTCGAGCTGGTATAACGTATCCCGACGTTTTAGGAAAATTAAAAAAAAAAATCATGTAAGAATGAAATGAAAAAAAAAAAAGAAAAAAAGCTTAAGAGGTCAGGGTTGGCAATGGAAATTATGAAATGGCGACGTGTGAAAAATGATTTAAAAAAAAAATAGAGCGGGCTGAACTTATTATAAAGAGGAGGAGGAAAAAAAAAAAGAAGAAAATCCGTTATCACGGTAAAGAAAGTGTTTAATTAATATAACGAATGTGAACATATCATAGGGTTAAGTCGTAGCGAGAAATTGTAAGTAAATTTAAACACATACGGATATAAGTGCAGACATACACACAGTCACACATTCACACACCAAGCTACTGACACAGTTAATGCGATCTTACACCGATATACAGACACGCCGAAGACACAGATGAGATGTAGAGATAGAGAGAAACACAAAAGCGCAATTGTGCGCGCGCGATATTACATGCGCATGCGCGGGAACCGTGCGCCCCGTGTGAACTAGAACGGCGGCCAACTCGGCACATATTTTGCCCAAGTGCCTTCCTGTTGGTCTCGAGTCATGCTATGAAACTGTTTACCGTAAGTCACACATCCTATCGTCTAATGTCAATCCAGCCGCGCGGCCCGCAAGGACTTTTTTTATATCTCAATCCGATTTCTGCCGGAGCTTTAGAAATCTCACCGAAGCGAGCGCTACGGTGGCGCGAACATCGAACTAACGGAAATCGGACCGAGAATCGTCGTTGGCGAATTGGCCGGCATCACTGGCTGTTACCGTGGCGCGAACCAATTGGCGAGCACGTCGACCAATTTATACAGGTGTGTGCTCCGCCCACATGATTATCACACGTTTAATGTGAATACGTAAAATTCACGTGGTCAAGTAATTTCACATGATAGGCGTAGCCCGATAAGATCCGACGGGTAATCGCACCACTTATCCATCCGAATGAGCATTAATTTACGTACCAGAGGACCTATCCGTGCCGATCACTGGGCATTTATTACACGCAATCGCAATTAATAGCAAGAAATAGAAAGACGGGGAGAAAGAGTGAAATGTATGCGTACGTACGTGTGCGCGCGCGTATGTGTGTGTGTGTGAGTGTGTGCGTGAAGTAGGATTGGATTTCTTTTAAAAAGTCATAAAATATGTTTCTCAGCGACTTTCACTTAGATTCTCACAATCCAGAGATTTTTAATGTTCAAGTTGGTCACTATTACCCTATAAGAACATGGGTCGCAATTGGCCCCGCCCATCTATAACCTAGACTCCGCCTTTACAGTCCAGTAGTCATTAACGTTGATAATCACTGGATTTTAGTCTGAAACATAATGATTGCTGACACATGTCTATTTTGATTTTTCATAACGACTGCAATTCTGTCATCGAAATGCAAACTTCGACGTGTACTCGTGAAAATGTGTCTGCGTATACGGTGGTGCGTGCGCGTGCGCTTGTGTGTAAGAGAGGGAGTAGTGGGAAGGGATAGGGGTAAAAGACAGAATGAAAGTGGAATAGGAAAGTTTGAAAAAAAAAAAAAAGTAAGAGTTTATTAACTACAATTAGTCGAATTAATGAATAATTATTGATAATATCGGTAGCAATTGTATTTATCATCGTAATCCATCGAGTCGTAGCTTATACGACACGTCTCTACCTACGTTAGCGTAGCTGACACACTCGTATTTTTCTATTTTCGAGGAGACAAAGGTCAGGACGAGATTTACGGGGCGTGTCCTGTTATCACTGAGGATGATTCAAATTTTGAACCGCCCATACGCGTCGTTTTGTATTGACGGAACGGTCAATTCCTCAGTGAACGTAAACTCAGCAGCGACTGCAGCGCCCTGTGATTGCGAGGCTCCGGTAGCTTCGATCGGTACATATCAGGTACACCGTTAGTATAGTTATTAACAAGCGTTTAAAGTACTTGCCGTTTCGTGCGTTTCGCTCCTCCTACTTATCCGCCCATTTCCCCTTAGCCACGCCCACTAGCTTGTTGCACCTCCCTTTCCCATCATACGAACACGCCCCCTTTTCCTCGCTTTTACGACTCACTACGTCGTCAATGATACCAACAAACGCACCCTGCAACCACGTGTTACGTACTTAAGTTCGACACCTGTCAAATGTGATTATAAAAAATGATGGAAAGTATAGCCTAAGTTCTAATCCGAGTTGAGGCCTTACTCGCGCTTCCCTTAACATTTGGCACTTGGCATCCACTTGTCTCTATCCAATTTAATTCCTGGAGCGATTCACGATGATCCAGGTGTCAAATGATTAACGGGATTGACGTACATGCGTAGTTTTGACATCCCGATCGTTTCACCGGTCCGATCCATATCCGATGGGTCACCCTACAAAAATTTCCCAATCACGATTGATCGCTCAGCGCTTGGTTGGACCCTAAATTCGTGGAGCATTCGTGCATCGAAACGATCTCTCAAAACTTTACATATCAATGTACACGCCTCCAGTTGCAAACGGACCGCCCATTTACTGAGCAGCGAACCGCCCACTGGCCGTGATGAATCTCTAAGTGAAGGATGTTAAATCTACGCGACACAATTAACTATAATTATTTCCTGTGTATTATTCCTTGATAATTATCGTTACTACTTAATCCAATGGCCCAGCCTATTAGACGTCGCCTCCAGCCCTGCCCCTCCCTTGCCCTGAAAATCATGCGCGATCGGTCCACTCAACGTTCGAGCGAGCGTGAACGCAGGACACACACTTCGGCAGCGAAGTAAAAGTAAAGTATAAGTCGAAGAGAGAAATGAAGAAAAAGAAAAAAATGTTAAAAAAAAAACCACGAAACACGTAAAACGTAAGGGAGGAACGATTGACGAGAAAAACGAAAAGCTCGTTGATTTTTCGAATTATCCCGACTTAATTGAGCGCGGACGTTCTAATTCGATACGACGAGTATCTCTAGGTTGGATTTAAAGTGCTTTACAAGTGAACTAACTCATATCAGTAGATAGTAACGCTATATTATATAGCTATATATATATATATATAGTATATATATATATATGAGACTACATATGTATATATACTTAACACGTGGTATATATATGTATATACGTACACGACATATATATACATCTATATTATGCATAGAGTGGTATTCGCGTAAGAGTATTTTAGGTTAGTAACGTATTACGAGTGATAAGGTTTTATTGTTCGGGGCTAGTTAAGAGCGTTTAAATGATGTTTCGCGTTTAATCGGAAACGACTGGAGACGAAGCGACGATCAGTGACGACAACAGGAGCAAGTGATAAACGTAGAACGAGCAACGGTAACGGAAACAAGAAAAGGTACATACAGCAGCGACGTGCGTGACGAAGACGCGTTGAGAAAATTAAGGAAAAAAAAAAAAAAAAAAAAATTGCCAATCGCTCATTGTTTTCTGCGTCTTAGAGCCCTGGAGGACGTTTCTCTTTGTCATTATGATTTTTGCATCGCGCGATGATAATGAAAATTGGTCGGTGGGAGGGCGCGGATGACAAATTGCGATTTTAACGATTACGACGATTACGGTGATCACCAAAGATGTCAGTATCGATCCAAAGATTTTTTTTTTTCAAGGACCTCACGACACTTCGATCCACGAGAGGCTCTAGCTTTTATTAATTCACGTTAATGCCGCATGATTAATATTCGAGTCGCAGTGAAATTTCAACGAGTCCACGTGCTATTGTGTATCGACGTTAATCGCTGTGCAAATCGTGCACGATTCACACTCCATCCGTACTATTGTTATTTACAATTGGGCGAGCTTTCGCGGACAGATGGCGCCAGTTGTTGAAAGAGGATCGAGCGAGGGATTGAGTGAGAGACGGGGAAGGTAGGAGAGGGGAAGAGGGTAGGGGGGTGAAATCGAAATTTAAACAAGAAGAAAGTATTTTCAAGCGGTATCGAACCAAAAATTTAACAAGAAGACTACGCGAAGAGCAGGATGAACCAATGAACGAACTGTCAGGACTGGAACTTTATTATACAGAGAACGGAGAGGCGAAAGAGCTTTTTACGAGGAAGGAAAGGTATTTCAGTGATAATGTGACTTGATAAAATTAGGAGGAGGAATTTTTTTTTTTTTGCGATGGGACTCCGAGTGAGACTGTGTGATAAGGTGACGGGAATGCAATGTAATCTTGAACATCGATAATGATGTTCACTGGACGGAATCACGTTAAAACGTACGTTTTGCATGTAGAGATTGTCGCGTGGCAGCTTTTAAAAAAAAATTTTTTTTTTTTTCTTTTCGAAGCTGCTCATTTTATTTTGAAATTTTATCCTGTCAATTTTTAAAGGAGACGCTTTTACCCTTCGGGTAAGCTCGACAATTTTTTCACGATTTAAATCCAAGGTAAAATGAAAACGGAAAGCGAAAGGTAGAAACGAAAGTGCATAATTTTTAAGGTAACAAAAAAAAAAATAATAATAATAATAAAAATCGATTCTCGAGATCCCGCGAGTACGTTAAACATATGCGCTATCGTGAAAACGCATGTGAAACTCTCATTTTAGCTACATAGGTAAAAGCATCGGCAGCTTTCAGTGTGAAGTTTATTGTGATATTTATGAGAAAATGAAAAAAAAAAAAAGAAAGTTTGAAGCTCGTTAAGACACACACGTACACACACTCATACGTCCATGTCCACGCATACAGCCATAAGCAGTTACACATATATACTTAGATCTGTGCGTACAGTCACGTCAAACACTTTACGAGAACCGAACACCCCCCCACCCCCCCGCCACCAGCAAAACGATGAACGCGTGAAGAATAAATGAATACAAATATATAGATATACAGACGAAGTTAATAAAAAAGAAAGGTGTAGCGGCACGAGTGGGTAGGGTGGGGGAAGGAATCACGTGGGGTTGTTCTCGAGTTAGGAATTTTTGGGGAGGGGGGGGGGGGGGGATGGGTGGCGATGAAAGTGTGGGAAGAAGCGGGTTTTCGAGATGCGATAATTAAACGATTATTAATCTAATTATAGTGAGTGAATTATTGTGAATCCAGTGAATGGCGGGGCTTGGGTAGAAAATCGTCCCTGCGTTATTTATAAATTTAATTTTTTTTCTTTTGCGATCGACAATTCGTGTGAGTGTACGTAACAATTTACTTTTCCTTTTGTTTTATTTTCTTCAATATTATTTTTCTTTATGGCAACAATCATCGTGCTCCACGTGTTCTCCACGTGTCCTTAAACGTCAGTTGTTCCGTTAGGCGTTTCCGTCTGCACTCTCGGTGTAGTCCGGCGAATTTGAGCTCGACGATATCGGACGTCAAAAGTAGGATTTTGAGTTTGTCCACCATTTTTTTTTTTTTTTCGATCAACATTTTTCTTTTTTCCCCCCTTCTCATTTTATTTTCATTTTTTTGTTTTTAATTCGTTCGTTTCTCGCACGGGGTTACGACAATCTGAGGCCTCGTCACGTACTGCCGGAAGTGCGCGGGACGCTTTTCGAGAGTCGACGAGGCGTCCACCGGAAGTCCACTGCTTTCCGAACGAGAAAGGTTATGGCACGTGGCCACATAAGCGGGACCACTTTTTGGAACCGCAAGTGACAGATGGAAATGACGTGCGATGATCGTAAAATGCATGGGAAAATTATAGGGCGGGAAAGCAAGGGAGTTGATATGATAACGAGGCGAGGAATTAATATTTGTTCTTGAAGGAAGGCGCAAACGATTCTCGAAATGTCCTGTGGACGACCGGATTAATCCGTCCATAAAACGTGTCTCGCCTGGGAGGCATGGCTGCACAAAAGATGAAAAAAAAAAAAGATGAAAGAAAGAAAGCGGAAAAGCGTACTTTGTGCATATTAATCATTGGGACTACAAAAACATATCATCAATATGTAATTTAAATATAAAAGAATATTAAGCAATAAGATTTTATTTATATGCCCTCGTAAGTCAAGAATTTTAAGTATATATATATATATATAAATATATATAAGTATTATAAGTATATATATTATATATATGATATATGTATATATAATGTATATATGATATATATATATAAACATGCATATCATAACGTGTGTCTCTGGGCAAGGATCTTAGCTTAAAAGTCTATAATCTATTACTTCGTCGTTGTCGAGGCGTTAATGTTACACTTAATTACGATTAAATTAATTATTAGATTGTGAAAGAATTTCTTCAGGTTCTAAGCGAGATTTGGAAATAATAAAAAACCAGCGAAATACGTAACTTCAGATTGAGCTTCTTTCAATATCCTTTACCAGTCAACGTTCTTTTAATTTTATTTACTGTAAAATAGATTTCCACCTAATGGATGTTAAAGTGATTCTATGCTGACTGTGGTCTTCTTCTTGCTCCTTATGGCTTTACGCTCTCGTAGAGAGCCAAGTGCCAGGCTGACTATGGGCACCAGAAGCGTTGAACGCGAGTCTAGTTTCAATATTGGCCGCTTAAGGGGGCACCACTTGCTGGGCGTACAC
>JARQSV010000630.1:0-62904 GCA_030142285.1 Calameuta idolon
AAAGGGTAAGGTAAGTTAAACGCGAAATCTACCCCTAGTCAAGATCCACCGCAACGAAAGACCATGGGCGTAGCACCTGACGGTGCCCTTGCGAACACCGCCAGGACATCCCGAAGGATGATATTTAACGCTACAACCTCCGTCCCTTCCCACCGAGCAAGCTCAATGGGTTAGACGCAAGAGACCTCAAAATATATTTAGGTAATATCTGATGAGCGTTCTCGTTCTAATGGTTGCTCTGGCAACCAGCGGTAAGTTGCGGGAAACCTCTGTCCGCCACGCTACAAGTTCGTGATCACGTTCAGTTCGGCTACGACGGGATATGCATTATCGACGGAGGCGATGATCACAAAATTCTACTTCTGAACTCGCCGCTACGATTAAGCGCCATGCTTTTGGCATCGCCTAAAGCCGTAGCGTTGAGCATCTCCCTACTCATCTCTGCATTTACCTTTCTTCTTCCTCCTGTGTTCCCCTTTGAAAACATTATGGGCATATCTTTTTTTCTTTCCAGTGCACCTTTAGTGAATGTAACGCACTATGAATTATATATTCCAAAATAGATGGCAATACTATTTGAGAGTCAAAAAATTTTGTAAATCCTAAACGTCATTGGAATAATTCCGATACTTATCCTCAAGCACTATACGTAATACGAATAATATCTCTCTATCCTTTATCAATCTTAATATTATTTCCATTATAAGCAAATACCAAAGATATTAAGTGTGTAACAATGAATTCATAATAAAATCATCACTTATTGCGTTGACAGAAGTGTAAAATACGTACAGGCTAAAATTCAAAGAATGGACAAAACATTATCTATCAGTCCTATATAATGAAAAATAACTGAAATTTGAAGTATAATAATTTTTATCCGTATACCAGAAAATATTACACGACTAAAATCAAAAGGGCGTAGCTTGTTGAAAATCTTAGTTTACACCCTTTTGCATTTAGTGACGCGACATATCAAAAAGAATTATTTGCAAAAACTTATCTGCACTTTAAAGATTTCTAGAAAACTGTTTCGGGCCGCATCTGCACGAAATCTGTGAAATTCCTTTGACAATAGGTAAGAGGTTAAATAGGATCTAGAAAGTGAAAAAGATCAAATCGGATGAGTGACTAACGAGTTGGAAAGTGGAAGGACCAAAGGAGAACCCGACACTAAAGCCAAAGCGGAAGAAGAAGAAAGATCGACGAGAGTGTAACAGAAGTATGGGAATGGACGTAGGCTCGAGATGACGAAGTAAAGTGAAAGAGCGAGAAAAGGGAGAAAGAAGATGAAGGTAAAGAATACCGACAAGATACGTAGCTGACAGTGACCCGTTAAGTTTCGTAGAATGGCAATTTCGATTACTCAGCCCTAAGATGAAAATTCTGTCACGACATCAGCCGAAACAAATTAAAGCGAGCCTAAACATGTCCAGTGCACTCTCAAGTACCAAAGAATTTCGTTAAAGGAAATTTTCGGTTTCCACTCACTACCTGAAATTGTCATTAAGGGAGCTCGCAGAGGGACCGTAGGATGGGCAAAGGGGGGGCCGCCCCCGTCAGTGAGTAGTATATTGCCTGGAAGATGATGCTCGACTAGAGCTAGGGAGCGAGTTTATCTGTTGGAATAAAGCCATTACCTGGATAGTACATGGTCATCCTGGGTCCTGGGAAGGACGCCGGTGGAATTGGCCGTGGGCAGACCCGGGGAGTCTGAGGGGGATGTCTCCCTCACGGACCCAAGAAGAGAAGAATGAGCAACCAGTAGTGGGGGATACTGAAGATGCTGGAGATGCTCTCTTGGTAGATGATGGGACCTGAACGTGAGACAGGTTGGACCCATGTTACTACGTGTGCCTGGGGAACTGAACTCGCCAGGAGGATAGAGAAGCCACACAGGAACAGAAAGATAGAAGGAGAGAAAAGTCAAGAGATGGCAATAGGACTCTTCTCTCTTGACTATAGCATGAGAGGAGAGAGCACAAGAGTATGGGAGTACCACCGTGGGCCGCATTCTCTACCTGTGTGGTAAAACGCTCACTCAGGACCCCAAGGGGGATTCTAAAACAAAGACTACTCGACGACGGGCGCGTTGTTCTAACATCACCCTCATTACGAAACAATTTCCACATCCCTTTTCGATACTTAAAAAACACCGCCGACCGTTCACTATCATCGGCTCAGTCCCATTAACCAATTGTCATGCGGTTATTAGTAGCTATAGTTCCTTCAATAATAGCGTGGGAGAGAGCCATCACGATATTCTCTTCGCCACGTCAATCGACCTTTTTCTCGACGCGTCCACTTTAGATACCGGCACTCTCCTCCTCTATGTGATTCAGCCAAATAAATACTTCGGCATTCACATAACCTACAATTCTATTCCATCCTTACTGTTTTTCCGATCCTTTAAGATCCACTCCCATTTTTCTCTCCTTAGTTATCTCGTAAGCCTGCAAAGAGTTATGCTGCATCGCTAGTGAAACCATGTGGAATTCTGGGCATTACATCTATATACCTAGAATACATAATATTATCTTTAGAATTTTATTTTACATAAACAACCTGACAAGAAGTTAAATAATATATAGTTATACTGACCTTTGTCTACAACGAAGAATATTTTCGATATCGTTTCTCTGGATACATCTGCTCAAAAAGTTGACTGTTCGACATTCTTGCTAGTCAGGTGATATAATGACGACAAAACAAAATGCTAGCGACTACTCGAAAAAAAATGAAAGGAGTTTCAACAAACCGAATGAGTTTGCTTTATTCTAAGTAAATACATATAGAGCTCTTCTGCGAACAGGTGAGAGGATATGCAGCCTCGAGGAGAAATCCGATAAAGGTAGAACAGATGTATAACAAATTCTCACTAACCCTAATGACATACTATATAACGTAGTAGAAGAATTCGTTAATGCATACCTCGACGTTCTTTAGCCAATCCTTGGTAAACTTATTAATTCGAAAATCAATGACGCATTTATTGTACAATAAAAATGGCAACGCGCTCGAGCTATGGCAATAAATATTAACCAAGTGACGGAAGTACGATCACACCAAAGTATCAAGCCATTCAAATTTCTAACAGCTTCTCAGTTCGAAAATTAGCACGCGTTCGGTCCTAACCAAGCCAAGCCCAACCTAACCTAACATAATCCAGTGTCCATTTAAATTTAAGCCCACCGAATAGATACGATCTTCACTTGCCGCTTAAAGGCCAAAGCACACAAAATTCCATAAACCATAAGTAGAATGCAGAATCCATAGCGCATACGCTCTTCAAAATTTTGATTTAGTAGTGCGCGTGCGCTATGGATTCTGCATTCTGCTTATGGCTTATGGAGTCTTATGTGCTTCGGTCTTTACCTTGATTCGAAGTATAATGGACCAGCTGTTAAAAATCAGGCCCCTTGCTTCTAGATAAGACGACCGTGAACCATCTTTACTCTAGACGAGCGCAGGATAACGAAATAAAAGCTTGTGACGTTGTTCCCGATAGAGCCCGTTGGTACTGACTTCACAGCCTCGTGTCATCCATGAGATTTGAAACGTATTCCTTATGCAAATTAGTGAGTTGACAACATTGTGACAGTTGCATATTGTAAGGTATTGAAATATATATTGCGAAAATTATTGCCACGTTCGTATTATTTGACAGGATAATCGAAATTGGATCAAACGAAGTGGAAAGTACAAAGAGAATCCATGTGGTACAAGTGAGATTACTAGTATGAATTTATTAATTATTTGCACAAGTTACCTGTGTACATTTGGGAGGGGGGGATGGACAAGGAAGGACTATTGAGAATGATGGTAAATATCAAGACTTTAAAATATACATATATAGTGGTATATTACAAAGGTATTATTTACAAAGTTTACATAACTATCTATTCACACATTTTACATGAGGGATACGCTATTATAAAAAAAAACTTTTGTACAAATATACACACGCGCATTAATTCTGTCTGCAAAAATAAATAGTAATCCTTAAGCAGGTACGTTTTATGTTTAATATTTATTCGTGGTGTGTATGTGTGTGTTGGTGTGTTTGTGTGTGAGTGTGTAAAGGGAAATTGGGGGAATCACATAAATACATTAATCGTCTCTATGACTGGGTCATGTCAAATAAAAGGGGACAACTCACTGCCGCCCCAGAATTAAACTATTCCTAAACACAGTCTAAACTGGTTCGCTGTCGTATTATCTATTAAATCAATTCGAAAATTGATAATCCATCAATTTTCTTGTCTGTCATCATCATCACTCTCATTCCCCATCGTCATATCCACTGTCATTACATCTATCTTTGCCTTTTCTCCTCCTCTTGTACACGCACATGCATCTTTACCTTCTCAACGGCCAACGCACGCACGCACATTACATCAAGTCCCACCTTCTCGTGCATGAGCTTCTCCTCTTGACGCCCATCGCCATTACCACCATCATCACGATCACTATCACCAACAGCAACAGGAGCAGGAACAACCACCACCAACTTCTCAATGATACGTTCTCTTTTTCTCAATATACCTCCACCGATTGCAGAGCCATGCGTCGTGTACATGCGCGCAAAGCGCCCGTCGTCGTCCAAGAACGGCGCAGTGGAATCGGAAAATTACCGATTTACCGCTTATACACATATACCCAGTTGTTGTCGAGACTGTTAGTGACGCAAGAGGAGCGCGTTCTTACTGCGACTACTTGGTAGAATAATTTTTCCTTGTGCAGATTGTCATTCGAGTCGACGAGAGTCGCGACGAAGGGCTGAGAAGTTCGGCGATCCTTTTGCATTAGTTCATCATTGGGCCCAGGTGCCATTGCAGATCCGAGGTACTGGAATTGCGATGGTTGACTCATTTCTCTGGGCTGCGAGCGGGACAGCAGACTGGATGCCAGGGGGCCAGGGCTAGAGTTTACACAGCAAGAGGTAGACCCAGGCAAGTTTTCGTCGGACGGCAGGACGAAGAGATCTGTCGAACTCTCTGGATGTGTCTTCTACGTCGCCATGGACAAATAGCACCTGCGGACGCTGCTACATAAATTTATACCGGTTTCTCTCTACAACCTTCTTCTTCTTCTTCTTCTGCGTCTTCTTCGTCTTCTTCTTCTTCTTCTTCTTCTTCTTCTTCTTCTTCTTCTTCTTCTTCTTCTTACATCCTTCTCTGATGCTTCTCTCCTCTACAACCTTATTAATAAATTATACGCATCCAAGGAGGTTTGGCTTGCCTATCACGCACACGCAGCGCTCTTAGTTCACAGGCTGCCGAGTTTGTTGATTACTGAAACTGTAGAGAATGCGGCAGCGTCGCAGACTCGCTCGCTCTCTGGCTCGCTTTAACGAGTCAGAGAGGATAGAGTGATGAAGTGGGTAGGGATAGCTGCTAGCACGTACTTATTCCAATCCATTCCAATCTATTTCAACACGCCACAGCACAACTCTGCTTGCTTGCTTGTCAGCTTGTCTGCCTTCTTGGTTGCTGCTCGACTGGATAGCTTGTATGGCTGTTCGTTCAATCAGCATGGCTGTTTCAGGAAATGGATTTGTTGCCGTTCTCTTTCAAATGATACACTCGAATTTCTATTTCAACGACAACCGCATCCAAGGACGGCCATGTCCTGATAATTCTTAAGCACTACCTTGTTTTCCTCGTCAAGGTAGAGCATCGATATGGAGCTCAGTGCCGTCGGTACGCAACACGCTTTCGGTACCATGCCCGGATTCGTCGAGTAAACGAGATTCTGGACGATCGCATGATTCGTCGAATTTAAATGATCCGCCAGAGGAAACGGACAATCTCCGTGGCAATAGAAGGCGTCGTATCCGGGCGGGGCCACTATCCAGTCGTTCCACCCGACGTCCGCAAAGTCTACGTAGAGCGGATGCCGTCTGCAATTCTCCCGTCCATCCTTCCGACGATTTTTCCTGAGTGCGGCTCTCCTCGCGCGCCGTTCCATTATTTCCTTCGCGGAAGCCATCTTGTTCCTACCGTCGTCTGTGTAGGTGAAGAGCATCGGCCGATTCATCGCCCAGGAGTCGCTAGATTCCTCCACGTTTCTTCTTAATCTCACGTGACCACTCTCGAGCGTTCTCGACTTTCCTGCCTCGAGACTCTCCTTGTCCTTCTTGTGCTGCTTCTTCGTCCTCTCGCCGTCTACGACGTGCACCAGGAGCCCATGGTTGTTCGTCCTATCCTGGATCCACCTCTCCACCGCTGGATGCACGTCCAGACTCACGGATGAATTCTTTCTGATTTCCACGACCTTACTGTCGATTAGCCGCAGGATGGGTTTGTGCCGTCCCTTGACACCAGGACGCACGATGTCATGCACCAGGATGCGTAGTTGTCTCACCTCGTCGTCTCCTACCGACTTCGATTTCTGCGACAGACTCAGTTGCGCTGCCTGCAGGGTCTCCCCGCTGGGTATACTGCTCAAGTCGAATGACAGACGAAACCGATGTGGCGACTGGAACTTCTCGTCCAGTATGCTCTCTGAAAAATAAATAATTGACAAGCATGAATAATAACCTGTCAAATGAATCTTTCATCAGTAGGTCGTTGCACGGTTAACTGAACCATGCTACCGATTACAATGACAGTCTAATAACCCAGCGATAACAAAACATAAGGAAACTACTGTAATAAAACACGCAGAATAAACGCAGTACATTAAGAAGCTTTAAATCTTCATTGATTGATCATTAATAATCTGGAATTTTGCGTACATCGCCATTAGGATTCATCGGATCGTCTAAATATCTTCTTGTTCATCTAAACCTCCAAATTATATTTATGTAAGATCAATTTAAAAATTTTGTCGATAGCGTTAACGCACACGTATAAAAAATCTCAAGGTGATTACAATAACGCTAATCAATCCGCAATTAATCTATCGATATCATCTAGTCGTGAATTATACTCGAATTAGTCATGCGATGTATTGCCCATGTGATCTGGTCTTTTAAATTTTCATAATACAAGCAATACCGTAGAATCCATATAAAGTATAGACTTAACTTCCTCTATATCTAGGATCAGCTATGCCTTAACACAGCCACAGGATAACGTTTGCGCGTAACAGCAACTCATATACTTCGAGATATTTCCGAGTTATAAATAGACTCGCTGAGGCTGTTTACTAGTTTTGTGCATTAATAATCGAGCGAACGTTTATGAATCCAAGCGGAGAGCTCATATCAAGGCGCGCAGGGACCCCGCAATACGTGAAAACAATCAGCAACACCTTTCATCTGGTATCTCGTGACAATATTATCTTTTAAAGGCGTATCCGTTACGCTCGTCTCACCCCGACGACGTAAATCTTAAAAGGCTAGTGAAACGAATTTTTCGTTGGGGTCACTTCTCTATCTCTCTCCTTCTTTATGTCGTTGGTGGGAACGCAGTTGCCTCGGCGAAAGCCAGAAAATAAGAAAATAAGAAACGAAACTGAGAGGCGAATTCCATGGCTGACCGAAGCAGGCTAAAAGTGTTTTTAATTCTTGAGAGGTACCATATTTCACGATAACGTTGTCTAACGGTCGAAACACAAAGAGGGACGCTGGAAAAAAATGCCGCTTAGTGACTCACGCTCCTTTTTTTTCTTTTTCTGCTTGCTTAACGGCCAAAAGAAACAATCACATACCTCCACGCTACCGAAGGATATTATATTGCTCTAGTTAAAATTTTTACCTAAGACGAACAAGTACCTGGACTGGACCTGAGCTCGATAAAATCGGAGTTCACAATTCAAAGTTTACTAGTCTTACGTAGCCGTCACTATTGATTACTGTTTCATAATTTCATAATCGTACGTAAAATCATTAAGGTATATAAACAACCAAACAGCAATAATTCCATAGCCAATAATTAAAGCTGAAGCTATGAACAAAGTATGTAATAGTCGTACGGCTGGGAACAATGGCTTCGAGGGTGGTCCCATAGGGATAATGTCCGGATCGGATAATGGATCCTGGTTACCGTACAATTTAGTTGTAACTTATGGGTCTCCTACACCTGGGCGATTCCCATTCGCTTCTTGGGCCTGTAAAAGCCCTTACGGCATCCCTTACAGTGAGATTCCACGGTATCGACAGTGTGGAACGCGCTACGACCGGTAGAAGGAGGAGTAAGATGATGATGATGATGATGATGATGATGATGATAATGACGATGCTGATGGTGATGAGGAGTTGGTAGAAGGAGGATGCTTTCGTAGCAAGCGAATTCAGGCCAGCGATCGTAAGATCTTTTTTAATCCATTTATTTCGTACGTCATCAAACAGTTTAAATCGACAAATTCGAAATAGAGCCTCGCACATCGACATAAACTTTGTATTCCTACGGAGAAGCACGTTTTATTGAAAGTTTCGTTAATCGGACTCTTTTGATCGAAAATATCGTCATTCTCAAAGACAGTCAATCAACTTAATTTTCGTAGGAATACGCCACAATGAATTAGAATCGGTAAACACAGCGGTGAAAGAACACCGCAACGTCCAATGCTAGATTACTATTAATAGTTTAGTAAGGGGGGAAAAAAAAATGAATGAGAACGAAAGTAAAGCAATAAATCGTAACACGAGTAACGTACCATACAAAATTGCAAGAGCTGCAACGTCATGCACCGATGCACATCGATACTCCTGTCTTTGTGTCACCTTGAAGGCTCGACTATCAGTGAACTGCGGTCTTGAGCAAACCTTCCCGCACCCATCTTAATATAAGACACATAACCCCAATAATAAAAGTAATAATTAATTCAAGAAAATTTGCTAACCCACCGGAGCATATTCACAGAATAAGTCAATCCAAGGACGCGCCGTCGTGTATACACAGACTATCTATATTTATTACCCAAGTAGCAGATCTTCAAATAGAGGTGGGTTAAGTAACGCCCAGCCAACGAACTTCACGATTATGTGCCTCGATACCTGCCACATTTACGTTCCCCTTCTGCGTGTTTCGTTACGCCACTTTATCAGTAGTCAGTGCCCACTCGCACAGGGCAACACCCATCTGCGATGTCAGTCCCACTTCCTTATCAATTCCTGACCAATGGTACGAGAGGGCAAAGATCGAGCGATAAATTATGAATGTGATACAACGAATATTAGGCTGTCATTAAATAAAAGAATTTCTATCGAGCAAACATAATCAACAAAAAAAAGTAATACTAACCAACATGAGTAAAAGAGCGAACCGTATTTGCCGACCTGGCATGTATACCCGGTCTTGCGATGTCGGCCATGCCAATGGTGTTCTGTCGTACGTAGAGCTTCTTCAGAGAGTCCGGAATGTAAGACGGGCCCTGAGGTCTAGGCCTTTTAGCAAATCCAAGCAGGGAGAGAAGACTAGCCTCCACACCAGCGATCGCCTGTTCGCGATCCTCGAGCCCGAGGCGTTTCACCGCGTTCCCGTTCACGTTTACACTTCCGTTTGAATTTGCGCTTCCGCCTGCGTTTCCGTTAACGTGTATCCTTGCGTTTGCCTTTGCGCTCGCCAGCAGCACACCCGCTGCCGCTAACACCAATCTCAGCAGCAGCAACATGCGCATCGTGACGTCAGTCACTGGCACTGCCTCTCCTGGAACAGAACATTCATGTGTCATGCATTATATTTTTAATCTCCTTATCTCTTAACGGAATATAAGGTACTTGATTTAGGACTGTACCGAATTGCACTGAAACGTAGCGCGGCTTTTAATATTTAATACGGGCTGTAGCAGATGAATAAGGCATTGAGTTCGATGACGACGTATATTTAATCTGACAAACATTCATTGTCAGATAATAATAATGCAGGATATGTGAAAAAGAAATTTACGAAGGATTTTAATATGCAATTTTTGTCTCGATTCACTTTTTCATAACGTTCCCTGAATAGATATTATTTTTCTAGTAAATCGAAGCCTAGTCAACATTTCGTCCGAGACATTAGTCCATAATACTATAACGACGGTCGGTGCATGACGTCTCTTTTTATGTGCAGTTTTTTTTAATGAAAGCCGCAAGATCGCCGAATATATAATTGAAAACGACATTCTTATATTGACAGGCAGTTGAAAGACAGGCCTAAGGCGCCGCTTGGACGCTACAACATTACAGAATCGAAAATAAATGTGCGACTGCAACCAGTTTTGACAATAATGTCATCGACTAGAATGCGAAACATTGCACTCAAAATATGTTTACATTTACCGCTATGCGGTTGAGCTAGACGTACTTGTCGAGGCCGAAACTTCAGTCGGGTGTAACTATTTTCATGTTTAATGAATTCTCAGGACCTTTCATGCCTACAATTACAACGTACATACAACTTCAATGTCGCATCAATTAGGTCCGAGATCATTTGCGAGTCATACGCTCTCGTGGTATACAAATTACAGCAATTAAGATCGAATCGCCTTAGTTATCCTTATTGAGTAAAATAAAATGAGACGTTAGCAACACTATCTCAATAAGCAAATACAAAGTGAATAAATATCCTTTATAAATAATTCAATACATTTGTACAGCGCCAACCCGCCTTAGGCGATGCTTGAAATAGGCATTAATGCAACTGCGACAGTCTGACGTGTCGGCTCAATGAAAAATTACAGATTCAAAATTTCCAATTGAATTACAAAGAAAACGTACGACTCCATTCGTATTTACAGTCTGGCCATTCTTTCGTGATGGCACGACTCTCTAGCGGCCATATTGCTGCGAAGAGTAAGCAGGCCCCACCGCAGAGAAGCTGGCGACGGAGGAGAGAACAAGCATAAGGAAGGATAGAGAGGGATCAGTGGGTGGCGGAGAGGGCCGAGGAGACTATAGACAGTGAGGAGCGTCATACTTTCTAGCTTTCTCTGTGCTGCCGTGAGTGTCTTTTGATTTTTCGTAAAGAACCACTCGAGAGCATGTGACTGCAAGCCGCTTGAAATCGTCCGATGTAAAGCAGTTCATTCAAGAGAATTACCAATAACACGGTATTACAGCACGAGTCAATATTCTGAAGTATTGACAAAGAAGGGAAAAAAGTATGTTGAAAAAGAAGAGGAAAATCAGGGTCCAACGATTCTATGGATGACTGTGTAGCGCGGATATCGCCAGGAACACGAACACGCATACGAATACCATGCGAAGACGAATACGACGTTCGAAGTGGAATTCGTGTCGGAGTCAGAAAGGCTGAGACGAAGAGGCGGCGCTGGCTAGAGCCAAGCTGTCTGCTGTCGACCATTGTAATCTGCTCGGCGGATCTCGAGCCGCCAGTGAAGCTGGCCTCTGACCAAGACGCACAATACCGGAGGATATGTTCATTCAGTGGCCCTCATCAGTTTCGTGACCTATATGGCAGACATGCGTTCCTAGTGCTTAACAATGACTAGATGAATAACATGAAAGGAAAATTCACATTGTTATTCGATTGATGAATGAATACAATGGAACAACGGGCCTGAAAAAGGCCTAAAACCTTGTAATGGTTTTTAAGGCGTAATAAGAAACCATGTTTTACTGCCTCTGATGATCAAGATGATGATACCTAGTAGCACTGATGCTCTAGTAGTCGAGAAAGGGAGACTGGAAGGAAAGGCTGTTAAAAATCCTAGTAGGTAGGTAGGTAGACCAAGGGACAAGGGTAGACGGATAACACCTTGGTATTTATTTAGGTAGTCCACTATGTTCAGCTAGGACAGTAGAATTCACCTGACATCTTGGATGGAATCCTCGAGGAGGAGACCGCCCACGTATGATCGTGATCCGCATACTCTGTTTCACCCACTTAAATATCAATCGTTTCCGGATTAAGTTGTCTCTTGTCAATCTTTGAGATTCCGTTAGTATGGTATCTTGAAAAGCAGTTATCAAACGTTACTTGGGATTCAAGTTATTGCCGAGCCACCCTTATCGGAACATCAATTGCTTATGACATGATTTATGATCAAAGTCAGCGTTCTAGATAAAGATTATTAGACAACAATGTTAGTCTGTAATGAAACTGAATATGCGTTAACTTTAATTTGCATGGGTGCAATTTTAGACACAGGAATGCAGTGCAAAAACACAAGGATAAGGTCGTCGGAATCTGTGGTCGTATGAGGTACATTGAGTAGGAACGTCATCATCGAAAATAATCGGACCAGCTAAGATAAGAGACAAGCAGACAGGCAGACAGAGAATCATGCAGGCATCCAGGAAAGCAGAGCCAGGATGTGTTGGTTACAGGTTGGGAGGCAAGGTAAGGTAAGTTGAGTTGAGTTGAGTTGAGTTGAGTTGAGTTGAGTTGAACCGAGTCGAGTCGAGTCGAGGCGAGTCGAGAGCTGCGGAGATACACGAGACACGCAGAGACACGTAGAGGGTCCGCCCGATGTAGCTGGAAGAGGTGGTAGTATCGTAGGATGAGGTGGGAGATGGAATCCCGTGCTTTGCACCGCCGTCGATTCGTAGCTAATGTAAGCGCAAGAGAAGGCATAAGATTCAAGTTCTAGCTCACCTAGCTAGCCGAGAGTCCGAAGATTGAACAGCCACGGCATCTCAACGAGTCCATGCACTACGGAATCTCACTGTTACCACTTGGCACCACCACTCACCATTCACAACGCAAAACGGGATGGCACTTGTGTAAAATAAAGAGAAAAAAGGAGTCAGAATTCCTCAGCTTCCACGGTCCTCTCTTTCTCTCGCAACCCGACCCACTCTTCTTCGTTACTCTCTGTGTTGTTCTCACTCACTCGTTTTTCAACCTTCTAACTATCCATATATGTTGTCTCTCCACTCTTTAACTAACTTTTCTTATTCTCTATTTAATTTTTGTTGAAGAACCTTCTTTATATATGCTTTTCCTGAGTATCTTCCGCTCAGGACTCCGGAACCCGAATAAAACTTGAAAAAAAAAAACCAGTAGAGTTCTTCTCTACGAACGCATCGCATACACTAAAGTACTTTAGTATCGTATAAAAGCACTTTGAATTTGCATTTGCGTCTCCACTTTAGTCGTATATCCGACTATCCACTCGCGTTTATATAAATAGACCGGTAAGCCAATCCGATACGGAATCCGGCCTGGCCAGGTTTCACACCGATACGCACCGTATGTGACAGACAGCACTTGGCTCACTCGTGATGATGAGATCGAAGCGTCGTGCTCAATGGTTTGACCGTCACTGCGCTCCGCGAGCAGACGAATCTACGAACGCACGAACCAACGGACGTTTATCCCTAAGCCGGGCTCGAGTACGACTGAGTGCGACTACCGACTGCACAGCGAACGAGCGAGAGAACAAGTTCCTTGTGTATAACCAGGACCGATTCCAACGATCCTCCCCACCGACAGCCAGCCGATCCGCACGATCCACAATCCAGTCGTAGAGGTTTGGGCAGGGCCGCTTCCAACATGGCTCGGGCCCCGGGTCACAAACCCATTTTGCAGACCACCCTAAAACTATCTCTGCATGCTCCTCCACTTTTCTGGCTTACTTTTTCTTTGCTATTACGGTTCTTTGCTACTTCCTTCTTCTTTTTATATTTATTCTTTCCATGTATAACTACGATACTCTTTTTTTCTTTCATTTTACACCCGTCAGTTCTATCTTTCTTCTTGCACTTTTTCAACCTTGCGTAAGAATTACTTAAGAATCTATCCATAGATCTATAGGATAATACTGTAAATCCTATGAGATGCTATGAAATTCATAGATGGATCTACAATGATTTTTCAACTTATTACCTAATCTTAAAACTTGCAAGTGTCGTTACTTGTTATTACTTAAATCTCCCTTGCATACTTCGCGTTCATGTGTCGTAATTGTAAATACACCTGTGACAAGGCTGGAGGCTTCCTTGTGCAGATGGCGCTGCCTGCTAAATTGGACAAGAATTCTTGCATGGCCACAGGACAATCAATTGTAAGATTTAAGACGTTTTATAGAATCTCACTCAGGATGGACATCATTGCCAATCATCTTTGAAATACAGCAGACTTTAGGAACTCAGAGATCATTTTATAATTGACAAAAGAATATCCTTAAGTACATCTACATACCACACACTTTATATTCTCATTATACTAATTCTTAATGACAGCCAAATCTAATGAATCCTCATTCTAATGATTATTGTCACGATCTACGAATACTTAGTCTGAAAGCTTTAGCTCAAACAAAGATCAAGATCTCAAATGCTGAAATTTCCTTGACAGTAGAATGGCGTAGTTCTTCCTTATCTGCTGAATCCCGCTGCGAAGTTCAGTGAAAGAATACCGCGAGGATGCCGAACCTTTACCGGTTTCGACATGAAGGACTCGGCCTACCGCGAAGCTCAAAGTGAAGGATGAATTTTAGAAATGCGGCAGCCTTATCATTTTGCCGGTCCCGAGAAGTTTCTCTTTGGGGCACAAAGGCACTCCCGAAGATTATAGACGGCACGAAAAGAGCCGCAAAAATCCGTATGCATTTCTGAGTTGACTCTCGGCAGAAAGAGTGCCGCTCCGGAATATTTATGGGGTTCCGAAGTGGACCACCCGGTAATTAAAACGACCCTGAAGTTAGGGCGGGGCACCAACTGGCACGATATCCTCACGGTCATTTCTTCCAATCCCTTTCTGCCCTCTCGACACTCCTTACCAACCTTTACGCCACACCGGTCCTACGGAACCTCCTCTCAGCTTGATGAAATCCTTATGACGTCCCCCACAGAGTTAACAGAATTATCCGAATTCGATTTTTGGTAAATCGTATAAATTCACCAATGACGCAATGCCAATGGATATTTTCAACTGCGTATAATGCAGTCTAAGAATCAAGATTTTCTGCGAATCTCATACCGGTATATATAAATCAGTGCCTGAAAAATAGCAAATGTTAGCTCAATATTTGAATAATGTTCATGAGTGCACGCAATTCACACCTTCACGGCGACTCTTATGCCATGTTATGCTAGAAGAAATTATTGCGAAATTCGTATTTGCACAGCGGGATCCTAAGAAATCGCTGAGAAATGGCCCAGCACGTTGTTTCCATTTAGCAGCAGAAAATCCAAGAAATCGTTACGGCCACAGGAGACAAATGTATTCGCGGATTTTAAAGTCTCTCAGATAGAGTTCCTGGTAGAATCGAAAGCCCAGAGAAACTGGACAGTTCGATACTGTCCGTATCGTATTTATATAGCCGGTTTCGCCACGTAAATATATTATTTTACGAGGACGACAATGCGTTTCTCCATTTGCAATGCTATCCACTATCGAAATGCGAATCTTCATCCTTTTTCTTTATACCACCAACGGACCTCTATTATTTCTTGAACGCGATATCCGGTCACGTAGGCATGCCTTGTCGTGCCACTTTATAAGAGGCGCGTAAGCAATATATAAAACCATGTGTATACGATATTCCGTGCTTTACGTATAATCTGCTTATATACAAACAATTCCTCTAGGAGAGAATTTCAGTTCCAGAAACCAAATCATCATAAAGTTCCTCTTAGATTGCGCGTTAGGCGTTACGTAAATCTTCGCGAGAAAAAAAAATAAATCACTTGACTTGCGATCTATGAAAAAAAAATATACATATACTTTTTACAATAATTCACCTACTCTCTAAATACACAGAAATTGTCATTCGCTTAACCAAATGTCGAAAGTCTAGAATTCGACGTCCCAGTATGCATGACGCCAGTAATAGTTACGGAAATAGATATTCACGAATTTCACGAAGAGTCAGCGTCACGTTGAGAAAGAAAAGATAAATGTCAGAACCGGAGCTATACTCTGTGCTCTATAGTAAAGCACATATAAAGCCTTGGCGTGGGTATATTATAATGTATTCTCACTTTTATACGTCATAACCAGATGTGATAATTCACGAAGTAGAAACCCGAGAATACCATCGCAATGTCTTGGGCGTCAATGCCGAAATTCAAATGATCACTGTTTAAGCGGTTATACATACATTAATGTCAATATGGTCGTCCATCTTTGTTCATACCGAAGGTCATTTCATTAAGACTTACGTAGGTTCTTCCAAGAAATCTCTAGTCCGATTAAGCAGCCTCACAGGCCGGAAATGGTTTAAACGCTGAATTAGCAAGTGGGAAGTGGGAATTGGGCAGACAGCATGGCGCGCACTGTTCCTAACGGGCAGCTGGCATGCCTAAAGCTGATCTCATAGAGACCTCGCTTCTTCGTCTGATCATCCCCCTGCTACTAAAAGTACAATAATATATCAAGACCCCATTGATTTCTCAAACGATACCACGGCAGCAACAATTTCACGGTCACGATCCAACTGATTCTGATCGGTATCCATGGAATTCTCTGAGGAATTTTTCATGGGTCTTCCCAGGGATGTTAAACGTGCTGCGGTGCTTTTATATATATGGCGTTGCTTCCCTCACTACGTTGCATTGGACAGACTCATCGCAAATCACAGTTAGAAAGCATCTTTTCTCATATGTATGCTGGACGTAGAACGAGACGATCGTAAGGAGGCAATGCAGCTGCGGACACGCGTTCCTTGGCGTTCTAGCATCTGGTGAGAAAAGCCAGAAAGCCACCTGTTCGCCGTCTCGTCAGGCAGCTGGGCTGCGAACCAGGCTTTCGAGTAAACAGGTAGATATGTGGGGATCCGCCGCTCACCGTCTTTCGGTGTGAACACACCCTTCTGCTCCACAGATGCTTATCGATGATATTTCTTACTGGCGAACGAACTGATCGATTAGCCTTTGAAAACTTCCCACGTGGATATACGTAATACCTTTTCATTTTGATCCTTATGTCAGAACTTTGATTGGGCAATACTTCTTCATCGTTGAAACTCGTATGAAATGGGGTGAACTTTCTGTCCAGTTTCTAGTAACACATTCCGACGTTTTTCTTACCTCTCCACTGTAAAATATTGTCAAGTGATATGTAAAGAGTGGAAGGTACGACAGCTGTCAAAATTAACTGTCGTAGTTCAATACTATATAGTCTATAAAACAACCAATCCCAAAATTCCTATTACTAAATCTTAACGAGCCAATTAACATCTCTTGGTACAAACAACCACAGTAATAAAAGTTCCCTAAGTAATTACTTCACCAGAAATACCATTGTTATGTGATTCCTTTAAAGAATTCTCCATTGGCGTCTAACGTTCCCTCAATAAACCCTATATTATTACCATCTGCCTAAGGTATACCAGTGTATATTATTACTATTGTGCTAACAAAAGATACAACTGTATACTTACGTATGCACAAGCACGTACAACATAAAATAAGACACGTATCGTGGAGTGGATTTTTCTTGCTGGGATGCGTGGTCTCCGCTTGTAAGCGTTGACCTAAAAGTATTCCAGCTGGTCGTTGGGAGGTATGTATATGGCCGCAGGGAATGTATTATCGCAAGAGAAGGCAGCCAAGGCAGTCAGGCAGCCAAGTAAACGGACAAACAAGTAAGCAACAGAGCAGTAACCAAGCAAGCACAGCTACCATCCAAGCGAGTTGCATTCAGTGTTGGTGCACTGGCTGCTGCTGGTGCTGCTGGTTGGCTCTATTCTTTCGTTCAGCTTGGCAGACAGCGCGACGCCCGTTCTCTGCCTTCTGTGTCTCCAACCAGCCATGCCGTATGTGGATGATTGCTTCGAGTACTTACGAACTTGCTGTTTCTTCTACACGCATCGTTATGTCTGGCGATACGACGATGTCGGTTAGTCAAGAGAGTATTTAATTTGTGGGAATTTATTATGTTGTAACATTTAAAAAATATGAATGTTGCTTTTTTTTGAAATTATGAATACAATAAATTATGTCGAAATTTTGCTAATGAAATGAAATACTTTATGTTTTGTAGAACAGTAGTATAACCGACAGAGGTATAATTACTATAAGAGGACTTCCTGTAATTGGATTTGGCCTTTTCTTCTGTAATGGATTAGTAAGTGAGTTTGCTAATTAGTGATGATCGATGAAATAGATAGGGAGTAAATGTTGAAATTATTTTATGGTCTTTGCCTTTATTTTATCATTAACAGCGTGAGAATACATAAATTTAGACCATAGTTTATGGGAATACGGTATTGAGAAGGTTTGGTTTGTTGACTTTTCCCATGTTATTTTTGGGAATTTTATCCACTATCTTCAACACGGTGGGGCAGGCATAATCGGGTAAAGATTTTTTGGAATATTCCCGCAACTGGGATAATATCAATTCGGATCCTTCCTTCACTACAACGATCGCTGCGACCTGTAAAAGTTAAGTGATTTGTTTGTTATATGAACTTAAATTTTACATATCGTAATTTCACATGAAGATTTTATACCTTTTGTCCCCATGTGATATCAGGTAGACCAACGACTGCGCAATCCTGAACGTTAGGATGTCCAAGAATCACTGTCTCCACGTCTAGGGCGCTGACTTTGTACCCGCCAGTTTTAATAATGTCCACAGAACTGCGTCCAAGAATTTTATACACACCATTGTTATACTGGACCGTGTCACCTAAAATATTAAACGTTATCAAGTAATATAATTTAAGGTTTTAATTAAAAGGTTTAAACAAGTGGCACGCGTCATGTGATTATGTTCGTAGAATAACACAAAAATAAAAAGAATATTGATTCCGTAAATAAATTTATTAAAAAAGTTTACCAGTTTTGAACCATCCGTCGCTAGTAAATTCTTCTGCGGTGGCTTCAGGATTGTTCCAGTACTTTTTGAAAACATTGTCACCTTTTACTTCCAGATCTCCGTCAATTGGTTCTTTCTCATTGACTAGTTTTCGTGACTCTTTAACATTCCCTTGCACAAGAACTTTTGGTTCCAAACTACCAGGCTCGTTTCTCGTGATTCGCACTTCTACACCAGGAAGCGGAGTCCCAACGGTGCCTGTAAAATCATTCTGCTATCAGTATTTATCCTGGGGAGAATTATTTTACGTAGCGAAGCAAATTATATGGTCATAAGAGTATTCAATATGATCGTTGTATTTTGATATTATAGATAGACGCGAAATTTGCACCTGGAACACGTTGACCTTCAAGAGGATTGGAGAGCATCATACCGGTTTCGCTCATGCCATACCTTTCCAATAGACGATGTCCAGTTATTTCCTCCCATCTATCGAAAATAGGCTTAGGAAGAGGCGCAGATCCACTGATCATTAACCTGAGGATAAATTAATTCTTGTGTTATAATGAATTTCTATTAGGATGCCTTCAAAACTGTATAAATAGGTTCAGGATACTAACCTGATCTTAGTGCTACATACTGCATGTATATATTCTCTCATTTTAGCATTCTTATTAAACAGTTGATCGTATTCTTGAATAAGTTTCATGTAAATTGTTGGTACAGCCATGTACATATTCACTCTTTCTGTGTTTTGCGTATTTACCGCTAGTAGCTGACCCCAAACACTAGACGTCTCGAATTTTTGTAACATGACACAGCGTGCTCCAACATACAGTGGACATAAAAGGGCATTTACAATACCATGTATATGATGCAGCGGTAAAGTGTGCAGAAGGGTATCCTTCTCTGTCCATTTCCATGCAGATACTAATGCATTTATTTGTGATTGCAAGTTTCGATGACTGAGTACCACCCCTTTAACAAGTGCAATATAAAAAAAAAAATATAATATTTCTTTATGAAAATTGTGTTCAATATATATTGTATAAGAATATCAGTTATATGGCTTTATTTCAAGTTTACACATACCTTTAGGTTTTCCTGTTGTACCAGAGGTATAGACGAACAGGGCATCGCTTTTATTATAAAAATCACCTTTTATCCCAGCATCCATAGTATTTTCTACATCGTATTCAATAGTGCTCTTATTGTTAGCAGTTTTTCCAGCTTTCATAGCAAGAATGCGAAGAGTATCATCAAGCACTATTAAGCGTCGGTTTGTCTTTGCTACAATAGGTTCTAGTAAGGGCAAATGTTCTGTGGTAGTAACAATAACTCGTGCATCAGAATCTTTAATATAATAATCAAGAATTGGAGTTGGATGTAAAGAACTTAGTGGTACAGCTGAAATGAAAGGATGTATTAAAAATATGGGAAACGTAATTTCTAAAGATCAGTTACATGAATATTATAGACAATATAATTTCTATTTTACCAATTTGACCACTCATCCAGCATGCCCATTGTGTTATAACATAATTTGCATCATTTGGTACTAAGAATGCTACTCTCTCCTGACGTGAGTCTCCAAGTATCTCTGACAACTGAGTAGCAAATTGTCGTGAGCTAAGAAACAAGCCACAATAGGTGTAATCACCATGTGCATCACGCAGTGCTGTTCTATCACCAAAGCGTACTGCATTTTTAAATACTGGTATCACATCATTTGAAGTCTACAATAATGACACACTTTACATGATTAATTGTAAGTAAGGCTTAGTTGCAATTTTACATGAATAAAGCCATATAGAATCTTACTTGCTGAATGTCATTAGTTGAATTTAAAGCAGCATACGATTGCTGCTGCCGAGCAAACTGAACAACATGATTACGAGCTGCTGAACCTGCAGCAATGCGTAATCTATGAGCCAAAAAGGAACTCATTTTAGTTGTTGTGTGTTACTTCCTTAAATGTTGTCACTGCTGCTGAAATCCAATAGGATACTAACTTCATACACAATCTTCATGAAATATTATATTAATATATAATCATCTTCATAGAGAAAAAATTTCGTAAATTTCTTAATAAAACATGTCAATGTGTAAAATTTCTTAATAATACATTAAAACAGATTTGAAAAAGAATGTTAAAAAAATGTATACACAACCTGCAAAATGTTCCATCTATGAACTATTATATTACGTCATTGCTCAAAAAATTGTCCACAATTATAAATACATGCGAGCATTCAATTATGATAATACCAGATTAGACGAATCTAAAATAAACTTACCAAACATATTTGATACTTATAATTCCTTTAGACGGTCGTCTGTAGCAAGATTCTAACTAAAGAAACGAAGTCTCCTCGCCCCTAGATGCTTTTCAAATCAGATGACAGCGCAGCAGCTTCAAAGTGGAGCCGCAATAAATTTATCAGTATGACACTATGTTTAAATGACCCGCTAATAGATTAATCCGTCATACTTTTTTGGTATCAGGAAAACTTAATTGAACAACTTTTTTTGATAATATACAATTGAATATCGTGCAATCAGTGACTATTCATAAAATATTCTCGCTAGGATCATTATACCCCACAGGTATGCTACGATCTTTCGGTATTTTCTGAGTATACAAGAAAAATTCCACACTTGCCAATATTCCTAGCCAGTCACAAGGTATCTTGTGATTGCTTAGACTATTTTTAACAAATGCGTAGAACAAATTTTGCAACGTTAATGGACTTTCGTTTCTTAATTTCTATGAAGATACGATAAACAAAAATTATAAACACTAAACATTTGCATGTAATGTATTTGCAACATTTTGACAAATGTATAATTTTGAAGCAAAGTTTAATCACGTATTTTTATATCCCAAAGTATTAAAAAAAACCAAATACTTTAAGCCTATTTTACATTGCTGAACTTTGGCAAGTCCAGAATGACGATTAACTTCTAAATAACTAGGTGGCGACTTCGTATGCCATGACAGTTTACGTTAAGGTTTACTAGAATCGACGAATTCTAGAAGTCTCAAAGTTTCAGATCGTTTTATATCCCCTGCAAATTTGTTTACAGGGAAAGAAGCGATGAATTTCTAAGAATGTTCTGAATTAATGTGAAATATCTCTTGAGAATATTATCGAAATGGATGAAGATTCGCGTACTTTATGGTGTGGAAATCTTAGTGAAAGAGTGACGGAGGAAATTTTGTATGAACTATTTTTACAGGTAAGCATTGTTTTGGTCTAAAACATTAAAAATTAATTAGCATAGTATTAAAAGTCAGATTTAAATGTACAGTAAGTGAATGATGTAAATTTATTGTAAGTATTATCGTAGCTATTAATTTACCTTGTTGCAGAGTGGCCCAATACAAAAGGTGTCAATTCCCAAGGATCGTAATGGAAAACAAAGAACATATGGCTTTGTGACATTTAAGCATATTAATTCAGTAGCATATGCATTAGATCTTTTTGATGGTACAACATTATTCGATCGCCCACTAAGTATGAAGAAAAGAAATACCACTGAAATGGCTCCAGTGCATACACAACCGCAGGAGCAAGCTCATAATCTTAATCATTTACTTCAGTTAGGAAATCAAATGTTATTAGGAAACCTTGTGCAGGACTTGAGAATGCAAATGTATAATGTATATGTGCCTCCAGGCATAATGTCATATCCTAGTCAGATGAATACTTATCCAGGTAGTGATGATAGGAGATCTCAAAGACCATATCCATATCAACGTGAGTATGAACAGGACAGACATTCTCATAATCGAAGTCACAGGTCTCACAGAGATAGGCAACCTGCTGACAGGGGAAGTAATTACTCTAGGCACAATACTAAGAATTCCAGAAGGGATGGTCGAAAGTAAAATTATTTTCAATTTATAAAAGCTATAAGCATAACAAATTATTTTGTAAAAATCAACAGATAATGCAGGATGAAATATATTTTTAATCTAAATATAGTGTATTTGAAGAATTAATTTCAAATTATTGATACTACAAACTTTATAATAACTTTATAGTATATTATTATATTATTTTGAATTTCAAAACCAAAATATAAAAAAGAATATAATCAATAGACATTATTTCCCCATGAGATCTACTTTCACAAAACACTGAGCAAGTTGGTTCACATACAAACAGTTTTTCCCACAGATCATACTGCTCATGGTAGTTGATACTATGAAACATACTCTTTTGCAATTTACATATACAAAATGATTCTCTTTGATTAATAAATTTGATTGCGTCCAGGCGATTAATCCCAAGATTTGCCGCTACAATACCAGTGGCAAATACATCCTCCAACTTTAAAAAAGTTATTTTATATATAGATTATGTATGATATCACTAGATATTAAATACGCAGGGCCTATTAAGAAAATTGGAAACACAGGGTGTTTGTAATTTACCAATCAAACATAATATTTATTGTCTTTATCATGATGAGGTATGGTGTTATCAGACAGTCTGCCAAATATAACATTCCTAATCTGCATATAAACTCTAACAAATGCCAGTAGCCCAGGCATGTTGATAAAGACATCATCATCTGTCTTTAATACAAATTGTACTTGCGCACAAAATCTGTCTACCCATTCTAAAATTGAAACTTTCTTCAATGTTAAATTTGTATAGTTATCCAGAAAGTTACCACGTACAATGTCGGCAAATACTTCTTCTTCATGTCTCAATTTTCTTTCTAAATAAATGTCTGTTGTTATACATAACATAAATAATACACTGACATCTTTACAGTGCCCAAAAAGACCCCATGTTTCTCTGATAGCTTTTCTGGCATTATAATGCATTGGATCTGATAAAAGTACTACCACTAATTTCATGCGTTTACCGAACTCCGAACATTTTTCTAGAATGGAAACACAATGTCCTGGGCTGTAAATGTTACGGATTAACAGACTATTTTGAGAGAGTATTATATTATCTACATTTACTATACTCATTAGACGTTTCCTAGAACTTTGGGTTACAAAAGAAGAACCGGTCGCCTTGAGAAATGAATGATCAATTATCAACACTGGATTCTGTCGAATGTTTTTAGTTTCCTCTTTAAATTTTTTATCGTTAATCGAAAATTACTTATTTTTTTTGCTATTAGGGTTTTTTCAATTCTTTGGGCAGATAAAGTCCGATTGTAATAAATCGCGCAAGATAGTATTTCAAGTATGTGTAGCCAGCAAAACAAGAAGCCAAAGGCAGTGGCTGATTTCGCTTGCATGTTGCTTCAACACACAATAATCTTGTAGACATTTTATTCATATCATCTGTAACAACCAGGTAGAGGTTTTCCACTGTAAAGATATATAAAAATCTAGTAATCGCATATAATACCACATATATTCATGCATAGTATGGAGTCAGAATTACTTTTGAAGGTAATCGCGTTGTTTTTTGGCTTCCTGGAAATCCCATTCTTTCAACATGTCGAAAAGTCATCTCAAGTCATTTGAAATGGCAATTTGTACTACATATGCTTTGGAACATCACAGGAAAAATTGGTTACAAAAAAAGCGACCTTCATATAAATTTCCTGTGACTTGATCTTGTGTGCTTTATCCTTTATTTGACCGAATTCGAAAAACTTCAGTTTTGTAACAAACTTTTGATACTTGGTGTCGAAGATATTTATTTTTGTTATCTATTAGTAAACGCGCAGCTTTTTCGGCAAGCGCAACAACCATTGCATTTATATTTGCACTAGGAAGTTTTGGGAGAACTGACGCATCTACCACGTAAAGATTTTCTGTTCCGTATACCCTGTAGTCAGTTATTAAAATAAATTGTTCTTTAGTATTCAATTTTATGTAAAACTTAAACAAGGCTTACCTAAATGACTGATCAACAACCCTTCCCATTCCACACGTTCCCGCAGGATGATAAGATGTTAAAGTTAAATGACGTATATAACACTCCCAATATTCATTACTCTTAAAAATTTCATCCTCACAACCAGGGAAATTCTTTTTATACAAAGAGGCACCGAGTGTTTTCATTGCTTTGGTATTAATAAGTCTTTCAACAAATTTGAGACCTATAAAGGTAATTATTGTGTACATCATAAATTATATATGCAGAGTAACTAAATAATTACCACTAATAAGAGTTTGCAAATCTTCCTGCTGGCTCAAATATTTTGGATCGATAATAGGATCATCATAAGGATCATTACTGCGAAGTCTTATGTTCCCTGTACTCTTTGGATGTAACAAAACTGGTGCAATTGTTACTGCAGTTTTATATGCAAGTGGAGCAAAATATTCCTGGAAAATCTGCAACAAATATTGTTACTTATCACCATTTTGTTTAACAAGGATACGTGAAGGTCAGAAAGAATTAAAACCTTATCAGAAATTCCCATTGCTTTTCTCAGTGCAATACCATAGTCTTGTGACACACCTATGGGCATTACCATTAATTGCAAGTTTGGTAATATAGTACTATTCAATTGAAATGGTTCATTAAATGTACCCACAACTTCAATTCCAGCTGATGTCCATGGTCCTATGTTTAAAATAGATATAGATGATATAAATTGTATTTATCATGAGGCCTATGCTTTTAGAAATTAAATTTATTAATTGTATACCTTTCCCATAGAGAAAATAGTTTAGTGCAGAAATAGGATTTAATGCATTAATTAGACTTAGAGACAAACTTGTTTCAAGTGTGACTAAGTCAATACCAGTAAGTATGTGATCCATTAAATTTTCACCAACTGGTAGATCACTGATTACTTGAATCTGATACAGATATGAAAAAATGTCTCATGTAGATATAAAGTAAACAATTAAAATGGATATTATTGATGAGCAATGTTACTTTTAAGTCTTGAAGATGGTCTTTAGGTCCAATGCCAGATAACATTAGCAATTTTGGACTGCCAATTGCCCCAGCACTAATGATGACACCTTTTTTTGCTAATGATTGAAGTGGTGTGCGGAATTTGACGAATTCTACTCCTGCTGCTTTATTTGATTTAAATAATACCTTAAAAATAACGTTTTGATCTAAATGGAACTATCAAAATGGCACAACAATAATTTACTCAGGTATATTTGAAAATTTACCTTAGTAACATGCGCGTTAGTGATAACTGTTAAAGTTGATAAATGTTTTGTATACAGAATCTGATCCGAACTCCACCTTTCTCCATTTTTCATAGTCAATTGTACTTTCATGAAACCTGCAAACATATACTATTAAACATAATGAACATAAGGATGGTAGAAAAAAAAGGACAACAATAATTACCTGTTCTCAGTTCTTTATTTATATTTCTAATGCTGTGGCCCATTTCTGTAATCCCTTTGAGCACTGCAGTGGAAAGTTCTGTAGGCCATGGTATCTCCTTTACATGTAATGATCCATTATTTTCAATAATCGGTTCTAATATCATAAGGGGAAAATTGTTAATGATGATTTGATATACTATGTTTTATATGAAATAAATTTGTACCTGTAAAATCAGGAAACCAATCAGCATAGTCTTCTGCATGGCCACAAACATAAGCCATATAATTTAATCTACTCGATCCTCCAAGTATTTTTCCTGCAGGCCATACACTTTGCTGTAAATGAAAGAATTATTGTATACAAAAATTTGGGTTTTTTCCTTTATAAGAATATACATTGTTTATTAATCCTTTGCATGAATGATGCTGTGGCACTGTACTGTAATGCCAATCGTATACAGATTGTTGAAATAATGGTGATAAAATAGGAATGTTGAGGAATGCTGGTGGACTTCCACCTGCTTCTATCAGCAAAGTTTTGTATTTGGCATTAGCAAGCTTTGCTGCGAGTACAGAACCTGCACTGCCAGCTCCTACTGTAAAAATGAAAGTTAACTTTCACATTTCAAATTTAGTCAGAATAAGTATGTTTAGCAGCAGAAAAACTTACCCACAATATAGTCATAAACTTGGTCATTTTGAATGGTTTCAAATAACCAGTCTTTACATTGTTCTATAATCAAAGCAAAATGAAGGTAATATACAAATATAAAAGCTGCTATACCATACACTGTGAATGCAGCATATTTCAAGAAATACATTATTATATGTTTAATTTATAGAAATACAATGAGTATTTTATTATCCATGATAGTTTTAATTACGTGTAACTCCAATCAACTACAATGGAAGGATCCAAATAACTTCATATTGTGTGAAATGAAAATAGGTTATACAAATCTTCTAACTGAGCCAGGACTGAATCAGTATTGCCTCATATGGATGGGCTGTATTCCTTTAATACAACTAAAATAATTTATAAAAATTTCTATCTATTATTACATTTTTAAATAAAATTTATTTTAATTAAATTAACAAACGTATGTACATATACTTTTTCCTTATAATTATTCGATTAAAAAACTTTAATAAAAAATCATAACTATTACACAAAAAAGATTCATTTCATCAACAGCTTATATGGAAATAAACACTTTTCAGACGATTATAACTTCGATAGTAATATGTATTTTGCAAACTCAAGTTTTCGAATGTAAAATTGACTTATAAGTAATCTGCTAAATTATTCCATGAATTTATTTGAGTAGATCATCTTATGAATGTAATCAAACACGTAAGTTTCTCGACTATTGAGAATTCTAACTATTCCTCTGCATTGAATTCTTGTTAAAAATTTTCAAAATCGGTTGCCATTTTACATTCTGACTCAGCGTTTTCATTCTTATTCATGTCTTGCAAAGTAGTACTATCTTTCGTATTTGACGTAGAAACATGTGTTTCACTTGATTCTGTTTTTTTCTTCAGCTGACCAGCAATAGTCAGATACGATGCGGGAACAAGTCCAACATTTACACTATCAGTCACTCTCCACCAGCCAGGAGAATCCCTCGGTTGTAGAGATTTAGGAGCTACCCATACTTTTTTACCACATTTCAAATTAAGTTCATCACTGGATGAGGCATTGAAATCGTATAAGGCTATTGCAGTGTACATTGGCTCATTGCATTGCTTCCATTCATCTGGATTATTAGCTATAACAAAAATCTGTATAATATATGAAACAGAGGCAAAAAATTCTACTTTTAGAGCTGAAACACTTACGATTAATTTTAGTTTGTTGCGATGTATTTACTAGTTTATGGATTAGATAAGGAATAGCAAATAACAGGCTAAGAAACATAAAAATTGGCCAATTAGAAGGTCCTGTCCTCTCCCCATTAATTACTTCTAATGCAGTCTTTTGCCACACAGCTTCGATATTCGGATCATCTGCACGTAAGCCTTTAACATCAAAATTGTACATTAATGAGTTAATAATGATCAAACTTATTTAGCTCTAAAAATAATTTTGCTATGAATAAAATACATGTAACTCACCTAGCAAATACATGATCTTCCACCATAACCATTTCATAAAGCGTATCAATGCAAATACACTAAGAAACTGACCGAAGCTTGAGCGTAATTTGCCTACATTATCAGCAACGCTTAATATGGCTCTAAATGAACTTGTCATGGCAAAAAATGTTGATTCTAACATCATGGTAACAGAGGAGAATGTAGAGATCATAGTTTCTATTGACTGAAATGCTGGACGGGTACTCTCCTCAGCAAATTGAACAAACCTAAATTAAAGTCACAAATTAATTCAACACCAGAAACTCAATCAAATTTCAAATAATACCATGAACTTGCAAGATAGGTAAAAAAGTTTGATTTGATTCTTACCTACTTTCTACATCTCCACTAGGTCCACCAAATCGACCATAATCATTATAAGATGATATAGCAGGATACGGTCCATTTCTCGCATATCCACTATACCCTCTGTAATTCCAATTATTTCCATATCCAAAACTTGATCCTAATGGTCCATAATTACTGTAAGGTTGTAAATTCTGTATTGTCCTTCGGGGCGGCAGGGGTGGTGGAACTCTGTTCGGTACCCCTGGGCCATGAGTAGCTCCCTGTGGACCAGGCCCACTGAAAGAAGAATATAAAATCTGTATGTCAGTATTTGACTCAACATATAAATCATATAAATGACGTTTAGACATTTTGAAAGTTTACTTAAAATAGTATTCATCTGGAATGTCATTTTACTATTAAAATCCATTAGTAATACCTCATTACAAAGTCGGTTGCACTTCTAAATTGATTGCAATTCATTCCATTGATACTTTGCTGGTTCATACTCTTATCAGAAAGATGCCTGTGTGGTTAAGAGTATAGCAAAGCAATAGAATACGAGTAAATTATAATTAGGAGTAATATAACTGCACTTTATCAAACATTATCGTTGACGTTTCATATAAACGGGCAAAGGTTATTCTATGTAAAATTGGAATTCACACACTCAAACCCTTCACACACAAAATAACGTAACGATGTAAGACGTAAGCGTAAGAAAACCAACCGATCAGAATCTAGTACTGTCCTCGTGGAGGGGTTAGCTGCCGAAAAAGCTATACATTTGTGTCCACGTTGCACTCGGCTACGACGGGTACGCATTATCGACGGAGGGAATGATCACAAAATCCTACTCCTAAAACTCGCCGGTACGATTTAGCGCCATGTTTTGGGTATCGCCTGAAATCGTAGCGTTGTGTATCTCACTACTCATCTCTGTGCGTTGTGCATCTCCCTACTCATCCTTGTCTGATATTACTCTATGCTTTACAAGTAAAAACATTCCTCCTTGAATTCAGGAAGCATATGTAAAGGAGAATTTTCGGAGCACTTTATCAACATAATATAGTGAAGCTTTCTGAGGTTAAACCTGTGTTCTCCGAGAAGAAAAAATGGCTAATACCGGTCTATTAATTTTGACTAATCCTGCCAAGGTCGCAAAATTATTACCAATAATCAAGGAGCATGTACTGAAAACATTGTACATTCAATATTTCCCAGAGAAAAATATTCTTGTGCCAGGAAGTTATTCATTATCAACAACTCAATGGAAAGGTCCACGATATGCTCAAACTGTCTCCAGAATTTATGCACTGGCCTCTTGCTTTGCAACTTGTTTAGACGTTCGTGTCTTACTTACGAGCATAAAGAATCCTACTACTCCTATTATACATACCAAAAGACCTGTGGAAATTGTTATATTTGATCAGACTTATAGTAAGAATGATGCTAATGCATTTATACAAGACTATCTATCCAACACATCAATGGGATGTAGTTTTATTACATTTGACAATGATAAGGATATGGATAGTAATAGTGATAACATGCAGAATTATACAGAAAATTGCACATTTAAAAATGTTGTACTTGGTGGAACATTTGATCGATTGCACAATGGTCACAAAATCTTACTTAGTGAGGCAGTTTTATATTGCACAAAAAAGTTGACTGTTGGTGTCACTGAAACAAATATGTTGTCGGGTAAAATCTTTTTAGCATAGATTTTGTTATTAGAATATAAGGCTACTGTATTATTATTATTTTTTTTTTTCATAGGAAAGATATTATGGGAACTCATAGAACCATGCTCCAAAAGGATAAAATGTGTTTATGAGTTTTTGGAAGATGTTGATCCATCATTATCATATGATGTTGTTCCAATTTATGATATGTATGGACCTACTAAGGATGATCCGACCTTTGAAATGATTGTTGTGAGTGAAGAAACTAAACAAGGTGCAGATAAAGTGAATGAAATTCGAGAACAGAGAGGACTTAATAAATTGGCTATACATGTAGTTCAATTGATAAGTGACACATGTCATCAGAACCATGAAGAAGCAAAAATTAGTTCTAGTAACCATAGAATTCGTCTCCTAGGCACAAGACTGCGTGATCCTGTAAATATTTGAATTATTCTATAGTTTAAAATTTTAGTTAGTTCCCATTAAATCAGTAAGACGGGAATAAATTAGGTATATCAGATAGAAATCTGTGTTTAAGAAAGACACAATATGTATATAGTAGGTGGTGCTTTTGTAGAAAATCGAAGGTAAATCATTGAAGCCATATATAATTGGCTTGACTGGAGGAATTGCCAGTGGAAAATCATCAGTTGCCAAGAAGCTACAAAAATTGGGTGCTGGACTTGTAAATTGTGATAAAATAGCACATGACCTGTACCAGCCAGGAAGATCTTGTTTTAACTTGGTAGTAGAACATTTTGGCTCTGGCATACTGAATACTGATGGCTTGATCGATAGAAAAGCCCTTGGTAATATAGTATTTACTGACAAGGTACATAAACACATTTGCATATATCTTTCTGGCTAAACAGATACCCATAATCTTTTATTGTTTTTTTTTACAAATAGGACCAATTAGATAAACTAAATAACTTGGTATGGCCTGAAATTTTAAAAGAATCATTAAGGCAAGTCGATGATTTTTACAAGAATGGTTTTGAGATTATTGTAATGGAAGCAGCAGTACTTATTCAAGCTAAATGGCAATCTGTTTGTCATGAAATTTGGACCTGCATTATTCCACAAGATGAAGTGAGTAAGGAGCATTCTGCCGGAGAAATAACTTTGATCTTCAGAATTAATTCGTTAATAAATTAAATTACAGGCTGTAAAGCGTGTAGTGGAAAGGAATGCTTTATCAGAAGAGGAAGCAAGGTTACGTATAAAAGTTCAACCAAGTAATATTGAGCAAGTAAACGAAGCTCACGTAGTAATATCAACATTATGGAGTTATGACGTTACTGAGAAACAAGTACAAACAGCCTGGGATCAGCTCCAAGCATACTTAGCAAAACAAGCAGCAAGCTAACACGATTAGTTAATTATATTAATTAATGCGCAGTGTGCAGCTGTATACTGTACGGAATATTAACATAATGAAGGGGACATAGGTATTTTGGGAAGGGTGTGATAAATAGAATACTTAGATAGTTATCATAGCGTAATAACTTAAAAGTATATAGATTAAGATACAGATCTATTTTGGTGGACCTCGGTAATTGTTAACCAAATGAAAAATACTGCCATAACGGTAGTTCCGGTTTTCTACGTTGCCTATAATTATACTTGATACAATACAATGGTGATTTCTTTTTTCGTAGTATAAGTTTAGTTTGCAATTTAGGTATGAAATACTGTGCCATGTTATTCATTATAATGACTACCTCTTTCTGTGGAGTCTTTTAATAAATAAAATACAACTTCAGAAAATTGACTTTATTTTCAATGATATAACGCTACACTAACGCTCAAGAAGTCATAAAAAATTTGAGTATTATGCATTTCTAACAGAAGTAACATTTTATTATATGTTATTACAATAAATACTGTATTAAAAAGTCAACTTGCTTCAAGCTGTCATTTTATCTTATTCATACTTTTATCTTGTAAAGATTTTTGACAATTAATATAGCATCCGAGTATAATTCAAATCGAATAATTGAAAAAAATATACAAATAGAAGTCTCTTTTTATGGAAACTAGTTAAACTTATGATATACGTGTATAAACATGCACATTTTCAATTATACTTAAAATTTGCCGTTAATGCAAAATTGTTACAATGTATAGAGCACATTATAAAAGTACAAATTAGTTAATGAACATTTCCTTTACAGTAGACATACTCGCATATAAGAAACTATAAATGAACCTGACATAGATTTTTAGCATATTGGAGAATTCTCATATAACAAATTCAATTCCGATAGCAATTTCGTTGACATACTCGACGTGATATTTTTAGAATGAATACGTGGCGTATTAAATTCATCCACTGAGTCGTCTAATTTTTTGACGTCCGGCGTCTGTAAGAAACTTATACCCGATTTTAAAGCAAGATATTCTGCGAAATGTTTATTGCTCTTTCTACGCGAATTTGTTTTGCGTCTAGATGACAGAGAAAAAACTGGAGTGCATTGATTGCTACAATTAATATTATCATTCAGATTTTGCTCATTCTGTGACTTTGTGCAATTATCAATTTCTGCTTCATTCAATTTCATTTCTACAGCAGCCAGTCTAGCAGATCTTCTCCTCTGCTGGAACTGTTCTGATTTTTTAACAGATTTTTCAGACTTACTTGGCGTCTTGAAATTTTCCTTATCTTCCTCCATGTTTCTCATAGTCTCTGATTTTTTCTCATCAATTTGTGGAGAGTCTATTCTTTGAGAGGAATTGATATTCTCCCCATGGGCCTTAGTTTGTGTCAATTCTATACTCTCCTCATCAACAACTTCTTTTGATAATGCTTCTGTCTGCTGATCATTTTGATGTGCTCCATTTTGTAATGTAGTTAATTTTTCTGATTCTTTCTGTGATGCAGTATCTGTTATTTCAGTGGATAAACAAGCTCTTACGTTCTTTGATGCCTCAGATTCCAATACATTTTTAATAAGGACTAACATTTGCTTCAATTCACTCAATTCTTTTTCGCGAGCCAATATCGTTTCTTGGCAATGTGATTGTAAGCGGATTAAATGTTGTTTATCAATACTAATTATCGAATGTAAGTTTATATTATATGGGTTAATGTTAATATTGTTATCCTTTGCCTCGTTATCGATGTCAGCTGTCACAATTGTATTCAATTTGTTACCATTGATGGTATTTTCAGCATTAACTAAATTATCCATCAGTAATTCATTTGGATTGGATGCTTCCTCTACAGTTCCTAGTTTTTCAGAAGCTTTAAGTTTACTGGTGGTTTTTACAGGTGTAGCTTTTATATTTGATGCTAAGCTCAAAGAGTTTTTCATTCTTGTGTATCTGTTTTTTATGCTATTTGGGGGTAGTAACATACTTTTTCGTTGACTTCCTGAAGCAGCAACATTTTTTAGTTTCTGCACTGGTACTTTAAATACATCAGATCGTGCACTCTCATTTTTATTATTCACACAAATACTTTTTTGTGGTACCATTGCAGATTTATTTGTCTCAGCAATAAAACTCAAGTTTTCCATTACTTTTGGAGAATTATATAATTTTCGTCGAACGCTAGGTCTGAAGGATTTTTCTGTTTCAGGTTCTGAAATTGCAAGATAATACCGAATTATCATTTCTCCTATACCGCATGCTATATATCTTAATTTTTAAAAATAATTGAAAGTAAATTTTACTAGATACATACTATTCTTTTTACGGCTTGGATTTGTGCTTCGGAACTCCTTCAAAAGTTCCTTTACTTTTACTGGTTGTGCTTTTTCTCTTGTGGCTATAATTAGAAATATTCACATTATAACATTTCATGGTTGATCTTAGTATTGAAATATATTTGTTAATTTTACAAAATTTAAACCAAAATGACATCACAATAAATCCTGCACTTTTTGATACTCACCATTTCGATATGATTCTGCTTGTCCGGAATGAATGAAAGCTTGAGTCAATCTTACTGGTTCAGCCCTTTCATGCCCTATAACATATACATAAATATAAACATTTCTATTAGAATAATAAGAGATATTCGAGAACTGTACCATGACTTGCAATAGATAAAAGTATAATGATACTTTAATCTTGAAAATTAAAGGAATAATTAAGCAATGATATATGGTCAATAATTCAAGTCATTGAAGAAGTATGTGATCTGATACATGAAAATTAATGTAAAATATCAATTTCCTACTTACTCGTTTTTATATCAGTAAAATATTCTAATGACTGCGCAGGTTGATATTTTTTATCCATTAGTTTTCCCTAGATAATAATGTCATTACAAATGTAAAAACAATCCGAAAGTAATTGGTTTAAAGTAATACTGATTGTAAACAAAAATAAAAAATAATACATAAAGTGAATTCTTACCAGAGAATGAGACATTATTTTCAATAATCAATTCCCTAACTGTTGGGTGTAACTGATTATATCTCAATAGCTAGCTTATATTACCATATTTCCAAACAATTCCAGAGGATAAGAAACTTTTCCTTTTATTTTCAAAATTTTCTACCTTATGAGGTAAAATATTATGAACTCAAATTGATATGTGTTCGGTTATTTTATATTATGTTATGTTCAGTTTGATTATACATATACATAACGTACGTATCGCCGTCTACTGACGTTCTACTACACTAATTTTGTACGTTGCATTTAAATAAAATTTCATTAAAAAATAGCCTTTTAAATAAATGAAAACTATTTTACTAAGCTATGACAACAAAAATTACAAGTGTGTGCGTAGCAATATTTGTACGTTATTTTTAAACAATTTTCTAAACTATAACTCAGATTTACACGATTGTTACGCGATTGATATGATACGTGCGCGTCGACGGTTACGCAATATTTACGACGCTGGAGGGTGATTCAAAATTATTTAATTAATTGTTCCGTGATATTAAAGAAAGCTTCATGTTAAGTTACGTTATATTTAATAATTCCAATGGATAAGAGCCAATAATACACCATTTAAAATGCTAATATGTAAAATTAAAATGAATACGTGATGACAAAATACTATCACTGAAACGTAGTAATACTTAACCATACATATGCGATTACAGGAAGTAAGCACGTCTCGATTCGTATCATTTACCTACATGAACAGGTAAGTCGTAGATTAAAATTGTTTAGATGTGGCTCCAATGTATTTGGATAAAAATTGTATTATGAATAGCCCGCGTAAGATTTTGGTATGGTTCATCGATGAGTTGGATATGTTTACTTGAATGCATTTTTATAGAGTATCTACATATATTAAGTATTGATATTGATGCAGTAGCTAGTAAATACGATTCTTTTGCAGGCTGCTTAGCACATATACATAATCATTGAGGAAAATGGGCTGATTAACATTACGGTATCCTTAAAGTAGGCCCATCTATATATTGGAGTAATCAACGGCAGGCGTGTGTGGCGGCCATTTTGTTAAATTTATTTCTAAACGTATCCCCTCCAAATTGAAAACAACCGAAGGTCGACGCTGTTCTCGATCTCGATAAAGTATTTTTGGTTAGGTTAATAGCTGCGTTGAAGAAATTTAACAGTAAGTAAAATGATGTGATTGCATTTGTGCTGATTCCGCATTGATTCGACGTTGAAAATATACACGCGTGCATGGAAGAGTGATCGTTTGTGTCAGTTTATAATATGTAATTGGGTGGATGGAGGCTTGGCATAAAGAGGCTATGGCTACTGCTTTCATCGTATGTAAAATATTTATTGCGCGACCGTACACTTTTTGTTTTCGTCGCGCGATGGTTCTTCCGCCATCCCAAAATGATTTGCCGGTACGCATTATGCAACTACGATACTAGTAACGCTCATCTTTATAACCTCTACGAGTCATAACCTATATAATATAACCTTAGATGTCAACATCCTTACTGCCGTAGTTTTCGAATAAATGTATGATCTGCTGTAAAAGGTTGTATAAATATTATTTTAGAATGATACTCTTAGTCTCTTGACAAATCGTTATTTGTTTTCTGCAAATGTTTAGTGCTCCATAATTTATTCCTTCATGTCCTTTAAACCATTAAATTATGACATAAATATGTATTTTTATGAAAAAAAAAGTATTAAATTAGCTGAGCATATCATTATTTGTTGGGGCTAATACAAAATTCCTTTTCATGCAAGTTGTGTAATTGCATCATACTCAGCCATTTAGTCGTCTGTTCTTATTTTCTTTACTCCGAGAACTGAATTTGTACACAGAAAAATTCTTCAGGAAGTACTGCTTCATGAATCTTAATGTATTTCACATATTAAGCAATAGTTATATGCCTTGCATATTACATCATATAGCCATTGGTAGATTGTACAATTTTTGACTAGAACATATGAAAAATATTTTACCTCAATCAAAGAATTAAGTGTAATGCAATTGCTTAATAAGATTGATATTTTAATTTTATAACTGACATACAAATTACAGAATTGCTTGTTAAGCAATTTTCTTATTCCTCCTTCGACTCTTTGAAACTAATATAATGTGCAGTTTAACTACGAATGTCTCTAATTAATAATATATTTTCATTTAAGTGATTTCAGTGATAAAATAGGTACAACAACAAAAAAGATGGATGTTGGAGGAGATTTAGCTTTGCAGTGGGTGGAGGAAGTAGGAAACGTTATACATGAAGAAGTAATATGTGGCTTGGAAGCAGAACTAGCTGCCCCGGAAGAAGAGGTCATTGGAGCATGCGAAGAGGTCTGTGTAGAGGAAACAGTGGAATCTGTTCCTGACTGTGGTACTACAGCAGATACAGAAATCTTGATGGTACCTCAGACAAGTGACATGGAGTCTATCTATATAGTACCACAAGATCAAGGTCACGATTATCTTAATATAGAAGTAACTGAAGAGGTAATAGCCGATAATTGGGATAGATCCGGCCCAGATGATGGGTAAGTCTTCTTTTCCATAAACTAAAAAATTAAAATATAAATTCGTTAAACGTGAACATTGAATTTGTTATTTTATAATTATTTTAAAAATATTTCAAAATGTATGCATCTAACATAAGAATAAATCAAGATACAGCTAATTTCTATATCCAATGACATAACATGTGTTGATTTCTCTTTCAAGAGTGGAAATACCAGAAACAAAGGTATCTCACGACAACCTTCTGGAGTACGACGACATGGAGATCCCGTTACCAATCGATCAGGATTCGTATACAAATACGCGACCATATCCTTGCGATTTTTGCAGTCGTAGATTTCGGAAAAAAGCGAATCTAATGAATCACATGGTTGCACATCAAACAGACCGTCCGCATGGATGTAATCTATGTGGTGCACGTTACGTTAGAAAGTGTGATCTCATGAATCACTTAAAGATTCATGCGTACGCACCTTCTCGCGACGGTCTCGAGGATGATCTGAACGACGACGACTCTCTCGCCCATGACGAAGAGGAGCCCAATAGAGGTAGACGTAAGAAGGCTCAATCTAGTGCTCCAAGAAAGCGCAAAAACAATGCTGCGGCAGCCAAAAGAAACAACGAGGATATCAAAATCGAAATGAACAAGTATATGAATAAGTCTTACGATTACGTTGACGAGGATATGCGACTTCTGGAGGAAATGACGAGTCGAAACACAGCAAGAAGTAGTAACTATGCATCCAGTTCGAGATGGACCGATGAGATATCCACAATGCCAAGCGAACCACAACCACCTCGCTGGCCAATCACGGACCCAACAAAGCCCTACGTGTGTCAGCATTGCGGTGTCGGATTTGCTCGTGAAAAGGCATTGGCATCTCATGCTCGAATACATGGTGGTGATAGCCCCTTCGAGTGTACTTCATGTGGTGACATGTTTTGGGACGTGAATACATTGCGGGATCACGTTAGGATGAAACACGGTGGTACCGTTCATACGGAGATGGATGAATATGATAACGATGCTACATATACTGGTGACGAAAGGTTCGGCGAGTTCTATTGTGAAACTTGTGGTGTTCCTTTCCATCGTTTAGATCTGCTGAAACGTCATCGGAAGTATGTAAACTTCTCTACTAGCATCTTTAATTATTTATTACACACTGCGATTACTATTAATGAACCCGTGTACTTAATAGGATTCACGTGAAGCAGGAGATAGACATGACTGAAGGATCGAGTCAGCATCACGTTTGCAATGTGTGTGGAGAATGGTTCGAAGAGGCCTTAGCATTACTTGCACACGCTGAACTGCACGCTAGGTATTATGCTTTCATGATTGAAGTATCATAATTTTGTTTATAAGGTATCTAAGGAAGTGTTACTTTAGAATTGTTTATATCCATATTATGCACTTAAGTCTTTTTACTATTAATTGCATTTATTATTGTGATGATAATGGGACAATTGTTTACTGGGTGATAACGCATCATTTCACTGTTTGCATTAGGTGTCTGTATATATGATTTCTTTAACATAGATCTCCTAGTCGCCGCTGTCTCTTGTGCGGTCAGAGGTGTCGAGACGATGCAGAAGTAGCAGAGCATGTGCGTCAATATCACGCGGATGATGCACCGCCAAATACGTGCAATCTTTGTGGCAAAACTTGCAAAGACAAACGAAGCTTATTAAAACATTCATGGATTCACAATGCCGATAAGACTTTCGGCTGTACGAAATGTGGCAAACGTTTTCACAGTAAAGCTAGGCTACGAAGGTAAGTCTCTGGTATATTTTTTCTTATTGCGATTAAAAAAAAATGTATAACATGAATATGCTCCCTCTAGACATATGGTATCTCATCGCAATAAAATGGTAGCCTGCGACGAATGTGGCGAGGAGTTTCCAGATGGTAGAGCTCTTGTAAGTCATCGTCATTCGCACAATAAGGATCTAGGCGGTAGATCATTTCCATGCCGGGAATGTGGCAAGACCTTCGGTAGCCGAAGCTCACAACAAATTCATATTCGTATTCACACCGGCGAGCGGCCTTATGGTTGCCGCTTTTGCTGGAAGGCTTTTGCAGACGGTGGAACTTTGCGAAAGCATGAACGCATACATACCGGTGAAAAGCCTTATGGTTGTGCGATTTGTCCTCGTGCTTTTAATCAACGTGTAAGCTGCATTAATTTGTTGTATCACATTTTATAACATACTGCTTGACATGCCGTATATTATTTACCGATACCGTTGGGATCATTGTAGGTTGTATTACGTGAACACGTAAGGGCTCATCATTCTGGGCCCGATCCAAAGTGCCACGGAAGCATGACTCCGTACTTGTGTAAAGTGTGCGGCGACGCGTACTCGACATCCGAGGAGATAGTGGCGCACATAGTACAACACTGCGACGATAATACCGCGCTCAGGAGACAACCTCAATCCGGTCCTAGGAAATACAAGAGGAGACGTAAGTTGAAACCTCTCGAAGGGGCGAGCATGAATATGTCTCGTATGAGTGAGAATTATGTAGACATGCTACAGCAACCTGGTTCAGATTCTGATGACAATACCAAACGAAAGCTTGGGAGAAAGAACAAACAGCAGCATCGTGCTAACGTTGAGGAGGGTTATCAGAATGTCTTGAAGAGCTTCGAAAGCTCCTTGCAGAATATTAATTCAATTGTGAGCAATTCGAAGCTAAATCCTTCAAAGTCGAAACTCTCCAAGAGAAAGATAAAGAAGGAAGACAAGAAGAACGAGACCCAAACCTCCTCGCAACCCGGTAGGCCAAAAATGATACATACTCAAAAGACTAGGGTACCTGTCGAGGTAGGTAGCGATGGGGCCAAAAAAGGACAGAAGACAAAGACAATGGTTACAAGGACCCCAAAAGTGATGCCGAGTGAGCACAAGATGGGAATCTTCCCCGGTGGTGAAAGAAATCGACCTAGGACGAAAAATGTGAGTTATCATATCGAAGGGAAATTACATGTGACGCCTGCAACATTCCCAAAACCAAAGGAGGACATGGATAAACCTTTGTCGCCGCTCTTGACTAATATTAAAATCGAACCAGGACTTCAAAAAAGTTCTAGCAATAATCACAGCAACAATAACGGCAACATCCTTGGTATGAATATCGAAAAAGCTTCAACGCCTTCGAGAAAGAAACCCGTCGTCATGAGGAGGGTGAGAAAACAGAAGCAAGTGGTGATTAAACAAGAGCCAAGAGATATAGACGACGAGGAGGACGAGATGCAAAACAATAATATTTCCCAGAGAGTCGAGCCAGTCAGACTCTCCGCAAATCGTCTAGATCGAACCAATATGGATCTTAATTTCGAGGCTAATCTTCTAACGGCCGAGCATGAGTCCATTCTTCCAGATATTGGAAGGTCCGATCACATGGACGATATGGAAAATGGAAATGTCAAACTGAGCGTCAAGATGGTAGAATCGACACCACAGAGATTGATGACCATACATAGTGTTATTGGACCAGTAGACGATGTGCCAGAGACCATAATACCTGATGCTGTTGAATATACTTGCGAGATGTGTTCGGCAGTATTTTCAACCCGTGCAGAGCTTTTGGTTCATGTACCGATACACATTTGATTGCATTTGGGTAAAGTGAGTAAAGCAGGTATCCAGGTTTGTTCTATTATACAAATATTTCGTTTAATCGAACAATTAATTGAAGACCGTTCGCCATGCCGAACGTGGATGACTTGTCGGTTCGTTTAAAATGGTACTGGGATTTTATGCGAAAAATGCTGTTTGCTATTTTCTTATCCATGATTTATACCATATTCTCTTCCAGTTCGTTGTCCTCTATATTCTGTTCTATTTACTCCTATTTACCATTACTTTCCCGTTTCGATTTCATCAATTTGTTTTCCATGTTATGCGTTTTAACTTTTGTCCTTATACTTTTGAATCTTCATTCTCACAAATGTGCACAGAATAACACCTTCAATCGGTCGTCATTTAAAACAACAGTATAGATATTCGTATTACCTTAAGCAGGCGACATTATATTTACACTAAGAATTGTCGCAACCAAATTCATTTTTATCTATTCTTCCGGTTGTTCTTTAGATTCCCTCAATTAACAGCGAGCAACGGTGAACCTTGCTTTTATTTGCCATAGGGGCCGTTTCGCTTTCCTATAAAGAAACTACGCGGCATGGACCTTGACCTCATATTACTTATAAGACGGGATCAAGCATAACCACGTGTAAATGATAATTGAAATATCAATAGGAATGTGTTCCATTACGATGCTGCGTTTATATAAATTCTATTGTATATCACGTCTTAGCCCTTAAATCGAATCAAACGTAAATTACAAATTGTACGTTATAATGTCTGAACGATACGGGCGATATTCATTATTATTATTATTCTTATGTTATTATTATTATTGTTATATATAGACTGCCCTCGCGCACGATTCGACTATTCTTAGTTTCATATTAACATTGTCCATTTATCTTGTCGTGCATATATCTAGAGAGAATAAATATGATCAAGAGACAGATGAACTGTTACCGTTGTGAACACAGTAAAGTACAAGGGAATAGAGGATACAATTTTGAAAGCATAATAGCATAATTGAATCAGGGAAGATTAATTCGTGCGGCCCTAAAAGACAGACCTCGCATAACGTTCTTTTTTAGCGTTATATACATTTTCATACAATAATATAGAATTGCAATAGCGATGCGCGATCTTACCGTTTCGTTGTTATTTTACTCGCTGGATGAAATGTTAGTGTAATTAATGAGACATTGCAATAAAGATCTTTTCTCTTGATTGCTCAAACGATAATCTCGAGTTCAATGCCGAGAACTTGGATTCTCGCAGAGCCAATAATGTTCAATGTTTCATACCGAGTTAGAAGAAATTATTAAAAAAATTATTGTCAGTCTAATTCGTCATATTTCGATTGTCCAGATTCGTTTTTCGAGTATTGCCAAACAGCATCTTCGTTATTGGCGCTGCTTTGGTATTACGGCGAATTATTTAACGACGTTATACTGATTACAAAGAGATTATACGTTAATCATTTTCATCTGATGATGATGCAAATTTTTATTAAGTATCGCCGTGCGGTTGCTTATGTTCATCGGAGAGATAACAAATGAGTACAGATTTATTGTGCCGTCGGACATGGCTATGAATTCGTTAAATTTATCGGTATCGATTAAGGAAAGACATTGTAAATTTATATATACATATGTTATATAAATAATCCTTCTGTAATCGATACTAACGTCACTGAACGATTTAGGGAAACGTTTTTAACGTTGTATCGAGATGGTATTCCCGTACGTGAAGTTTTATTATGAGAAAGTGATAACTCGTTGGCACGTTATATACTGTTGGTACTAGTCAAAGCGATACGCAAGTCTAAATAGAAATCTGTGCATTGCCAAGTAAAATCCCTAACACTTTTAAACGCTCCGCAAATCTTCAGAGCGTTACCGATGCTTTATTATTTACGGAAAAGCTTAGTGCAACAGGGAAATAAACGGATAACCGTAACTAATGAAGTAATGATAAATTAACACGTTAGACGTACAATTTATGTAACGCGTTTACTTTTCTTCTTACTGTTAATCGCGTATATTTTCACTGTACATCGTACGACGTAATAACGTTTCTTCGATCGTGCAAAGGCTATCGCGCATTTTGTTATTTCTCTGAAGGATAGTTACTTAATTGAACCAGGACTCATTCCCTGCACAAGTGTGTATTTTAAAAAATCTTGTTGGCATCCGCGTTGCGACTTTTAAAAAGATCTATATAATTTCATGAATCTTATTTAATTGCTCACTGAAATTATTAACAATTGTCAAACACAATGCCACGTTATTTGATTTATTCATGATTTGATACCGTTACAAAAAATTGGATCATTCGTCATCTTCCTTTTACTGTGTGCGTTAAGAGATAATATATTTATATGAATTTCGTTGGTCGTAAAGGTAGATGATTTCATTTTCTTCTTCTTCTTCTTCTCTTTCCCTCTCGTGGGTTATTGTTATTCTATGCAACATTTACATTACACATACTAGACTTACGCTCTATTATGGTAACGCTCATGCGTTACAATCATACCAAACATTGACTAAGCCATTGATACACATTATGTATACCTCACGTGTAACACATAGGGAGGAATCGTCTGAAGATAAATGTCAGCCACGAGCGTTAAACCCATTGGCGGAATGTACGTTTTTCACTTCTCGGGCGGATTCACACATATATTTGGTTTTATTTCACGCGAAGATGTATTATTAATATTCATGCACGTTAGGACTGGATGCGTTTGAGATACCTGCTTGTACGACTCTTGATGGAATTAACGAAGAAAAAGGAAAAAAAAAAATAAGAATATCAGGTATTGTTGCTGGAGGAAGAGCTATATTATATTTTAATATTTAACAAGAGGTAAACAAAATTTAGAGTAATTTCAGAGGGCGAGCCGTACGTAATGATTATTCTTGTCTTTTTTTCATTTTGTAATTAATGTTACCCATCATACTGCTCCATTTGTTAATAATCTGAAAGAGTGTCAGGAAATTGCGTTAACTTCATTGACAACAACGTATAACTATTAGTACAAAGACAAGACGCAAATTATCATCGTTACGATTTAGCAATTTGCCTTACTTGTACAGTTTGAGAATTTGCGGTAAAACAAGGTCCGATTAAAGGGGTATTGGCACGGGCGAACCGTCGTTAATGATATTTCTTCATTAATGATTTTTTACAATCCGTTACGCTCATAAGTGATAACGCCTCGAGTTCAATTACTCGAGGTATACCCTGTCGAAGGAGGTGATCGGCTGTTGTTACTTTTTGCAAATGGTGTTGTATATACTCGATCGATTCAGATCGATATCAAAGAGTCGACCAAGTCATCGACAGTCGTATGACTCGTTAGTCACGTTTGGAATTCGCATTAAAGATCAAGTATCACGTGAAAGAATCCTTCAAATATTTCATATGCGCTCTGCTCGATGAACACTTTTTTTTTGTTTTCGTAGAGCAGCTAGGAAAGCGACGAAAAATTACAGGATACGGTAAAAATTTACAAGACGAATTTTAATACGAGAGAAAATACTAGCAAAGTACATTAATAAGTATAATTACAATCATGAGGGAAGTCATGAATGTGTAAGTAATTGTGGTTTAACTTGATATAATTATTTCTAAAGTAATTAATTACTCGATAGAATAACAATGTGTTGCATGATAAAGTTTTAATGGATTTAAGGAAGGAAATCTTATATGTACCAGTTCGGTTATAATCTAAGGACTATGTAGTATATCTAGATGTGTAAGGATTGAGTTAATTAATCCCCGGGCTACATAGATGAAAGAAAATATAATCGGGGTACTGCGATTACTTTCACCAGGAAGGAGTAGTAAATTGTACATATTACCCTTGGACACGGTATGGTGGCGCAATTTACTGTTAATCGTAGTTGTATTTTTCTTTGAATAAATCATTATTATTAGATATATCGTTAAAAGGGAAAACAATATTACTACCTACGTCCGTACAAGATTAAATCTTTTATAATCGACACTGTACATATTCATGTATGCATGTACATAAATATACAGATATGCATATACTTGTCTAGGCCGAAGGTATATTAGTTATTCGGCAGTTCGTATTGTACATTGCGTTGACCCGATTTGACCTTCGCGACTTTATATCTTGTACGAAAAAAAAAAGAGCGAAGGTGAACATAATTGTCAGACATAAGAGTTATTGTCATTAAAGATTTGAGCATCATTTGGGACTTTATTAACGATGATAGTTTCTGGAAAAACACTGGCAGACTTGTGCCTTTTCTTTTTCAATAAATATTACATTTTGATCTTAATTTTTCAACTGTGCGGAACGCTTTTCCTTTTTGTATCTTCACATGTTAATAAATTCAGCCTTTCTCCATGTCTACAGGTACCACTCGATTCTTTATAAGCAATATCCTGTGTGCGTACGCGTTACGCAGCTGACAATGAGATAATTGAATATATTGTAACAATGAGTTAGGGAATAAAATCGCAAATCCCGTAAATCTCCTTTTCGAAACCCATGCATATAACAGAGAGAAGGACCAGGACAGCTCCTACGATGCTGATCTGATTGGGCACTTCTTCGAAGAAGTAAATCTGAACTATGTAAGCTAGAATTATATCTAGGGACCTTGTGACTGAAACTTTTCCAGCACCCTCGATCTTCAATGCCTTAGCTACCAGTACCTGGCCCAGGAGGCCAGTAAATGCTACGGTTAATATTTTCAGCCAAGTGAAAGTATCTCTGGGCAAGTGAAATTTCGATTCGTGATTATTTGACATGGCAAAGAAGAAAATTATTGCTGAAACCAGAGCCCACAGTGAAAGATTTAATACTATTACAGAATAATGGACTTCCAAGCATTTTCTCATTATAACTATGTTCATGGCCGTGGAGAGCGTTGCTAAAATTGCGCAGACGTATCCCATCACGTTGTAATGCTCTTCTTTGTGCATCTGAAATTCATGGGGATGGATTTAGTACGATAGCAATGTAATGCTAGATGTATTCTTATACAGATTATTAGCTTCTTACTTGAAACAGGAATGGTGGTTTTGAAACTAATGTCACACCTATGAACAGTGTACATATGACGGCTATGCGCAAAACTCCACAAGGTTCCTTTAAAAATATAAAGGACAGAGCAATTACGATTACCGGCGAGCTGAATATTATCGTGGTAGCATCTCCCAAGGGTAACATTCTGAAGCTGTAATACAGCAGGGGGAGCGTCATACCTCCTACTAAACCCTAAAAATGATAAAATTAATATAAATAAAAGTAACGTATCGCTTGCAGTACATTCAAAATATCTAATATATCTAAGCCTTTACATGACGAAATCGCGTAATCGGTTATTTTAATTCACTTCGTGAATCTCACAGAGCAACAGTGCATCGAAAATAATATTTATTGTAACTCACCTGAAATTGAACAAGCAATCGTTGTCCTTTAGGACCAAATATATTCTTAGAGTCTTTACAAGTCACCACCAGCATAACTGTTATTTGTAACAGACACCTGATGCTCAAGAGTATCATGGGATCGACGTTATGCACAGCCTTCACCAGGGCAGAACTTATAGTGAAAAATGTGCCAGATAAAAACGCCAGGAATACTCCAAACCATTTTGTACCGTCCCGGTAAGTTTCGATATTATTGTTAAATTGTTCTGTATACTGGTAAGTCGGATGGATGCTGTTATAAGATGTCACGGAGTCGATACTGAACTTCATTGCTTTGACCATTGAGGATTCTTTATCTCGAATAATGTTGAATGAAAGATATCTAAAACACTACTGTCAGAGACTCATCTGTTGCCCGATGTAATTTCCATATACGGCTTAACGCACCAAAGAGCTTATCAAGGATTAACGACATTAGTAAATGCAAGAGACGTAGTAGAACTGTAAACCGATAGTCTCGTGGACGCTGCGTCCAGTCGATAACAGAAGCATGAAATTACATTTTATATGTTAGTAGAACTGTCTTTATGTAAGTGACGTCGAGTGAATAGATAGCCTTTTAGATACTCTTAATATTTTTAAGGTCGACGTTACTTTGGATGATAACTTAAGTTGACCTAACTACTCGATACTAGATTTCACGAAATTCATATTACTGCATGCAGAAAGTTAATTGCATCAATGTGATGTATAATCATTCATACAATTTTAATGGAAGGTCAGAGTATATAAATATCAAATATATTCTTCAATCTTTTCCAAAGTTCTGAACAAACGGTGGCTGATCTACACGGTATACAGCTTCGCCTACATTGAAATAGCCTAGGTATTCAGCGATATCAGGTGTAGTGTCAATATGATAATGTCCAGCTTCTCCGTGATGAGAAAAGCTGTGGAAATGCTGGACACGTAGATCCATGTCCTACAACAAAATTACTCCATTAGTCTGTTATATATTTCTTAATAAATTGAATAAGTAGCCATTATATAAGCCGTTTATAAATAATAATCTCTGAAAAAAATTATATTAAACATAATACTGAGATCCTACCGCTTCGTCAGTAACCATTGTTCCAACTGCTATCAAAGGTGCAGACATATCAAAGAAATACAACCAATCATTCAGGGCTTCCTCACTCTTGAGAGGCTCAGTCGAGAAATCGGGCATCACGTGTTGCTTCGCCTTGCCTTCTTTTAGTAAGAAGGTACCGCCCAAGCCTAATGAGACGGATTATCCATTGGTATTATTTATTATTCAGGTGTCATTCCTAGCGCTTAAAATTAACTGTCTGAACGGATGTGAGCTCACCGACTAGCTTGTCCTTATAATATGACTGTACGGCCTTTCGGATACTTGCGATGAAGTCATCCTGACCGATGCGCTTCTTCGCATGCACCTTCAACACTTTACCAGGTTTACCCTCACTTACATAAATATTAGCCAATAGTGCTAAACGAGTTTCTTGCTCTGGTAATGTTTCTTGTACGCAGCAATTGGCTTGCTTGTTCACAGAACCAATGCGGGTTTCGTTTTTTATTCCTGATGGTGCGATTGCCAGGTTCATTACTAGCTGGAATAGAAAGGGTTTTCAAAATACATATTTTGTCGATTTTATATTATTGGAAATAGGCATAATTTTATGATCGGATCACCTCGCAATTACAGTTCAGGTATGGCCATGGGCCTGCTCCAGCCCCTATGAGTAGGGCAGTGTCTCCATAGTTCAGACGCTTTAGAAGTGATTGCATGTCGTATAATTTTTCCCTTTGGACAAGGGGAAGTAGGTATGGTGGGCCCCCAATTTCTATCAGTTTTTGCTTCCCACTAAGTCCTATAAATTAAGAGATGATTGTATATTATTATAATATAGAGACTGTACATTTTTCACATTAAAAATTAATTATTATATTGATTACCTGGAGCAGCAAGGGTGAATGGTTGTTTTGTCAAATCTGGACAATCAACTACTTCTACAGTGACTTCAGCAAAGTTACTTGGTAGCGCTTGTATTAAAACTGTAATGAATTAATAAATTCATAGCATTCTTAATACTTTCTTAAATCTATGTTAGTGTTCTACATATTAGAAATACTATACCATCTCTTATTTCTTCAAGTGGCGGGACGAATAATCGCTTTTCCACCACTTCTAATGAGTTTGAATCTAAAGCACTCATGATGGTAACTTATTTTGAACTGAAACAATTAAATACAATAGACTTTATTACTACTGGTCTAAAGATCCACTTATCCTGAAGTATCTGCTTCTCTGTGATATCAAATAGGTATGCTCTTTTTCACTGGTTGTTAGACTGCTGTAGTTGGCATTTATAGGGACCTATACCAAAGTGTTACACAACTTCATAGTTTGTAAACTTGAACAGATTATGCTTCATTGAGCACAGGTGTGACTGATGAAATATATCAAGGATAAAAGATCAGTTAGGATATATCGAAGATAAAAAACTAACTACATCATAAATTTAATTTATAATATAAGTATTTTGAGGAAGCGTATTTATAAAATTGTTTTATGTGTAGTAAGTTTAAAGAATTATGAGAACCATTTTGCGGATATGAAAATGATGGGAATGAACAAGCATTGAGTTTAATTATCCAGGCTTTCTTATTATCAAATGCTATAAATATATGTATAATTTATTAGTAACTTTGGAAATAGAAAGTATGTGTATAATTAAGTACATATACCTGAGATCTCGTTATTAGACACTTGAAGACACAAGGCAAATTAATTGGAAAGTACCATTAATGGCAACTAAGCAAGTCTAAAAGTGATCAGTTGCTTGAACAGCTTCTCCATTTGAGTATTCTGCTAAAGATCTCCCTACCATTGTTTTATCTTATCAGCAATATTTTTATACTGTTCTGTATAAGCAATTGAGAAATTCAGTGATGACTTATGCAATATCTGTATCGTTTTGAAGTAAACACATGTTTTAATTACATATATACTATCAAAGACATAAAATATTCCAGTAGAAACAATACCTAAATATTTTGATATAATATATTAAAGGTATAAAAAGAATTAGGCTACCCATATTTTAAATATTTTCTCATCCGATGAAAATATCAATAATGCGAACAAGCTAATAATATAATGAACACTGACATATACATGACTAACTAGAAAAATATTTGTCTCTTTGTAAATAAATATTGTGTGCTGATGTATTGCAAGACACAAAAATAAAGTTTTATACACATTTTATTTGTGTAACTTTGAGACAGCAGTATTTACATATAGTAAATTATCAGTAGTAGCCACAAATATGAGTCATGTATGTACTAATATAAAAAATTACCTTAGTAGTTCCACGGAGCCTATAACAAATTCATTTAATATGGTTAATAACTGTACATCATTCAGTATGAAGCACCTGTTGCTCACTCAATTACATCACTGGTTGCTGTCAGTATCGACAGCCACATTCATATGAAAATAAGAATTTTCTTATTCAAAGTCTATCTAGACGATCTTGTGTCATAATTGTAATCTACTGTCCTTTGTAACAATAGAATGTTAAAATGAAGGATGAATTACAAGAGTTAATTAAACCTTTGTTTTCGCGCATAGCGTCGAGTGGATAATTATCAGGGCACAATCATTTGTCAAATACACTTAGATAATATGAAATAGCCAGTTATCGCGAATCTATGAAGATAGTACACTTGCGATTACCGAATAGAAATGACGTGGCGGCTATACATACAAGTTGAACAAAGTAATTCTATAAAATTTTATTGAAAACGAATAGTCATATGAAAATGGTAGAATGTTCAAAAATTTCCATTATATACAATAATCTTTTTGCGATAGTACAAATGCAAATGTTTTGCACTCAACATTGTAACTGCCAATTACATTATATATGCCATCATCATAATCAACAATGTACGATACAACTGTGTAGCTGGTCAGATATAGTTAACCCTTCATGCGTTAAATACATTCTTATACGTATGAATACTTTGCATTATAAATTGGAGTTAAAGTCCTTGTTCACCATGAGCAAGTCGAAATATATTGAAAGAAAATAATAAAATTAATTTCAGGTATACTTATTGAGCATTGCCTCTGTTACAAGAGCTTATAATCATCAAGGTCCATTATGAAAGTACAGCAATTAAGATGTACATACAAATTTGAATTGTATTGTACATATAACAAGATTAATATTTGCCATTAACGTGGCCCTCTACCGTTTTAATATTATAACTGGTTGCTTCTGTACAGTTATCGGTATTTGGAAACTGCCAAGAGTTGGGTAGAATTTGAAGACTAGCGAAGCAGCAGCGAAGAAATAAAGCCACCAAAAGATAAAGAAAAAGAATAAGCAGAGGCGTATACTTTGTACATTTAAATATTCTAGATAAGTTTTTAATTTGTGTATGGTGTATTTAGTGAATTTTATTGGTTCCTGAAAATTGCTGCTGCTGTTGCGAAAATAGTGGCGCCATACTTCGGCAATGCATTGAAATTCATTGTGTTGGCTACCTACTTGGTGCATCGGCGTGAAGTGCATGAGCATAGGATAGGAGGTATATACTGTAGACTTATTAGAAGTCATCACCCGTTTATTACACAAATTAGAGGACTGATTAGAATGAGTGTTGCAAGCCGCGGCCATGTGTCAAACCACACAGAAATTTAATAGATCTCAACCAAGAATCAAAAGTTTAGCCGGTGTTCAGTGCAAAAGGCGTTGTCGCTTCATCAGATTCCCGGATAATTTGATTTGCAGTAATAAACCGTGGTTAGACTGAACTCTGAAATGTTTCTTTTTACAACTTTAACGTCGACGAATGTAATGTCATTGATAGGAACGATAACAAGGACGATATGAGAGAACAAGTACCTTGGGCATTATTAATTGCTATTGAGGATGGTCCTGTCAGCTGATTAGAAGCTAAACGACATGTGAACCTTCCACTGGGACTTGGAGCTTACGTCCAATTTATAGAAAACGAGGTTAGTTTCACTGTTTAGCAAGCAAAATGGGCAACAAGAACAGTTGTTGCGCGTACTCCAGCCCCCAGAGTGGCCGCAAAGAAACCGCAGCGGAAGGCGCGGGTCGTGCTCTGGAAGATCATCTTCCTGAGGGAGAAATCAGTGTCAATAATCTTCAGCATATCAGCGAACGTGAGCCTGAAGACTGGGATTCTGATCCTTCTCTTCATCCATGTGCTGGTACTATTTTTATGGAACGTTCTAAACAAGCCATTGAAAGTGAGTATCGTACTATATGGATAATGGTATATAAGAGTTTCGATTATTAGTATTAGAAGATTAGGTTCATTTATGTACTACTTTTTCATAGATTCTTAAATGTTCTTATCAAAATTCATGTGTAATAACTCGCTTGTAAAAACATATAGATTGCAAGGAATTAGTCTTATTCTACAATTTAAATTACCATGGAATTTTTTTATTATTGTCACTTTGTTTGTGATTAATTGGAGTAACTACTGATTATAATTAATATAGTATTAACTTATGAATTCATTATAGATGGTATGGTGAGAAAGAAGAGTCAACATCAAATAGCAGATACAAGGCCATTAAAAAAGAGCAGTAGTTGCAGTACAATATACTTGGATGATAGTACTGTATCCCAGCCAAACCTTAAAAATACTGTTAAATGTGTTGCTCTAGCAGTTTATTATCACATCAAGAATAGAACGTCCCAACGTCAAATTGATATATTTGATGAGAAGCTCCATCCACTAACGGTAATTAAATAGAAGTATTCCTTTTTAAGTTTCCTTAACATCAGAGGTCTTGAAAACAATAAGACAATTATTAAATGCTCATAAAGAAATATTTCTTTTTTCAATATGCCTGTTCTATAAGTATAAAAGTTATTGCACTCACAATAAAACAGAAAATAATTACAATAAACTTCTATTCCTGAATATGGTTTTGTATATTTGTAAAAGCTGTCAGCATGAAAAAAATAAAAAAATAACTCCTTCAGAGAGATGGTGTTTCTGAGGACTACGACAAACACAATCCAGAGCATAAGCAGATATACAAGTTCGTGAGGACACTCTTCAATGCAGCTCAATTAACAGCAGAGTGTGCCATCATCACTCTAGTGTATCTCGAAAGACTGCTAACCTATGCAGAGATTGATATCACGCCCGCAAATTGGAAAAGAATCGTTCTTGGTGCTATTCTCCTAGCATCCAAGGTGTGGGATGATCAAGCCGTCTGGAACGTAGATTATTGTCAAATTCTCAAAGACATTACAGTCGAAGACATGTAAGTTCATTCTTGTACCGTTTCATCGTTCTGTTGCAACGGAAAAGAGATATTGATAATTAATTAACATAGTTGCCTAAACGAAAGAAAAAGTAACATTTGTTATATATCCTCAGGAATGAATTAGAGAGGCAATTTCTGGAGATGCTGCAGTTCAATATAAATGTCCCGTCGAGCGTGTACGCAAAGTATTACTTCGATTTGCGTACTCTGGCGGAGGCGAACGAGTTGACATTCCCCAGTGAGCCATTAAGCAAAGAAAAGGCACAGAAGCTTGAGGCAATGTCCCGGGTCTACGAAGACAAGGTGACAGCAGAGGCGTTACGTAATGGTCTTAAGAAATGGTCCAGCCTCGACAACGTATGCATAGGCGGACCAAGGCGAAGTATCGCCATCCTTTCGTAGGCTGTTGTAAATCTCCCTCGCTTCTATATTCCAATATATTCCGATCCCTCCCAATTTATCGCGGAGTTCACAGGTTCTACGGCGACACTTTTATTTTTAAAACCAGGAATACCCTCCATTGACCTACGTCACGGTACAAAGTGTATCGACCTAAGCCCCTCAAGGAAAATCAACCTTTTACACGCATTTTCTACTGTAACAGTAAAAGAAAAAATATTGCAACTATTATTGCTACTACTAAACTATTATTACCACTACTATAACAATTACTACCCATGCTATTGCCACGTCGCTACTGCTATTATTGACAGCTGGTAATTATTTGTACCATTGCGATACGACGGTTAATAATAAGATAAACGCAAGGACGCTACACAAATGGATAGTCTTTCAAAATAGTCGAAAGTAATATAGATTAGACGAAGATGATGTACGAAAAGTAAATTTGTCGTCGTAACTAAAGGTATAAGAGTGACCAAATGTGTACGCGCACGCCGAAAATCAACATCCGTAATATAACGTTTTTACATAATAAAAATTAGTCAAGGCGAAGGATATTTTAAGCGTTAGTCGTGTACGAGCGAGGAGAAGCCAAACTTTTATGGACGAAAAATATATGCAGAGAAATGTCATTGCCGACTTCATAAGACATACATACATTTTATTAATTGCAAAGCATTTATCGTCATCGACTATATAATTGAATACTCCGACTGGTCTATACAAAATAAGGGGAAAGGGAATTAAAATAAGAATAAATGCAGACCATTAGTTCTTTTAATGCGAGAATAAAACTCTCTGTTTCTTCCGATAGATAATTTCATAATTACTATTACCGCATAACTATTTTTCTAAGTAGCAAGGTTCGCTCGCTGTAAAGACAATCTAGGCACAGTATCTCGTTGCGTCCTGTAAATAAAGCTATGCCGAATACAAGAAAAGATATTGGTATGACCTTACGTCCGAATCGTGTATGAGATCTAGAAATAAGAGCAAAGGTTTTCGTATACGTGTACTTTATTTCGCGGCTACAGGCAAGAGAGCTTAGTAAGTAACCCTAGAACTTGATTTATATTTATAATTCATGGTTATTTTTAATGTCTCATTTAGATTCAGATGAATACTAAAATTGACGTCTTATTTTGTTATTCGTAATTGACTTTATACAGTGTTTTTACTAAAATTCTTATACTTGCTTTGTTATGTGGATGTACGACATAAGCAATTCTCATCATCAGATCGGAAACTGATATTAAAAAGTACCAGGGGATGATTGTGGAGAGGATTCATATGTAATTCATGCACTTCCTACAGATGTCAAAGCATGGTATTCTTATGAAAATAACTTTAAACCATGAAACGTAATTATCGTAACGAAGGAAGGCCCTTGAGCATGGATATTTATTTTCTACATTTCATAATAGATACTCATTTCGATTTTTTAAAGTGCAGTAACGATGTAATTACGAAATATTGTATAACTTTCATAGTATCATTAAGGCCGAACACGGCGAAAACACCATGACAAAAGTGACACTAAGGAAACGACAATCTTGCACTTTCCTATATTTAATGCTGAAATGAACTGCATAATTGGTATTTCTGTAACACGTATTTCTTATATTACTCAAAGTCCAAGAGCATTTGCCAAACAGAAAACTCAGCGCTAACTTTGACCTTTAGTGCAAGAAACATTGGAATGCAAGATGAATTGCAAAATAAAATGCACAAGATTGGATGAAAAAATTTTTTATAACTCTTTAAAGTATCTTGTGATATTACTAATTTCCTAGTATAATAATATATTAAAAACTAAATGCTTCATAGATATTCGCACCAAGAGCTTTAAGTTTCTCATTCAAGATAAGACGCTGAAGCCAGTCTGAAGGAACATCGCCTTGAGTAGAAATGTCTGGAACCTGTCCATTTATTATAGGAATTATTTTTGCCACTGGCATTGTTATTTTGTTTAAATTCAAGAAACCATCCGTATAAAAAGCATTTATTGGTTGCTCAACCGAATCTGCCCAAAACGTTTCTGACTCTTTCGACGATCCTGGTAAAGGTGTGCTCTTTTCTTCCGGTTTCACGCCATTAGCGATTGAGGGGTTGCACGTGAAATACTCAGATATATGATCCATCACTAGTACAAATCCACTTCTAATAATAGCGCGCATCAAAGTTTGCACTTCTTCGCTTTCCATGAGATCCAAAGTCTCCTTGATTATTCTCAACAACGTATCATCCGCTTTATTTTCACAGTCTCTTGATAACATATAAATGGACAGGTTCTTCACGGGATCTCTACTATTATCTGCTGATATCGATGAGACAATCGCCCAATAAATTTGTTCTAAATCTCTTAGGGCCAGTTGGTCCGTTAGGGATGTCACATCCGTTATTTCTTTAACCTTTTCTTTGATTAGTGATCCTAATTTTTCCACACCCTCGTCCATAAAATACTCGCACAGTGTCAAGTATTTTTCTAGCGATGGTCCGCTCATGGGAGCTATTGTATTTTGATTTTTAGAATTCTTGAACATGTATCCTCCTACTAAGTTCAGCTGAATTCTCAAAGATGTAACTAACATTGCATATGCGTAAATTACCGTGGCGGATCTTGATATAGCTAACACTTTTAATGTGTTCCACGTTTCCACTTTATCCTGACATCCACTTCTTAACTTGTTTATAACAGCATCTGTATCCAAAGCTTTTAAAACAGATTCTCTTAAAGCTGTTGCTAAGGATAGTATTGTTTGATTACACGTCCTTTCAGTACTTTCAAAGTGTTGGCGTCGTTTAGATCTTTCTAAAAGTTCATTCACCTCCTTCTCTTGCCATTCTCGTAGCTTGCGCTGTGTATATCTTGTAAGGAATACAAGACTTCCAATGACAATACCACTGACAATGAATTTTCGTTTATGGCGATTCAAAAAACCTCTTAATCGAGAAAACATGGTGCAATTTATACAGAAAAATTTTCTCAAACCCTATATAAAAAACTGTATGATCTATATGTCTGATAGCACAATACTTTTCTATTATATATCAGAGGGATAATACGGATCACTCTATAGCAAGTTCAGGATGGGAACTCAGTGCAACTCGCTCTAATCGGTTTGTTATGTAAGATGTTGTATCGATAAAACGTTCCACACAGTTAACAAGACAATTTTCAGTCTTATGTTCCAAGCGAACAGATGGTCTGTCAATACAGGTTTCCCAACAGATATCTGTAAGGCTATGCACCAAACTCTATAACAAAAAATGAAAACAAGTAATATTATATATTTCATAAAAAGTCTTACCACTTATAATAATATATATGATAAACTTATTGAGCATAAGATTATTTATCAGTGACTTATTTAACAGGTGACTATTTTGAACGCAAATTTACAAGCAACTGTTAAAAAGCAATAAAACAGAGTAACTAATTATTGTGAGAAACATTGGGAAATTAAGAGTATACATTTTTATTGTAATTTCATTACAAAGAAACAGTTCCACGACCATAACCACATAATGAGTGATATGATTTCATAAATGTCCATAGAAGTTTACTTTAACAGCAACAAAAGTCTGACCTGAAATTTCTGTTTTTGCGTTTCTATTTCGATGAAATCTTGTAATTGATGGTCAACCGCAGCCTGCGAACTTTGATCGCCAGCAAAACTCATACTTCAGGTCTTAACAAATACCTCCTGACAAAATAATGAAAGTACTTATTATATTTTTAACCTTTGAACCAGCAGACTCATTTAGCAAAGGGACAACAGTGAACGCGAGAAACTGCGTTTCCATTCGGACTTCTGACAGTAAACTGCTGCCACCTAGAACGCACAAGTATAAATAGTTTATCAAAATTTACCGGTACTCAATATAATTTAATCAAGTATTTACGTAAACATATAAAAATCAATCAACTATAATACGAGTCCAATTTGTACAATTATAAATATTTGTAAAAAATCTCCTAAATCTAATAATACCACGGATAAATAATTATTCATGATTTATCATCGCAAGCAACATACTCAATTACCACATAAAACATAATAAAAATCGGTATTGGAAACTAGAAATAGTTTTTTGAAATTCTTTCTTTGTAATATAATTCGTAAACTAGTGAATAAAACACCGATAACTGACAAACATCCATTTTACTTTGATGCACTGGTTTCTGTGTTAATAAAAATATATCCCTTTGTTACTTAAACTGATAATAACTATAAAAGATGCTATATAAAACATTTTTTTAATTCCAAAATAATTTTTCATACTCCATATTCGGTGACGCGTCTCTGCACATAATATATTATATACACGAGTGTATAATTGTAGCCAATTACTAACAAAACTCCCAGATAATGTTGTTCATAAAATCCGGATAAGCCGGCGAAACGCGAAGAATCTCCTTATCCGAGTATTAATAAAATTGTAAAGTCACTCCATTGGAAAAGCTTAATGAGCTTCTTGAAGTCAGTATGCAAAATGAAATTTGCAGAGCACTCGACGTCATGGAAGTGATCGTCTGTGTTATATAATTATTATGTTGTTGCTTTGCATAAATGACTAAAAGACTCCTATTCATTATTGTCCGATAACCATAACCTTGGCTTAATTTACACACACCAGGAATGAGAATATCGACCATTAAATACCTGTAATAAAATAAGTTCACGTTTCGGTGGATCAAGTATGTTAACAGTGTTCCAATTATTACCAAAAAATATATATATATATAATTTGTCTATCACGTCTATTATAAGATGCCCTCGCAATTTAGGCCACACGCGTAACTTGTTATATTACACTTGTAGAGCAAGAGGCGCCTATGTTAACAGACAAAATAAAATATAACGAAAAGAATAAGAAACCGTACGAGATACCTGATCCTAGCTCGTCATGCATTTACGCAACGAAATTTCCTAATAAAGCGATTCCAAAACCGCGGTGCTTTAAAAGAAACTACGTTGGTATACCATATAGCGAACCTATGCCACCATACCTAATCTAATATTTATCAGTCAACGAATTAACACACATCTCACATAGCACAAATGTCCTATTAACGCCGGTGGGACATCTATGAGACGTTTAAAATCCCATAGACGTTCGATAGACATCCACAAAGATTTATGGGAAATCGTGCTACGTGCGTTGTCATTCAGAATTCAGGTAACTGCGCAACTCAAATATGAAAGGCACAGATCCATAACAATAGTGGCAATGCGAAGTAGTACGCATGGTATATTTGCATATACATATATATATACACTGCATCGATACCCGTCGCTGGAAAATGACAGAACTGATGTGAATGATAACCATTAGGCCTATTATACCAGGCAGTACTGTTAAGGAAAGTGTGGACGTGTTGCGCGCAAGGATGGTCCAGAGAGCAGGTCGTTCGAGCGCGAACATTCAGCCGTAAAGTGTCGTTCACCGGGGCAAGAGATAGAGAAGGACAGAGCAGGCCTTGGTGCGACCGCACCGTTCCTACTTTGGTATACATATAATACACGTGCATCGATTACGTCTCTACCGAAGCCACGTGGAGTTGCAGCCGTTGGGATTGGATGCCAGTGGGTAGTGGGTCGCCGGGTGGCAGCTGGGTGGGAGAGAGTCGAAAAGGTACGACACGACACCGAGTATTCCATGTGCCTTCTGGTGTTCCTGGTGGAGCTATAACGAAACAGACAAAGAAAAAAGATAGCTGGAGGATATTGGGGGAATCACCCTGGTGAGAAGTTTAGGTACTAACGGAGTGAGGGAAGATCGGTGAAGGACGCTCTTTTGTGGCAAAAAGCGGAGTGAGCAGGCGGGAGAAGTGGGGATGTCGGTTACACGTGCGACCTCCCCCTACTACTCACCGGCTGCCCCTCCAACGTCCCTTCATCCCCTTACCCGTATCTTCCTCCTCGTGAACCATGAGTTCTACCTCTTCCTCATTCCTTCCAGCAGCGCCCGCTTTTACTCTGTGCTCTTATGTCAGGATGAGGGAGACCCTTTTTATTCGACGGTGGCACCGGTCTTCACCCTTTCCACGGGTCTGATCGTTCTCTGTGTCACTATGACCTTCCTATCTTTTTATTCTCCTTTTTTCCTTTCCTTTACAGCAGCCAGGCTCAAGACTTTGGAATCATCCGTGGCCGAGGCCATCAACCCTCTGAACTCTGGCCGGCGGCAACGTGAATCTGCTGGCGCTTGAGACAAATCATTTCTAACGTCAAATTGCTTTTCCGTTTTTCTTCTCGATGCCTTTTCATCACTAGCACCACTTGTTCACGCCCATTTCTTATTGTATATGCTTTGAGAGTCTTTTGTTTCTGAAACACGAGTTTTTTCTTTATATTACATCGATATGTTATGAAAGCGATACTATTCTTATGTGAATTGTGATTGCCTCTATGATCAAGCTAGTTCACAACTCCCATGAGTACGTTACTTCTTTTATTTGAATTCAAATCTAGGGCGTTGTTAACCGACGGATCGCTAATACCACATATTAAAACGAATGCGAAATTCTGCCTACTTCCCGTTTCATTATTAACGAGTGTCGTGGGATTTCTTTGTTCGAGCTCGTACTACCTCGTCTCTTGTAGCTTCCTATTGTGTTGGAATATGGTATAATACGATTGAAAATTTTCATCCAGATATGACTTTACAGTTTTATCCTTCCAATTAGATTTTTGTTAACGATAAAATTCTATTACTCTATTTATGTTATCGTTTAGCGATATTCTAACAATTTAATTCTTATGACTCATTCACACTTTGCTGAAAAATATCTAAAGTATCCTAGACTTTGTCATCTGTACACCATGAAATCATCAATGGTATTTATTTACAATTGTGTCAGTATTGCTTGCTTATTGTAGAACGAATTTTCGAAACTTTTCAGATAAATATAATAATCAATCGTATAATAAATGTAACTGATATCTGACAACGTGGAAAACGTGAAGCGGTCCTGTAGAAATATTTCAAGCATATTTTAGTAAATGTAATAATAATGCATAGATACGTGGCGTTACGAAGTGAAGTACATTATTATTGAGAATTATATCGCCACATGGAATGGAACGCGTGGTTATATAAAGCCGTGTATATTATAATTATTTAAATTCTTTGTTTAATTATAATGCCAATACGATCACGTGGATTGACGCACGAGATTTGCTTTCACTAACAATAAGTATAATTTGCAAGCTTTGATATTGTTCTCTTTTTTCTGCAGAAGTGATTGTAATTTCATACTCTGACTAATTAGGATTCGTAAATACATTAACTTCAGTACGTGTATGCAATAAATTTGCTTATTTCGCCAATTGCCTTTACCTGCGGGCTTTGATCTCTTCTTTATGAAATTATGATGACGTTCGAATATATCAATTCAAGGCCTTCACTATATTGCATAAGACTTTTCATTGGTGTTGTATACTGAAAGAGAGAAATGAACGAGACTTCCTTGCACATGTCATTTTCAGAGTGTCTAGCAATTACTGAAACCGTTGTATAATTTTTCTTACTACCAGCTGGGTGGGACATCAAAGCAAAATGAAAGCTCCAAATTATAGGTTTTGTGGTAAATCAGTTGTACAGCTAATGCAACATAGTAAAAATATGTGCCAACAGACAGAAGAGCAGAGGCCTTCAGATTCAGTATCAGATTACGAATCTATTCTATTTTAACCTGTTCAACGAGGCGGATCGGAGTCAAATATCAAGATGTAAGTTAGCGTAAAGAAAAGTGAAAAAAAAATTAAATTCAAATCATGGGATTTCACCTGCAGAAGCGAATCGTCATTTTTAATCAATCAAATCAAGTACTTTGTCATTATTGGAATACAGTCCCTCAAAATGAATTTCATTTTTATTTGGCCGACCGATATTTTTTCACGGATACTTTCTTTGTTACGAAATAGTTCGAAAAACAATATTCTCAATTTTAAAACCAGATAATTTTCACTTTTAAATCAGGCAACTGTAGTGAAATCTCGTGTAAACGAAGAAAATGACTCACGTAGTGCATGCAAGAAACGATTGGTCAAGTAGTCTGGGTGCCAGTACAGAATATACATAGCTAGACGATAAAGAGGTATGCACCTATATACATAACTGCTATGTACTTTTATCTCAATATATATATAGCATACCTATATATTTTATACATATGCGTAAATGAGCAAGCAAGATAGAGAGTACGCGATACCTAAGCAGTGTTTCCCGAGGCGCACGCGCTCTCGTTTTCTCGCGAAATCTTGTCTCATTGGAGGGGATACACGTGCCTCGCATTTGTATCATGATTGTTATTATTATGCTGCAGCGGTCGCCACGAGGCGACCTGAACGTAGTAACTGACTGGCTCTTCTCTCCTCTCTGTTATGTTTCATTCGGTTTTCAGTCGCTCGGAAGCCACCGGTGTGCTTGCATCGTACTTGTCTCCTGTTTTACTACCTCGATCGAACTTCTACAACTCCGTAAGGAGCCACTCTCATTGTCCTCGTTAAACGAAATTTCTACAGTAATCTACTTGACTTGGAAATATTTGATTATCTGAGTTAATATTGTTGGAGTGAAAGTTCCTCGAGGTCTGTCAAGTATATTTGTAGAAATTGTTAAATATCACAAGCGATTTTTAAATCCGGTGGCTTGTAAACTCTATTTACATAGTAGTGCGCGATTATAATTTTGTATTTGAAACAGCAACTCGCACACGTTTGACTTGTGATAATTTTGAGTGATAGGCATACGTAATCCCACCATCGTTCATAATCTGCTTAAGAGTGCGAATTACTTGGAAAGGAACAAGAGGGTTTTCGAGATTCGGTAAGATTTTACAAAATTAATAACTATTTTTGTTACATATTGTCATCATATTTTACTGGCGTCGAATGAATTTATGTACATTTCTTGCTTCTTTGAATTCACGCGTTACTGAAATCTATTGTTATTTGAATTTCGCTGCATTATACTATACTCTTTATAGAGAGAATATTATGAAATATTGTACTACTTCTATTTATCAAAAGGCATCATCAATATTTCGATCTATCGATGACTGTCAAGTTAACAACTCGTGTGTTGGTTTTTCAATAAAAAAATCCATGGTTTTCATTACACCCAGCAAAGTTTCATAGTTTTTTATCGTTTTCGACAGTAGCATTAATCATTTACCTAAAAAAGTGACATTTAAAAAAATGACGTTTTGACTTTCCATCCAGCATCCCACATCTGATGATTTATTTTAACAGTAGTGAATCTTATGGATCTCGACGAGCTCTGTAGTCCCTTATATAATTTTTAACAATATTTCTAAACATTTAACTGAAAAAAATCCACGGTACACTTTGTCAACGGTTAGTTTTTTATTTCTGCATGCATTAAACTGTGCTGAATTCCCTCATAATTTAAATAATAATTGCGGGTGGAACCATTGTTTAAACAATGGTAGGCATGGCAAGTGGTCCAGGAACTGTTCGGAACTCTATGGAACACAGCGTCAGGAACTAGTATCTCATGTCTAGGCACACTGAACGATGCATGAAGGTAGAATCTTATTTCTTCAATCGCTAACAATCAGAGCTATTGTTAAAAACTATTTAAAAAACTATAGAGCTCCTCAAGCTCTATAATATTCACTATTATTTCAATAAATTTTCGGATATGGGATGTTGGACAGGAAGTCGGCGTGTCATTTTTCAAAATGGTTTTCTTAAGCCAAACGTCCATAACTGTAGTAAAAAATTATACAAAATTATGATAATTTATTGGATGCAAATTTAATTGTTTTTTTTTTTCTTATTCCAATACACGAGATGCTAATTTCATAATCATGAGTATGACCTATCCGCCATGGCATATTAAAAGAAATTAATAACGATAAACAGCGACTTCTCTATTATCTGTTTGACTATATTTTTTACTTGACGTCACCAACATCGGCATGTGAGGTCAATTCAACTGATATTCTACATTAAATTTCTATTGCAGAATATTGAAAACAATCGAACAACTATCCGTATGAATACAAAATTCTATTAATCACATTTAACGTGTATCCGTATTTTCCATTCCTATGATCGGATTGATATAAAATTAATTAATTAAGTCCTCATTGCGTTCGCGGAAGAGGATATTTTAAAGTGATTCATTATTAACATACGATTTTTTTCTTTTAAACATTCGTAACGACCTCTCACGTACCACAGTAGTGTAACAATGTTTGTGTTATCCTA
>JARQSV010000630.1:69295-127077 GCA_030142285.1 Calameuta idolon
ACGCAAGTCGGAATTTTTTTAGATTATTTCTACGGAAAATAAACCGCTCTGGTACTTTATGAGTCCTGCAACACTTAGAAGAGCAATGGAAAACGTGTTATTGGCAACTCCTCCTAGACCTAGCAGTCTCAAAATAAATATGTGACTTCGCCATCTTAGCCACATAGATTTGTAGGTGTGTTAACAGGCGAGTATTATATACATATGCGTGATAGTGAAAATAGTTTCGATTCTCAGGAATATTTTTTTAATCCAGAAACCTCCAAAGATTTTCAGATATATTAATCCGTATGAATCCAGTCAAAGTTTGAAAATCTGCAGAAATCAGACTACAAGGTACTAGAAGAAAATGATGGTAATTAAGCGAGTTATCAAAATTTAATTTATTACCGAATTAATAAAATCGATTTAAAGAAGGGCGAGATGGCACCCGCGATTACTACTTAATATAAGCATCCGCAATATTCCACTATCAATCTTCGTTTCCAACAAAGGGTCCTTGGAGCAGCCTGTTGAATCTAATTTTTCTGCGAGTCATGGAATTTCATGTGAATACGTGAATGAATATTCGCTGATGGTTACTGAGTGCGGATGCCCACAAAACTTCCAGGAATTTTCTCTAATGAAGAAAAAACTCTTTTATTGCCCAATCAAACATTTACCAACTGGCAAAGCGCCATGACAGAAAAGTTTTACTGCACGTCCAAGAAGTAACCCACCCTGTAACAGTAGTGGGAACTACCTAGCATTAGTATTATAGCTAGCAGTATAAGTGGAATAGTTCACTAGCTGTCCAACCAGTTGACGGGTGAAGCGGACGACGAGTACGAAATAGACGAGCAGTTTCAACCAGTAAACTAGATGGCACGTGTACAGACACGTTACATTTAGAACGTGACACCACGCTCTTTTCACTCGAGCATGTTTCAGCATTCTATGTCCATCTATAATAATACAGGGATACTACGATACCTAACTTGCAATGATTTTAATCTCAGTTCACAAAGTCTTATCCTCGTAGCATTCAGTAATCGTCTTATCCACCAACTGTCCTGGATTCAAACAAAAGAAATACCTACATTAGCCAATCTCTGTAAAGTTTCATATACAATGGGTATGTAACATCCTGTAGCTATAGGAATGGCTGCCAGGCGATTCTAGGTTGCCAAACGTGGCAAGAACACGGTTTTGTACTCCTTAATCTGGATTGCCATCGAAAGGTTTCTCTCGCACGTCACGCAGTGTCCGTCTCGTTCTCGTGAGCACGTGGAAAAGTCAAGCGAGGTGTGAGATTGTGACGGTTTACTATTTGCTATAGGTTAGGCGATGACGGAGATAACATAGTGCTTCCATGAAAGAGATAAAAAAACTATAAGTGGGGATGATGCGTTGGGGAATGGTCGGTAAAGTGGGGAAATTGAATGCAGTGGTGGGGGTCATTGTTAAGGAGTGGGAGACGCACACGTGCCGGGGTCGCGCGGTAAATCAGTCTTTCCAAGGGTAGATGCCACGTGTTCGACCTAACCCATTGTTTTCTCTATACACACTCTCATGTGAAATGTAAATACAAGCCTTATGTAGAATGTATATTTATCTATAACTGATCGGTGGAATCAATTTTCATATGCAGGAGAATTATTTGTAAGTTTTATATCGTAAGATGATAAGACCCCTATTTCAAATTAATCTCATTCCGTGAATTTCGTACTGACTTTCATAATGTGTGTAAGTATTTTTTATGTCTCCATTTTATTTGTGAAATTACGTTTGCGAATTTGTTACTTTTACGAAAGAGATACGTGTTCATTCTAGATTCGCACTGTGGGGAAATACGTATTTACGATTTAAGAACTCCTGTCACGCCGTCAATTTACTCATTCTCATGAGATACTAATACCGGTAGCTGGTCGCTTGACTGGAATACCTGGATATAATTTGTTTAGTGATGGACTTTAATCGAATTACATTGCATGTACGAGATATTTAAGCAGCCTATTGGTGATTCTAAAAATGTATGTGTATATATATGCGTATATACATATATAAACACAAGACATTTCATGGAATCTGATTAATAATCGTACCTCTTTATGGACTATAATGAAATATGTTGGATATAGCGTTGCCTCAAAATTCCACGACATTGTGAACTAGTTATATTGGATTTTTGAATTAACGACTTCTGGGAGACCCAGTATATTACCGTCAACCAATGTTTCGCAAGCCATCCAATCTCTGATCTGTAATCACAAGATCTGACACAGGTGACGTGGTTCTAATGATTTATTTGGGCTCTTCGGAAATTGAGTGAAAATTAATCCTCACCGTTTTCCCCGTCTTTTACGGATTAATAATTAATTAAATATAATTATGTTGATCAAAAGATGATATATATATCATCTTATAATAAATTAAGACTTGATTTTTATTACCGTATTTTACATAACGATTTGTTACGCATAGGCGGATTTCGATATCAAAATAAATTGAAGAAATCCCGTGACGTCCAGCGTCCCTGTGTGGTCAGTAATATTAATTAGTACAAGTAAATTAACCGAAGCGCCAATTGCACACTACAATTACGCTAGCAGGTAATTGCATGGAACTTTTCAACAGTACACTGAGATCTGCGAGCAACGAATTTGATGTTGTCACCACGTCAGAAATGAATTTATTAGGTGCGACTCGCTTAATGACAACTAGTTTAATGACCAGTCTGTACAAATAACGATGACGAACACAGTAACTTTGGACAACTGTCATTATAGTCGCTGAAAGGTAATGACACCGTGTCGATTCCTCGTATTTTGCGATCAGTGTCTAAGGAGTCATCGTACCCACTGTAAACCCCAGGAGAGAGCATTCGCGCGACGATAAATCACAGGGAAGGTGATAGTCGTTCTCGCGTGCAAGCACAACCTAATCAAAAGGGCTACGGAGATTTATACAGGAAAAAGCGTCGAGCGGCGAACAAGATGTTCTGCACGTGTGCCCACGCTGTTCAAGGCCGTCGTCCTCGGGCCTCCCCTCCCTGCCCTGCCTCGCCCTTATCGTCATTCTCGGCTCTCTGCGTCAGTCGCTCGATCCCGGCGTCTCTCTTTGCTTGTTTCTCACTCTATCACCAGTCTCTGTCTTTTCCTCGCTCCTACTCTATCTCACTCTCACTCTTTCGCGTGGCTTGACTCTCTTGAAAATCCCGCGATCCAAACCCCTTGCTCGTCAGTCGAACTTTCCCTACCCGGAACTACCCCTGGGGCAATCGTTTATGACCCAGCTGCCTCCCCTATTGACTATTACGGCAGCCAGTACGTCGAACACCCGGGAATCTCTATCTTCAGAGTCTTTCTTTACGTCTTCCAATCCCTCTTTCGCTCTCGTGCCTTTTAGTATTCATATACTTTTTCTCTCTCGAAGTTCCAATGAATTCTCATAGATGGCTCTATGCTTTTGGGCTTATACTCATTTACGTATGCAAAGTGATTGATTCGATCCTCATCGATTGTCTTTACGAGCTTTAGTAAGCATCCTTATTTTCTAGCTATAAAGCTACCTTGTTCCTTGTTCGCTCGTTAAGTGTCCATGATTTCACAAAGGTTGTCATTTGTTCCTGTCACGGTTCTCAAACAATGAAATTTATCTTTTTTACGCTCGTTGCGCAATATTTTGGTTTCACGTGTGACGTTGCTAGGCAATTTCATGGAATTCTCTTGATGCTTGTTACTCGTGAGACATTCGCGTTAACGCAGAATCATGAGTTTATCTCAACTTTTTACTGCCCTCGTGTTCCTCCTTTTTTATATCATTATTTACGGCAACGATTACTTCCTCCAGACAATTGCCGTGCGATTTTTCTTCATGTCGTAACGACCTTTGTCAATTTTATACAAATTTTAAATTCGTACAGTAGGACGTCATTTTAATCTGGTACGTTAACCCTCGTTGTTTCGGACTCAGGGAATCGAAGCACAATATATTTGCAACCCTCGAAACAGAAGTCGAGGGCTGAAAGTCGAGCGCAATCAGGCAACCATGTCGCTAGATTTCCAGTTGCCACGAGCGATATACAGGGTGGTCCTAAAACAAGTAGTAATTATGGATCTTATCTCGAGGACAGGTATTATTTATTTATTCATGTATTCTATCGCCGTAGCCATGCCACTATTGCATGTATTGCGATTTGACGTGCTTTGGAAATGCACGACTACTGTATACATTGTGTATACAATGATTTGTTCATTTACTATGTATACACATACATTATATATCTTTGACAGGATTATTTTTTTTTTTTCATAAATGCATTAAAGCTATGAAAATAAATTATTTACTCGTAAGATACCGTATTCCTCGATTCACATTATTCTGGAACTCTGCAATTCTTCTTTAATCTGGGCCTTCAAGAATTACTTTCAGAATTTAAAAAAAACAAAATCGTTTATCCTGTTACATGACATAGTCGACACGGTACGATTGATTTTTTGGTTAATGTAAATAGCACGTCGTGTAAATAATCACCCTATATTTATATAAAATCAATTCTCTATGCAAAGTGCACTCGTAGAATAATCAGACCGTCGCCGAGCATCGACCCACTCTTTCTTTGTACGATCAAACTCTATTCGACGGCGCTGGTATTGTTACGGTCATTGATTATTATTCGATACATCATTAGCGCGAGAACCTGCATTTATGTGACAATGACATGTGCTATATGTTTCAATAAGCTCATGCTTCCTTATTTGTTACAGAAATATGGCACCAACCATCTGCTTAGCAGAAATTCCTATGCCGAAAATCGCCTCGAATCCTTATGCTCATCGGCGTCAAAAGATTCATAACAGCGGCGTCATGAAGCAACAGAAACTTGAAATCGTACAGATGCTCAATGTCGCCACCGATGACTTGTCTCTTTCACCCTCGGAAAGTTCTCTTTGGAAAGCTGGATGTCCTACTAATTCGTGTGTACCTGCTGTTGGTTCCTCGTCCAACACTTCCGCTAAAGTTCCTGTCGATCTTCACGAACATTGGAGAAACATTCTGATACGTCGAGAAGGTAAAATTTATTGATATTGAAAAATATATGGGAATATCTATTAAAATAAATTATTTATTTATAATAATTATATTTATCTTTTTAGGTCTACTTAATATTGTTTCAAGAACAATGGCTCTTGTGAGACGCAATCATATCCTTCAGAAAAGGATAAACGCTCTGCGTACGGAAACACGTGATTTCATTCGTTCCGTATTGGGAAATCCGAAGAACAAAAGTATGCAGGAAGATGATTCGACCACAAGAATCAAGAAAGAAGTGGATCTAGATTGTGAGAAGGAAGTGACTCAGATGAAGGATTCTATTGTTTCTTCGTCCAGTGAAGACACGTGCGAAACTTTCTGCTTCTTTCCATCTAGTCCGGATTCGACCAGCTCCTTAGCAAATTGTGTTACATCCGGTAGTTGTGTTTCTATGGATGTCGACAGTGATTCCTTAGACGATTCAGATGCCACTGATGATTCGGTTCTGTAGATGCAATAGTCATTAGAAATTAGTGTCTGTTGATTTTACTATTTTGTATGTCGAATTGCAGTCTTTACGAACGAGTCGTGATATGAAGACTAGTGAAATTGAGAATGGAAAAGAATTTAGCCGAAATTTATGCGGTATCCACATCAGGAGAAGATAATGGACCCAGTTTCTTTCATTTTTAAACTTGAATTTGACTGCCGTAGTAATTCACTCCAGTCGTGGGAATAAAGAGAAAAGAAAGACAGTTCAAAATAATTCAGGGTTAAATTTATATTCTGACTAGGTATAAATTCCCTTTATTTTGAGACATGTCTTAATATGATAGAGATGTGTGAGAGAGATAACAGTCTATAGAGCACTTTGAAGAAGCGTCTTAAGAATACGCACGCTTTTATATTTCATTCTGAGTGTTCAGCTTCGTGTTTTAGCGTACCGAATTGTTCGGAAGAAATTTTTCGAAATAATGAGTTTTTAGTTGAAAACGTCTACATTTAGACATTCGATTCGTATAACGGTACGTACGGTAAAAAATGACAGTGGGAAAGTCGAGGATCAACTTAACATATAGTTCAATAATGGAATATAGTTCATACTATGCATAGTGGTTATGTACGAGTGATTCAGTTTATTATTTTTAAATGCATCGTATGCCCAACGCATTAAGATCGTGAGAAAATCTTGAATGACTTGAAAAGAACAAGACAATTTCTACGTGTAAACGTCAAGTAAGCTTTCTCCTTAAATGGCTAAAATATAAGTGGATCTTCTTATTCACGACTGAGGAAACCGACTGAGAGTGGCTGTTTTTAATAACTCACTTTGTCGTTTAAGCTTTCATCAAGAGTCATTGAAATGATATCATGAGTATATGATAAGGATTGCGAAGTCATCAATTATTCGTAACGTTTACATTGCCAAAGTGAGAGCTATCATGGATAATTACGGATATGAAATCCGTAATTGAACAGATAAAGATTAAAGAAAGGGAAATGTTTTATTCAGCACGTTTTATCATCCATATTTACTAACGAGGGCAGAGAGTAATAAAGTCTGCTTCGTTCAGCGTCGTTTTTCAGGTATACAAAGTATTTTCAAAAAATTGCTCGAGTACAGGACACAGTCCCATTTCATTTTTAATAAAATAAATCTATCATATTATATATGATTCACTTGCCATAATATTTGTACATACGTAATATTCTAATATCTTTCTTGTGAAACGCTGTAGGATATAAGTAGCAGACCTATTTATATGTCGTACCATTGGTAGCGACTTATTTCGACATGAATTTTTCATATATATCAATTGAAAAAGCAATGTAAATTCTATTATACCTCATAAATAACGTCTAACTGTCTTGTGATCGTGTGATAATCATACATAGTATTTTTAGGGGCAAAACTATCAGAATGATTCTTGATCAGGCATGTGATAATAAATGTATATCTCTTGAACGTGTTTTCGTTGCTTGATCGATCTACGGGTAGGTTTTGTATCTAACAATATGCGAAACAATTAACGTCTAATTTTTATAGCAATACAACTACGTGAAGTAGTTTCGAGTAATTGTCTTTAGGTATAGATAACAAGTGCAAAACGAGATCACAGCTTGTGGCAAGTTTTTTTTAAATTTCATTCCGTGTAGACGCTATAGATATACTATTATCGGTTCTATACAAGATTTTGTATAAAATCCAGTGAATATTGTAACGTTTGTTTTTCGTGCTTTCACTCCTATTCTCGTGATACTTTAACCAATCAGCAATGATAGTGTACGAAATGAAATTAGAATCTCATGGGTGGAGATGAACAATCACCAAGAGATAAATTCACAACAAGGAATTGAAATGCGATGATACCTTTTGAACTATGATAAAACATGTAAGTTAGATTTATAAATAAACTTTGTGACATTTGGCATATCAAATTGTTAAGCTCGACGGCGGCGGCAGGTAATTTTATAATAAGAGCCCAATAAGCACCTACATTGTGCGAAGAAACAACCAAACCAAATGCTAACAAAAAACACCACAGAATATATTCTAAACTTTAACGTGAGGGTATAATAGAATTTTAATGTGTCGCAGCCTTTGTGTGTCTTTATTATAATAATATTGTAAGCATAGTACCAATCGGCAGTACCTAATTCTTTAATTGTTTTCGATTGTTCTCATTAGCTTTTTACATTTTTCTCAGTGATCTCGTGTTTTGGCTTATGCTTTATACCGATTAATCGGCTTATTCGGAACATTGACGAGTTTTATCAATGCCTCGTTTATTTTTGTTTATTTTCTACTTTTCGGTTCCTTTAAAACAATATTGCTGTGACATAATTGCACTTTATAAGTGTTTTTGCAAAATCAACAATTTCACACGTTCATGCTTCTGAATGGAGTCATCAGTTGAGGTACAAGCATAACGGGTTTTTTGATTGCGTGCGTAGGAGGGTACATCCCTTTTGAATGCAAGAGATTGCTTTTTATGGTTAGTATGTTATAGTGATCTGCTTAATAAGATTCGTAGAGTATTTAAACAGGAGGGACCGAGTGTGTGTTTCGTAGTTATTAGACTCAATCGTACTCAAATTTAAGCTCGATAATTTATTTATTTATTGTATTTCTTTGGAAAAAGATAGTCCTTGAAAGATTCAACATTCATTACCTTTATAGTATTATAATGATATCCGCATACTATTATATAAGGTAGATAATCATTTCAAACTGTAACATAGGCGAGAAAATAAATATTTGACTAAACATTTATTTGTTCATCTGTATCCCTTTAACAATAGCTTTTATTATCTATATACAATGTGGCATATGAGATTTCCTTATAGAACAAGCGATAATATTTTTACAAATCAATTGCATCTCACGTGAACCATTATTACTTTGAATAATGCCAATTGCGTAATCATAAGAGGCAAAAATTGCCTACGCAATTTTTTTAACATCTCTATTGAGAGAAGAGTGAAATCAATGTGCTTCTGGTGAGTGAGATAATAGTACCACCAGAACCCAAAATTGCAGTAATGCCTGTACAAAGTTTGAATAAGATTGAGATTTAATAGACGCTTATTAATCATATATTTATAATAAAACTACGTACCATGTAGAACAATACAAGAATTCGTGCTAATGGGTATCTGCGTAAAAAGACGCCCGTTCTAACACTAACAGCGTCTAACGATGAGTAAGCTCGTTTCACTCGTCTAGCGACGCCTGTGTCGAAGGGCGTTTCCATTAAAAATGTCGGTACTTGTGCTTTTGCGTCATCTGTGTCATTGACGCTATTGTACAACATACTTTTCCTCAAATTTCCAATAGCATTTCTGTGCTCGTGCTGAGGAAGAGAAATATTTTCTCTAGGAACAAAGAGAATATCAAATGCGCGACAAGGATTACACTCACCTCAATTTTTTCAAGCTGCAATCTCAATGCATTCCTTTCGGTTGTTAAATTTTCCAGAGCTTGTTGTTTCAACACTAATGTCTGTGTAAGAGATGAAAGTCGAGATTCTACTTCGCTACTTGGCGTCGATGCTGCCGATAATTGTGATCTGAGCCTAGCAATTTCTGTATCCTGTTTTTGTATTTTTGATGAAAGAATATTTTGCTGTTGCGCCAATTCCTCCTTTAGAGATCTTATTTCCTAATTCAATAATATACATAGGCTTGGTTTCTTTGGTCCGTAAAAAATTTGGGTTAATTATTAGGGGTTTCTAATAAGACATACCTCGGAATGTTGTCTTGCATCTTCCTCAGCATCTAATCTTTTTCTTCTTTCTACAGAAACAATTTCTTTTGCCTGTAGACTGGCTTCTGTTGTTCTTTGCCGAAGCTTTTCTAAATTGATCTCTGCGTTTATCAATTCTTCCCGTGCCAGTCGTAATTGTTCGCAGGTCTGCTGATTCTCTTCTCGCAATGCCTCGCGTTCCTGTCTAATAATTCATATTACGTTTCAAGGCATTGTTCTTGTCATAGCTCATACTTCATAGCATTTAGATCAATATATTTAAAATTCTAAATGAATATTTTGCACACTACCTTAACTGATTTAATTCCATAATGGTTGCATCATCCAATCCTGTAGTCGCATTGCTTCTTAATTCTGCTATTAATTTTTCTTTCTCTTGCAAAGTTTTCAATGCTCTTGCTCTATGCTGCTCCAGGTCTGATCGCGTTGAATTCAATTCTGAACGAACTCTTTCGACAGTGCTCTGCAGATCTGATAATTGTTTCAAAAATTCTTCCCTCTCGATTTCTAGCGACTGTAAGCTTTTCTTCAATACACTTATTTCTTTTTGATGATCTGTCTGCTGTTTTCCAAGTAATTCATTTTTTTCTTTCAAATCATTTTGAGTTGTTTTCAAATGATTCGTTAGATCTGCATCTTTGACTGATTTTATCAACTGATCCATTTCCAGTTTCTGTTGAGATAGTTTATACTCATATTCTTGACGTAAAGTTTCAAGCTGATGCTGTAACTCACTGCGCTCTAGAACAAGGGTGTGCTACTAAGTTTTCAGTATTATTGTACATGGGATAATCATTATGAAGTCAAGATATTCTGTAATTATTACCATTCTCAATAGCTTTTTCCCTGTTTAATGCCACCAGCAATTCACTGCATAAATTTTTCATTTCACTTTTCAGTTTCAAATTTTCCTTTTCCAGATCAATTTCTATTTCACCATTTGGTAAACTTTGGTCTAAATCAGATTCTGGGACTTCAACTGAAGTATGGGATAAGCTTGGACTGGTTCTTCCACTTCGAATAGATAATTCAGACAAAGAGTCAGTATTATCTGAAGGATGCTCAACAATAATGGATGAAGAGTTTGATGGTGGTTTTATATGTTCCAAAGTAATATTCCTTTTTGGTGTTGTAGTTGGTGTATTTAAAAATGTGATTAGCTCCTCCTCTCTGTCTAGCTTTGATTTAATCGGTGTTAATGATCCAAGGTTCCCAGTGGAACGAATATAAGGAAAATGTTTTGGTGACTCCAAACTAGAATTCCCAGCATTTTTTGGAAGACTAAAAAATTATATTCTTACAAATCAAGTATCACAAATATGTGTAGTTATACAAAATAATAAAGTTAAATACCACACTTGGGGAGGCTCCCAAGTAACCTCTGTAAGCAATGGTTGTGGTTCTACATCGTGCTTATCCTTGTTTAATACAGCAGCTGTATTTTGATCAATTTTATTAAGAAGATTTTCAGCCTTCCCGGCCAGCCCCGAGAGCCAAGCCATCCTTTAGAACTTTGACGTTCCGGATAATTTCGATTAGAAATAAAAATATGATCTGTCAAATTGACGTTACCACCAGATGACACTGAACCGTACAGATCAAAAAGTGAAAAGGTTACAAGATCACAAGTGAAATATTTCCAACCTATGTAACGTCAAAAACTTTCACCCACTTGCCATCTTGGATTAAATTTCGAAAGTTTCGTTGAATATTACAAAAATAATGTCCAAAGATATTTAAATCTGATACCAAATCTTTATGAAAATCGACACATATTAGACCTTTTAAATATCACAGGAAATATCGCAAATATAGTTTGACACGTATCCAGTATCATTTATGGCATGGTAAGTATAATGGAGGACAGGTTTGTCTAGATCGCGAAATCATTTTTGCGCAAGTTGCGCAAAGACCAAGTTGACGTCATAGAATTATAATAAACTTTTTATGTTTGACATATCCTTTAATAAAACAAACAATGCATATACATTATATTTGCCTGTGGAACAAGTGTTATTCGAATTCTTCCCTTTCTTTATGGGTACCTCCTCAAGTGTTATTCGAATTGATTTGAAATATTAAACAAGCATGAAAAAGTGGACGATACCTTCAATGGAAACTGAATATAGGAAAATAAATTAGAATAGTGCATAATATGCTTGCATACTGAAAGCAATTTCAATTTATTTGTATGATAATCTTTAAAATTGCATGGACAATTTACGGCATTTTGAAATTTTAGATTGTTCTATGGGAAAGAAGTAAGAAATTATGTTCAACATGGTGCGTTAAGATTCCCCACAATGAAAGGCATAAGGAACGACATATAAGATATAAGAAATAGTCTGTTGTGTGGTTAATACAATTGGTTTACTCACTACTGTTTCCGATAGGACCTCAATATAATTGGCCAAAGACAGTATTTCCTATTTCTTACATATATTCTTACATTGTGTGCGAAGCTTTAGATTGCCGCCACGGCTATTGTCCACTGTTGTCCTCCAATGATAGCTCGCAAGTGTGATGTTTGTGCTTGAAAACCGCGAGACAAAATATACAGGATTGTCAAAAATTAAAGGTATACGCTTGATGAATTGTTTTTTAATATAAATTGTGCATTGACGGAAAATTTATACATGTGCTAATCGTTTATTGAGTCGCCGGTTTTCGTAGTAAAGCAAAGAGGGTACTCCGTACTGCATATTCAGACGACACTGCCTGTGACTACTTTGTGAATATTTGTACACATGCAGTTAATATTTTCTTTGTAGTATTTTTTATCTTGGCACATATCTTTGAGAAAATTGATTATTATCTTTAAAGTTCGCATTAATTGACAAATGCGTGTAAGAATACAATATGGCGGTACGATGCTACTTTTTGGCATAACCTTAGCATTCTGAATACTTTGCTTTTATTAATGATGGTTTACAACAATAATTCCTCCATATCATTTTACAAATATTATAATGTAATTATACAACACCGGGATAATTTGTTTTATATTATTATTGGAATTAACACATATTCCATTAACTGGCGGTTCATGTTTATCCAAAATGGCTACACATAACCAATAATCGTCGAGTATCTTTCTCGTATTTAAAAAGTTTAAAAAAAATGACAGTGCAGTCTGAATTTCAGTACTTGAATACAAAACGCATATTAATAATTTTCAAACTTTTCTGTCATAATATGTTACATATTTTCTATAATCCTCATTTTATATTTGAGAATCATCCATGTAATCAGATTAGTTTTGTTTTGGAAAGCGTTTTTTATTATAATGAATATTATGTATATTTATTATTTAACATATGCATTGTATTACATATTTCTTACTATATAATTTTTTTTCAGTGTATTAGTTATGACTACAGTTATTTCTTCTTCGAAAGTGGACTCATAGCAACAGATTGATCAGATTTTATAAAATGGAGCAAAGTCTTGATGCACCTTCTTCCAATGCTGTTCCTATATTGGAAAGTGGATCCCATGATGGCAATAACATAGAAACAAAAGATGCACAGGAAAGTGTGCAAATATCGACAGAATCAGTTGTTGATAATTTAATGGAAGATGTTAATGAACTAGTTCATCAAGATGTGGAAATGGCAAATTCTGATACAAATCAGAATGCGAATAACCCAGATGCAACAGATGTTAATGCAGAGGAGAATGCTATTTCAAAAACTGTAGAAACAAAGATACCTGAAGATGGTGGCTCATGTTCAAAAGAAAATGATATTACATCTGATGTAAACCCAAATTCAAATTTAAATAATGAGGAGGTGCCTGTGGATAATTCATTATCAAAATTCACGCACGTAAGTGTGGATCATTCAACATTAGACATAGCAGAATCGGAACATTCTGATGCAGCTTTAGAAAAGGAGACTTCTCCAGTGGAGAATTTGAATACGATGTCGGAAAGTTTAAGTTCGCCGAAGGAACCAAATGATGATAATTCAAGCAACATGCTAGAATCAAAGAATGATGAAATCCAAGAACTTTTTGATTGCACTCTAGCCAAAGTTTTATCAGAACCTGAAACGGGAATCAGCGAAACTGTATCTGATAAAGAAGAAAAGACATTTTGTAACAATGAAAATACCACTGAGATAGTTAGGTGTGAACGTTTGAGTGTAATTGATAGTTCTCGAATGATGATAGACACTTCAGATAGCAAAAAGGGAAATACAGTGTTGGACGGCGATTCAGATAGCCCTGAGAAGGAAAACGCATCTGAGAAGAATATAAACAAACTTGAAAATACAGAATTTGTGCAAATCTCTCAAGATAAGCATGATGATTCCCAAATAGAAAGTCAAGTGATAGATGCTGAGGATCCATTTGGTGGTGATAATTTAGCATCGGAAAATATTGAGCAAATAGAAACTGATAGCCTCACTGCAGGTGATGAGAACTTTCAAAAATTAGGCGATCAAGCTGATAATCTTCAGGATGTAGTCAATGCTAAGGACAGCTCTTTCAAAACTAACTTCAATGCGAGTGGTAAGCAGCCTGAATCACAAAACAGCGATAGCGAAAAAAATATACCAATTGTTGAAGCACATTCAGAAAGCGATACAGTAGTTGCTCAATCAAAAGCTGACAATATTAATATAACCACGAATATAGAAGCAAACAACGAAAATACTGAATCTTCTTCTCTTAAAACTCACGATGATACAATACAGTCTTCACGAGTAGATAACTTAGATCAGGAATCTGATAAGTCCAAGGATAGAAATCAAGAAGATCTAGAAATAAATGCTGTAAATGAACATTCAGATGTGTTGCCTGGTCAGGATGATGAATTGTGCATCATCCCGGACAGTATGAAAGTCATTCTTCCTAAAATGATATCACAAAAAACTGACAGCGAAGTAAATAAGAGTAACGATGAAAAGGTAACAACAGAGAATGATGAAAGTAAGATAGGATCTAGTTCATCTTCAGAAACAACATCAAAGGATACAAAGGAAACAGAGATCGTTGATAACATTTGTGATATGGAAAAAGCAATGACTCCACAGACTAAACAGATATCCCCTGTACATAGAGCAGAGTCAACATCGGATGTGATAGACATCGATGAAGAGTCAAAAAATTCTGAAATTGAGGAAATCTCGACTAAGGAAAGATGCAAACAATGCAATGAGGAGCGTTCCTGCAAAATGAAAGTTAAGATCGGTCCAGAATGCTTTAATGTCTGTTCAAAGGTGTGCAAGTCTGCGTTTAAGACTGCCAATAACAAAGCCACGGATATCCCCAGTGAGGGTGCTAATTCAAAGCTTGAAAAACGTTGTGCAAATTGTCTACTGTTAGTTGAACCAAACGATGAGCGTAATCTGTCTTGGGAAACAATGGAGTTTTGCAACGAAGAGTGTTTGGGCAAATTCCAAATGAATTATGGAAGCTACTGCAGAAATTGCAATGGCTCTGTGCAAGCAGTAAGCTTAGGAAAATATTGTGTGAGGTTTGGATATGATGTCAGACAATTTTGTTGTTCGACTTGCCTTGAAGAGTTTAAAAAGGGTCTTAAAGTCTGCAGCTACTGCCAAAAAGATATTAGTTCAGGACTCGAAGGTTTTTTGGCACCTGTGGGTGATAAAGGACAATTTAAAGATTTTTGTACTCAAGATTGTATGGAGAAATATTCGAGGATGAGCAGCACTGAACCACCCAGTACAGAAAAGAAAGCTTGTAGTGTTTGTCAGGAGGTAATATTATCTATTCATCCTTAGATTATATTTAATTTATATTTTGTTGATGATTCCATAATTTGTAACAGGAAAAAGTTGTACACTGTGAAGTTCAGCTAGATAGAGCGGAGCCAGTTGCAATATGCAGTGATCCTTGCTTTGCTGCATTCAAATTTGTAAACAAGGTGAATCCAGACCAATGCTCCACGTGCAAAAAATTCTTTGAATTACCTAATAGGAAGACTTTTGTTGTGTTTTATGAGAACGAAGCACATACATTCTGCAACAAAACGTGTCTAAATATTTTCATCACCATGAACAGAAAAATTGTTCCTTGCAATTGGTGTAAAGTGAAAAAATACAATTTCGACATGATTAAAAAGGAACTAAAATCAGGTCAAGTGATGATGATGTGCAGTCTGAATTGTCTCACATTGTATCAGGTAAGACAATATATCAATCAAGTATACATAATACCCAATAATTTTATCAATTTTATTTTATGACTTCATAAATGAACTTAACGTCTCTATTATTTCTCATCAGGTGTCCATAAATGCAGTGTCAGCGCGACGTATAAATTGTGATTTTTGTAAAGAATACTCGCAGGCTCAGTATCATTTGACAATGTCAGATGCAACGATTCGTAATTTTTGTTCTTACAACTGCGTTATGAATTTCCAAGGCCAGTACACAAAATCACCTATTACAATACCATCGAGCGATGATCCTGTACCAACTGGGATGCCAAAAAGGACAGTTCCTCAAAAGGCAGTTGTTCAGTCGTCTCAGAAAAGTGAAATACAAAATAAAAAGACGTTACCGGTAATATCGTCGGTGACTAGTTTAGCGTCTATGGGAAACGGACAGCCTAGTCCGACCTCGCAACAATCGACAGTAAATAATGTTGGTGTACCAACTTCTGTTACTGTACAAAATCAAACTCAGCAAGTCATCTACAAGCAACAAATTATAACAAGACCTCCAAGTCCTGTAAAAATTCATAACAAAGTGACTCAGTGTAAACCTCTGATGCATACCAAGGGTGTTTCGGTGCGCCCGCATCCTTGCACAAAATCAACCCAAACGGAAGAGATGCAACGTGTTGTGATACCAATTCCGGTTCCTATTTACGTTCCATATCCAATGCATATGTATAGTATGCCTTATCCAGTACCTCTACCATTTCCATTACCGATTCCGGTTCCCATTTTTATTCCTACTACAAGAAACAGTGCAAAAGGTATTTTTAAAGATATCAAGAGGATACAGGAAAAGATCCCAGCGGATCCTTTTGAAGCTGAGTTACTTATGATGGCTGAAATGGTAGCTACTGAGAAGAAAGCAAATGAAAGTGACTCAGATTCAGCTGATGAGAACAGGTAATATTGGCATTCAGGGTATCAGTTTTTTTCACTGAAGATTGTTTTAAATGTGTCCTGCATATTTTGTTGGGGTATTAAAAATTTAGATATTTCTTTTTCTCTTACTTCTTCAACCTCTGTGTCACGATTAAGGGCCTTTCCCTTAATTTCATGATCTCTCACACATCAAAAGAATCCATTTTTGTTCAGGGATCACGAAGATCAGGGAGGTGATCAAGGAAATTCACATAGTGATGGTTTCAGTCCAGAAGGAGTTGATTCCAGCAATACTTTTGGCGATGATATGTTGCAAATGGCATTGAAAATGGCGACTGGGGAATTGGATGAACCAGCAGTGGATTTAGAAGCTGCGCTCACACCAAACACAATAACTGCAAGTCAAGCACCACAACAACCAGAAACTGCTATAGATAATGAAGGTTGGACGGTAGTTATATATGTATTTTTCTGAATAGCCATTTAAAAAATACATATAATGGGCCGTTATTGTTATACAGTTCAGCCAGAACGTCTAATCTCTGCGCCTCGTGGAAGGAAGAGAATGGTTCCGTACAAACCACGATCTACGTCAAGTAAACGAGGCAGAAGAATATCTGGTACGAACGATATACCATTGATGCCTCCTCCAGAACCACAACCACCACCTCAACCACGAATTATGGAGCCTATTGAGAAACCAGACGCCAATATGGCTCTGAAATATACGTTTGGAGTAAATGCTTGGAGACAATGGGTACGTAATATGTTATACTAAATATTCAAGCAATAATCAAGGCACATAAGTTATGAATTCTCTAATACAATATTGTCTACATAGGTTGTTACTAAAAATGCTGAGCTAGAGAAGCAAGGTACGCCGACGAGGAAAGTCAAATTGTTTAAAACCGACTTGTTGCAATTAACAGCAGACGAATTGAACTATTCATTATGTTTATTTGTAAAAGAAGTTCGAAAACCTAACGGCGCAGAGTACGCGCCGGATACAATATATTATCTTTGCTTAGGTAACTTTTGTCTACTGTACATTATCACGTTTTGAGTTTTATAATATCCTAGACGCGTTAAGCTTTGAATTATATACTAAATATTAATTGTTTACTAGGAATACAACAATATCTTTTTGAAAACAACAGGATAGACAACATATTTACGGATTCGTATTATGAAAAGTTTACAGACTGTTTGAATGAAGTTGCAAAGAAGTTTTCTGTCCTCTACAATGATGCACGTGAGTTAAAATATACAGCACTAAAAATAAATTTAACAAACCATAATTCGTTAATTACTATTCTAAAACTCTTTTCAATCATAGAATATATTGTAACGAGGGTAGAGGAAGAACATCTTTGGGAATGTAAACAACTCGGAGCACACTCGCCTCACGTGCTGCTAAGTACACTCATGTTTTTTAACACAAAGCATTTCAATCTTGTAGTAAGTAAAAATTCTAAGTCATTTTGTTTCACATGTACAATATCGTTCCATGGAACGATAACACAATTAAAACTCATTGAACATTTATAGACAGTCGAGGAGCACATGCAGTTATCTTTTTCACACATAATGAAACATTGGAAGAGAAATCCTGCTGCGCAACCAGCAGCGATTGCTGGAAAGGTGCCTGGTTCGAGAAATGTTCTTTTGCGTTTTTACCCACCACAGTCAGCACTAGGTATAGACTCAGTACAGTGATAAATTTAGTGCTGTCGACATTATTCATAAATTTTTCGATCAACTATGAGTACTGACTCATTTGTTTTTACAGAAGCAAATTCAAGAAAGAAGAAGGTGTATGAGCAGCAAGAAAATGAAGAAAATCCATTACGATGTCCTGTTAAACTCTATGAATTTTATTTGTCAAAATGGTAAGTATACTTATGAAATAACTTTTGATTTATTATAATCTAACTGTGAATATCTTTTAATCGTGTACCACGCTTAGTAATATTATGCTTTATACTGTTTTTTATATTTATAAATTGTGTACTTTGATATAACTCAGTTATTTTTCTTTATAGCCCAGAGAGCGTTAAGACGCGTAACGATGTATTTTATCTATTACCGGAAAGAAGTTGTGTACCGGATAGTCCAGTCTGGTATTCGACGTCACCGCTTGCCAAGGAACATCTCATTAAAATGCTTTACCGTGTAAAAATGGTGAAGGAAATCAACGTAGCTCTATTAACCAGTTAACTCCGCCCAGATGATTATGTTTTCTAAAAACTCATTAACACAATCTACTGACGTAATATATCTTGTAACTATTCTTCGCTTGTAAAGGCACTTTTCATTCGTCATGTTTAAGTCAGGAGGGACAATTGTAGAATATATCAATATGACGAAAATTCATTTTCCTACAGTTTCTGCGCTCTTGACAAACATTTGCCAGTCAAGTTTATTACTATTATTAGAATGTTACTGGATTTGTACGTTCCCGATGTTCAAAATATTTTTTGTCTGAACTACTTTTTTCTTTAATGCACGATTTATTGTGTATTACTTGGAAGTACTTTTAAAAGCGGAGTATAACTAAGTAAGATTGGATCTTGTTGAAATACCCGTTTATCGTGTCTTACTGTTCTAAAAGACATACAGAGACTATAGGCCATATAATGGTGAAAAGTAAAAAAGAAACAGATCACGCGTTGATTCTTTGTTGTATATTTTTTACTTTTAATAAAAATAGTTCGACCTAATATGAAATGCTAGTTGGAGAAATGCTCTGCGACAGCTATCATTAGTTAACCCATAAGGAAAAATTAGGATGATAATTTGAATCTTACAACCTCAAATTTCTTTCTTTCTCCTGTCTATTGATATCCTTGCTGTTTCTATCTTTTAGTGAACATGATTTTGTCTAGATGTATTATTGGGTTTGTTGAAACTTCTAAAAATATTTGTATACATTACATTATTCGAGAACAATGTTTCGCATTGGTCATGACGATAGATTGTAAGAGTTTTATTCTACAAAAGAATGCAAACCGCGTGATATCATACAAAATTCGATTCATGAAAAGCAGGTAGATCGTGCGATAAGTGAATGGTGTAAATACAATAAATAATAGTTCCATCTCATAGAATCTTTCTACTCGTGCTGCTATTAATGCCGTATGAGTTAAATAAATTGTTTTTATTAATTGTGATGTTACTCTTAGTTATTCATTGAAACGTACTAGAGGTATGAGATCCTTGGTGAAACATTAAATTTTGTACAAAAATTAATCTGTATGCGTTACGTAAAATTAAAGTATAGTTATACCTATTATTATTATTATTATTTTAAAGGACTGAATTATTTGTTCGCACAGAGTAAATTAATGCATAACTAAATTTACGCAAAATGCTCAGTGAAATAAAGGTCGCCTGTGCGAGGCTGTCAAACATTGAATATCAAGTGTGGTTTGGAAGCGTTAAATATGGGTAATGATTCAATTACAGTACATGATTGGTATAAGTTCCAGATCAGTCACATCATAGAAATGATTACACTACTTGTTTATCATTTTAACTCTAATATTTCCTTCTTGAATAATAACTTAATAATAAAAAATTTTCAATATATTCTTATAAACAAAAGTAGCATAAGGTATGTTAATTTCAGATAAACAGAGCTGAAGGATTGAATATTTGAAATTGTTTCTCCATACAATTTATATTTAATTAATAATCGAAATTACTTTGTACTTAGATATCATAATGACGATATCTTAAATTCTTAAAAAATTGATGCATCACCTCAGCGTTTTTATATAATATTATATAATTAGAGTTTAATTAGAAAATATTTTAAAGAAATGATAATACAATTCTTTCTAAATACTTACAGTGTAAATTCAAAAGAAAATTCAGTGTGCACAAGACTTAAGCATTATTGCACTGAGTGCTTTGTATATATTTATTTCTTACTACGGGCCAAGCTTGAAGTATATATTCCATAAAGATAATTTTTCTTAATTATAACAAACATTATGATTCTGAGCAAGAATTATGAGCATATGTCTTTAGAATTGAATGTTTTATCATTCAATGTCATTCTATAAATTTATAATTTTCGTTTTTTTTCTATAATACTTAACTTTGTCTTTTAACCCGGGAATGGTCCGCGATTTTTTCTCCATTTGAAAATCATTGAGTTAGACTGTCTTATACAGTACTCCACGTGGCTACTCCGGGGATAACAATGCTATTGCTATCATTTGCAATTTAAAATGATTGTAAAAAGGTGTCGTACAACTAATAATGAGAATTCAGTTTATAAATACGATTGGGTGCTATACACTATTTAAGATAAGAGATTAAAATATAAAACGTCTTTAAAATCGTACTAACAGATAATATTAATTGCAGTTTTCACCATTATTGAGTGAATAATAATTTTCATGACGCATTTAAATAAGAATATTATGTCTTGATTGATATACCACAATATAATATGCCATTTAACAGTTTAACAACTCAACATCGAGCATGAATAATATTAATAACTTCTATTATTTTCTCTTCCAAACAATGTGAGTGTGAACATGATGAAATCTCTGTTGTTTTAAAAGAAAATTTAGATTAACTGTAGAAATAAAATCTGTATTATTCTATTCTGTATATTCTGTAAAATCTCTAATACCGTAGAAAAAAAATCGATCAAGCATCTATGATACATTTTATGAATCAACAAGAACAATTAATATAGCATAACAATATTGTATCTGTATTAGACGTAATGTGGACGTGAGATATTATTATTCGGACTTTAACTGTATATAAAGTATCTTGAACATGCGATGTAAATATGTAAAATTATGTTACTAAAGATATATACTGTATGCTCTATGAGCAACTGGATAAAATTCGTAAAAAGTTATCATCAACATGAAAATGATTCTATTGCGTAGTAGTGTTGAAATTGATATGAATCATGTAAAGGGATTTGATTAATATACGATAAAAGTAATTTTTAATGAGAGCTTGTAATGAAAAATAACTTATTGGTGAAAGCATAGTTCATTACAATTTAACTTAAAAAATCACTTATTGTTAGAATCGTTCATAGTACGAAAAGTTTTGTAAGGTAATTTTATTATGGATACTGATCAGATCTTATCTCACCATCCACAATACGATTATATACAGTAGCAGTGGCGGTTCGTAGCTAAAATTAGTGGGGGTGCTGCTCCATAAAATTAGGGACTCACTGTATTAAATGTTATCGATAATATCAAGTGGAAATAGGGGATACTGCAGTTCCACAGTGCCTATTCGCGAGCCGCCACTCTACAGTAGATGACGATTGATGACGATTGTTGTGAGTTTATTTGAACTTATACAAGTCATTAGTAACTTGTACGTTAGCTATTTTCCTATATGCAGGGGTATTTCCTATTTCTAATGTGATTTTATAGAAAGAAATATGGAAACGTATATTTAATATGACATGATGACGTAAACTGAAATATGATATAAAAAAGATAGTCAACGGTACTTATAAAATCTAAGATACAGCATTATAAGTTTTGTATATAAAAGCATTGCTTCTCTGTTTAAATTTTATATTTTTTGCTGGTTTCCTTCAAACAATTAAGGATATACATAAAGAAGTTTTTCGGTATTTTCTACTAGGCACAGCTGAAAATAGTGTGTCTTACTTTTATTTAAAACACTATTTACGTGCATCCGTTCGTATTAAGTATTTACTTCTTAGATGATTTGCATTATGAGAATGCAGTAAATACACTCAATGTGCAACTTTTATATCTATAATATACAGTTAGCCCGACTTTTTCGGTCGTACGAATGTACGCTGTCTTTTCATCTTTTGTCGTGTAATCTCAAGATTGTGAAGATCTGAATAGACCTCTGCAAAGATTTCTTTTTGCTCTTCTTCGGGTATAGTTTCTCTGTAATGAAAATGTATATGCATATTTGCATTACATCTTGTAGTATACATTTTGATAATGTTATTTGATCTATGATACTTATTTTTATAAAACTTACCTATAAATTTTCATAAGGTCATACTTTTCCCATGGCTTAAGTGCAGCTTTGGCTTTCATTTCACGTTTTTGATTGACCACTATGTCTCGAACTCCCTTCAAATCTTTTCTTTCCCATTTCTCTAGCCAGGGTTGAGGTTTTAACGTTACCTTAAGGTCATTTATTGGAACTGGAGTACCCTCAGGTATAATCTCTGGTTCCATATCAAATGAAAATGTGCTATACTCTTCTGGGGCATCTCTAAGATACAATAGTTCATTGTCCAGTCTTTTTTCAAGCCTATTAATTGAGACAAATATTATTGTAACATTTTTAATGTATCAAAATGATGAGACATTCGTTATTGCCTTCTATTTATTTTTTCTTAAAAGTAGAATCTTACCTCAAACAATCAATCTTCTGAATGGTTGGATCATATAATTCATAGAGAACTTCTACCCCTTGATTGTCAACAACGTTTCGAAGTATAAAGTTAGCTCTAAGGCCACAACCACTCCTTTTGATGCAAATTCCAACAAATCTATTACTTTTTCCAGGTGCATGAGAGTCAGAAACTGTTACTCCTAAGATTGATCCAACATAAAATTCAGGAATATCGATTTTACTTCTTCTTGCCATCATGTCTGCACGCTCTAACTTTTCTCTAAGAGAATTTCGATATTCTGGCTTTGGATCTGGTAAGAATTCAGGATACATAAACCGACATTCCAAAGGATCTGCTGATTTCCCTCTATTCACTGATTTCTGTTCATTATTGCTTACTGATCCCTCTTTTGGAATTGGTACACTGGCTGAGAAACATCGACTTTTCTTCCCGGCTGGAAACAAGGTAATACACTTAAATAAAGAAACTATTTAAAAAAAACCTTACAAATACGCGACAGAAATTGAACTCAATAATTTCAATTACAGTTAAGTATTAATCCCACGTTATATAGAACGGCAATGATATGATATAAGAAAGTAGACTAGGCAGTAGGTTAAGCATATATTTCAATGAAAAAAGTAATGTTTAATAATGTATATAATACAGTATGAAAATAACAAAATTAACGCCTAATAACATTATCACTTCATACAATAGATACACGTACCTAAACTCTTCAGTACTTTTAAACTTTGTCTCATTTGCTGAGACAAAACTCTTCCTACAGCAGCAGACATCTTTAAAGCACCGTGCATTAAACTACTGAAAGAGTGAGAGTAGTATATTCTGTATCTTGAGCATGTGGAGTACGCATTGGAGCATATTTACCCAATGTGCGCGGGTGTGTCATGTGCTTTTGGCGGTGCTTCATATTTTTCAACATACATAAAACTAAAACTTAACTATTCGAATATTTTATATTAAATATATTATATTTTAAAGCGTTTCTGAATGCAACACATGTACAATGCTAAGGTGAGTGGAATTTGAAAATTTGTTTAAAATTCGGTGAACAATTTGGAAAAGACGCAATGGAGAAACTTTGAACAAACATTCTATTATTAAGAAAATATGATGAACAAAAGACCTTGATTCTACTTTTATGCACACCGTATGTGGGATTCTTATAAAGGGTTAGAATGACAAATGTATTTTTTTCCATTTTTGTAATAGAGTATACAGTAATTTGTTGAATGTTTATATTTGATAATACTTTGGGAGTGTGAAGGTATATGCAACGATTTTAGCATTCCCTTTGTTGATGAGTCATACATGGTAGATACTTGATAAATGAACTGCAAATATAGTAATTATATCATTTTATGTAAATTTCAGGGAAATGAGAATATGAAGAGAAATATTGACTGGAACATTCACAGTGGAATTAGATAGCGATAACTAGGATTGGAGGTGGTGCTATGTAGAATTTCATATTTGGTATGAAAGTACCATATGTTGATGGAAATGTAATTGTTTTATATTAATATAACTACCAGTTACATGGCTGCAGCATAACATCAGTGGATCTTGCAAAAATAAATTTTGTAACCTTTATATGGTAATGTATCTTATAAATATGATACTGGTTTCCTGCTTCAGCTACATAAAACCAACGAATTTAATATGCCTTTTATCTTGACGAAGCATAATTCTTTTATTTTTTTTTAAGATGTGCTATAACAGTTTGGTGAAACTGAATCACTATGGTATCCGTGACTTTGGAACTAAGGCCTCGTCTGCGTTCCTGCAATGTCTTTATTTATATGCATGGTGCAGCAGAGCCAGAGTCTATTCGACTAAAATTGAATGAAGATGCAATAATCTTTGGTGTTGGAAAGAAAACGACAACTTTGTCTTCATCTTCTATTAAAATAGTTCCAAAATCTTTATCTCTTCTAAGAGTAACTAGCAACTGGATTTCCTTTCGTGTACAAACAAAACCAATAGATTCCTCATATGGATCATTTGGTACAGAAATACTTGGTGCTGAATCAATGGAGATTGATACTCTCTTAAAAGATTTAAAGGGAAATACAATATTACCAACAGAAAACTCAGAATTCACGTTATCTTGTGTAAATTGTAAAAATGATATTATAAAAACAGTTAGTTTTAAGAGAGTCTTGCCATTACCAAGAACTGACTGTGATCCAAGTGACTGGTTTTGTTGTAAACATGATGAAAATAATGAATCCTCAACATTATTGAGTCCTCGCAAATCAGATTACTTTTATGGAGCATATTATTGTGTTGTGCACAAAAATAATCTGTGTGACCATGTTAAAATTGATGAGAAAGTTGTTGTTTGTGGTAAATGCTTATCAATTATAGGTATGCCCTGGGACAATGTTTCTGTTAAAATCTGGAATTGCTGTATAGAATATAAGACATCAAAGAATGATTTGCCAATGAAAATATCAACAGCTTTGGACGACTTTTTACTTGTTATTCTTGATAGTCTTGACACTGTCCCAGGTAGTAGACTTTTATTGGAAGCAACAGAGGGAAACCACAGTCATTATTTATTGCTTCAGCCAATGGACTGGCATTTGGATTTACTTGTCGAGCCAGAAATATTACCGAACAATGAAGATTTAGTTAACTTGCAAAGAATTCATGTCATTAAAGTTTTATATAAGTATGGGGAGAATAAAGCAGATATTATTTCGAATTCTAGCGAGTTTCAACAATGCCATGTAGCTTTGCCGATTATGCTAGCAGGAGTAGAACAACTTTTACTATCAACGAAACGTGTGCCTCCTTCTTATCGTGTTGCTGATGAATATTACATTGGTTACGTATATGTTCAAAAAGTTATAAAAAACGGTGTACTACCTAAAAAACAATAAGTAACTATAACTAAAATTAAATAAATCTTTCAACCGCGTCAAATGTTTGGGGCTATTGATTTTATTCTTTTAAAGAATTATTACATCTTATTTACATGGGCAAAACTTCAGCCAAATCCTCATCTTTATTCTCCTCTATTCCTCTTATTTATAAATATGTAACTGGCACAAGACTTCAGAACATTAATTGTGTTATTATGCTACGTTCTCGAACAAAAACAGTAACAAGTTCTTTATTCATAAACCTATAACTTTTCTTTTTTTATTATCATCATCACTCAAACTAAAGTTAGCAGCAGCCCTTCAGACAATATACAGAATAACTCTTTTACTTTCTGGCGTTAACACCAGAATAACTCACATATAACAAACATTTGCTTTTAAATGTTTATATTATCTAGAAAAATCGTGATAAGTACGAGGCATAAGTACACGCTCGTTGTGCATGATTTTATCTGGAGTTGCAATATTTCATAACTCAATTTCTTTTTCTTTTTTTTTAATTACAATTATGATAGTCTATTAATAATGCGAGAAGCATTACATATTGCGGAACTATTCGTTATACAACAATGTATAATAATATTGTCCTAACGAATTCTTATAGTTGTTTTTATGAGTCTCATTTATGACAAAAAAATTAATTGCTCTACGCGTATTCGGAATTTCATAAGTTTTGTAACAACTATCATCTATCTCAGATGATCATTCCAACTAGACAATATGATGGATAATAATAGACATCACTGTCGTTAATTTGGAAGTAAAACATTTAAGTTTGTATCTTAGTTATACTATAAAACAAATTGTTTTATTTATAATCAGTGCGTCCATCTACAGCTTAGATCAAAGATAATTTTACATACAAGCTCTGAGGAATAATTCATAACACGCACGAGATGCACATGAATATTATCCTTGATCTGTTTAAAAAAGGCCACTTAAGTACGTGTACTCCCAAAGCCTTATACATAATTGAGTTATGCACTTTTTTTAATATTAAGTGTATTGGTTTATATATTATTTTCAGAATTTATAATCAACATTAAAAGGACAGACAAATGTTCAAAACTGTCCAACAACACTTCGTGTAAGAAGCCAATCTATTGTTAATTGATTCATTTCCATTTTCTTTATAAATATTTATTTAAATTGACATCATTTCACTGTTCAAAAAAGCTTGCAGAAAAGACTGTTAAAATTGTAAGATTTTATGTTAATGAATGGACTACATTTCATATCACTATTATCTTCAGTTTCAAAGGCAATTTTTATTATGTCTACTCGTATTTCTATGTGACAATCCTAAAAAATATATTCATTTCGTGCTAATGCGCAGGCTTTTAGAGTCACGTACGATTTAAGGCGATAGGCCTGTTATTCTATTATTACTGTGCGATCCGTAAATGTACATGACTATTACAACTATTGCTCTTTACGCATATTTACGTTGCCTCAGTTTCCTCGGAAGTAGTATGCAGTCTATCGGCAAGAGGTTTTATATATGTCCATCCACCATCCTTAGTCTCTTTGAAAAACTGAGAATAAAGGGGAATATACGAGATAATGAGACATGCTATTAATTAATATTATTATAGTTGAGTTATTGATATCGTATTATATATCATAATACACATACTGAAAAAAGTAACCTCACCTTTGTTTGCCAGGTAATATTACTATCCTTTCGAATACGCGCCTCATCGCGTTGTTTCTGCTCGATAGAACATTTAGCAGCAGTTGCTTTATCCATATCATTAATACGTAAGCCTACAGTAACCTCTCGCCAGACTTTCCTCGATTCATATTCTTCTTGTTCCGAAATTGATTTGACCAGTTTCTTCTCAATACGCATTTCCCGGACGTCAGCGAAATCCTCCGTCCTCTGAAAAATTTCAACTTGTGAAATAGGTATTGCGACATTGTTGTATCATAACGAAATGATTAAATTAATTTTATACTCACTCCGTCAGCCCATTTAGCTTCCATCGCGCCACTCCATTCTCCATTAATTACCAGGAATGGCTTTTTATCTCCGGGTTGCGTGATCTGACAGGTGATACGATTGCGTTTACCCCCGTAGAAAGGCTTAGTCAAAAATTCTACAGCTGCTTGATATCCAGTCTGCGCACATGTTATCGTTGCTGCTCCGCCCAATTCTATCCAAGGCACGGTAAGTATGGATCTACCGTAACCATTTGGAAATGTCAAAACGTATTCCTCTCCGTGATCTAATACATTGACCCAGCCCTTCCCTACGTTGTGCACACCTATACTAAGGCCTAAAAACTTGCTTTTTGTCCAAACGTGCGCACCAAAACTTATCCTCTTCCCATAATGTTCGGCATAAAATGCACTTACTGAAATTATATTGAAAATGTCATATTAATTGGTTTACGATTGCCGGTGTAAACAATTTACTTCTTTTCATTTAATTAGGATAAAAATACTGTATGATCATTACCTGGAGGATGGTGAGAAACCTGTTCTGCAACGAATGAGAGTTGATTTTCTTGACACCATGGTACGGGTCCTTCATTCAAGGGTTTTGAGCCGTGATTTGTACCAGCATCGGCAGTAGCATTCGTAGGAAGATTCCAGTGACACCGAAAAATTTCGCCCAATATGGGATTGTAAGGTTTCTTAGCAACCCCAGACTTTCGACCTGCATGGAAGCTACATAGATACCAGCGTACAACTTGCACCATCCTGTCTCTAGGGGTTGGCATGTCTGCTATGCTGAAATGTTTTTTCTAATTCCAGAAAAGTTCCAACAACATTGGGTCATCGATTGTGTAACCAAACAGTACAGTAACATTCGTGTGGAAGTAATAATTACCTTACAAAAAGATCAGGATGTGCAAAATAATCTGCATACATTTCTAAAAGCGACCTGCGCTCTAGGATGAATGTTGGTAAAGCTACCTTTGTCAAATCCATGCCAATTTTCACTTGTGACAGTAAATGTGTCACAACTGAGCCATGGCTTTCCATTGAATCCACTAGTAACATTTAATTATACAAATAAGTTATTGAGAAAAAAATGATATATGTAGTTCAATAGGAAAGAAAAGGTCATACTAACTTTCTGGCTCGCTTTCTTCCTCGTACAATGCTGCAATATGAATGAAAAATACTATGAATCTTTAGTACGATAAAATAGAAATCTTATATAATTATTTTTAATTGTATGACAACATTTAATATAAATTAATGAACCATGAACTATAAAAATGATATCTTATAATATATGTTAGTACGCTCTTGTAATTACAGCTTAAAAATACCATCAATTGGTATGTTATTCAATGTTAATGACATTTAATATATTATATACTAATGACATAGTTGAAGGATTCTTTCATATTCAGAATATCTTCATTCAGAATTATATTGAAATCTTAATAAAACTTAACCTTCAACCTGAGAATATAATTACAGTTAATCCGCAATGAACTTACGGTTTATACCAGAGTTCTGCATATTTTCTTCTTGAAATAGTACAATTAGTATCCATTCCTAAAGGCTCAGAGCCATGCGGGAGTCCAACATGTCGCGAAATTTGACACAATGTTTACTACCATTCATAGAGAACATATTGCTTATTTTCTTTATTACGGAATAAAATATTTTTTTTAATGACAAAATGCCACTTTTCGCCTGAAACAACCATCGTTCTCTTGAGTATTCAAATTTAAATAATTCAGACCTCGGTATCCCGACACGTTCTATGACGTAATTTTGTGCCACTAAATGTCTATAGGTCAGTAATGATCTATGTCCGCGTAACGTATAAGTGACTGTGCACGTATATACAGGACGTACGGACGTATCCACCCATATAGAAGGTATATAATTCAAATCAATACTTAAAGCCATCGGTAAAGGCGACTGCGCTTTTGCCTTTGTTCCTGGTATTCAAATAGTAGTTACGAATCTTTAATTCATCATGAGTATTTGATCTCATTATATCTCATTTAAAAAAATACCTAATATGTGCTCAAGCTTTTGTATTTGTACTATTAAATAAATCTTGACTCACCATCATAATCTACGGAGCCATCACCTTTGGTTGGCGGAGGAGGTGGCGGCTGTTTACGATTATCATTTGAACTACTTTCTGTTGGTGATTGTAACCGGTCGTTATCACGTCGTCTACTAGAACATTATTTTAATAACATATAAACAATTCGGGATATCAATAGCGACAGAAAAATAAAAAGAATCATATGGTGCAAAGTATTGCATGAAATTAAAATATGAATGATACTTGCAGTTGAGAATGGCTTTGAGATGAGGAAGGAGGTGCAATCTCATCAGCCGCGTCATAGTAATCGTCATCTTCGTCCGAGGAAGAGTATGAAAACTCTGGTACAGGAAAGCTTCTGGCTATGGGATTGTAAGAAAGGCCAAAAACAAATACAAATTCTGCGTGGATTCTGAGGCCCGTACTCATAGTCAATTTTTAATGTTGAGCACGATCTTAAGTCATCACTTTACCATGTACTTAGATGCTGTGTGGTCTTAAGACTGTACTTCATCTCAAGCACTGACTATGAATACGGGCCTAAGTGGTCCTTTGAAATTTCTTTCAATATTAGCTGCAGTGTTGTTCATATGAAAAACTAAGTCAGCAATAAAATTATTAACTAACCATTAAGTAAACTTGGCACTCTGGGCTCAACGCATTCGGAACCGAACTCAATACCAGTTTGAACAAGAGACTCAGATTCTCCAGCAGCGACTAAAGAAGACAAAACAAATAAATCATTGCCTCAGTATTATAATCTATTAAACATTTAATTACTGACCATGCGTTAAGGTCGGTGCAACATTTACTGGTTCAGTTGGTCCTCTGTAGATACCGTTAACAGGAATGGCCGTATTCTGTAAAAACAACAGAGTTCAGATATCAATCAATGAAAATTTAATAAAAATCTACAACGTATTACAGTATCGTCAAATTCCTCGCATCAATAAATACAGAGATACGTATAAATTATAAATATTGCGCAATTATCCATTCAAAACAATTAAACCTAATAAACAAGGAAGCCAGAGTTAAAAGCAAACAGTACTATAACGTCGAACACCATAGGTTAGGCAAAATAAAATACCTTTGCAATTTGCAGCTGTACAATGGTATGCTTAACAGAATTAAGCATTGCGTTGGCTTGAGTTAAGATGGCTGCATACCTCTGTTGCTTTTCCTCGTCTCCTTCGTCCACGGTTTTCTGTTTTCCCTCGATTAATTTAATTTGATCAATCAACAATTGAAGATACGCATCAGCCTCAGCGACTTTGCGATCAAAGTCTTGTTTGGGTGGTGATTTCTTAGGGTCCCATCGCTAAAAGCATTTTATAGTTTAATTAAAAAGAAGAAAGCTCCTCTCACTATTCTCAAAGTATAACGCAAATTCTCTTAGCGGGTAATACTAAAATCCTAAATTCATGACACCGTTCGACATAATATGCTTTGTGAATAAGGAAATTTGAATATTGAAATTTCATATGATATTTCAATAATGATGAGTCGACTATTAGATCTACACTTCAAGAAAGCAATATTCAAGGACATGTATTGTTTTACTTCCGAATGACGATCAATGAGAGAATCTTTAATTAATAATATTAAACACAAGTGTAATAAGTAGTAATACCGCATGTGAATGTCGCAAAATGGTATCCTCAAGGGCTCTGACCCAACGTTCACGTTCCTCTCCATTGCGTGTCTGAAAGTGAAAAGTCTTGGGGTCGTCTTTACATGAAGCCGTGGTGATCGTGAACGTACTGTCATCCTCATCATCGATTCCAATGACAGCACCCCTCAGGCGTACACAACCTCGGCGAGCACCGCGCATCATCTTCTCTTTACTCTGAAAAATTGAATAATGATTTTTAAGAATTTTTTTCTGGTCATTCGCATTAGAATAACAATGAAGACAATCATTTCCAAATCTCAGTATAATATTATTGAGATTTACATTTAGGAGTGCGAAACAGCTGCACAAAAATAATATACAGTTGAAACGAGTCATCATTTTTATACAGCGAAAAATAACGTAGGTACTCATCATGCTGCATGTAATTTGTGAGAGACTTTGAACATAATGAAATATATTAAATATATTTGAGAAGAAAACAATATTGTCTGCAAATCATATCACATTGAGTACGAATGCATTGCAGCAGAAATAAGCTCAATAACACGTGTCCTTGCATTAGTGGATTCTTTCCGATCAAAGTCAAAGGTCGCAAATGCGTACATAATTCGTGACCTTAGCTAGTTCAAATATTGTTTTCATTTGGTTATAATTGGCTCCAGGGTTGTAGCTGCGTCTGAAAATTTTAGCTTACCGACGTTTCAGAAACATAGCAACTTACTTCATTAGGGCTTGAAAGTCATTCCTATACTGGTGCGCCTTGGAAAAGGTGGTCTCTTGTAGCTTTCATGTGTAATATGGTTAGCCAGTCAGCTGTTAAATTAATTTTGGTTGACCAACCGAAATAAAAGATGTTTATGAAACATCGGCAATTTAAAATATTTAGACTAGTTTCCGACTACTGATTCTTCACAATAGTCCAGCCACGACATCGTGGTCAGGTTCAAGGGACTCTTTTACGTTATAACCGATACAAAGGTGACCCTTCAGACACACACTAATGTCATCACCGAAATTGCTTAGTGTAATCTGTGAACGTAATTTTCTCATTGAAATCATTTTAGTTGGTTCAATTGACGATGAGGTGTTTCTCAAAAAGGTCACTGGAATTGCAAATTTCATGTACGGATACGACAATAACTTTTCTTATAGGTCGTAGTATTACACGTGCAAACAGTATGCATGACGGACTATGAATTTGCATCGAATCAAATGTCTAAATTGGTATATATTCATTGGCTATCCAATCCGCGATTTGTTTTATATTCATATAGCGTATTGTGAATAATTTCAAATTATAAGGAAAAAGCTGAAAAACTTCCTCCTATTGTTTTATATTGTTAAATAAAATAGTCGTATCTGAATTGGGACATGATACTACATAAGCCGGAGTATCATAAAGATGTAGTTTTTCTATAATTTCTTAATAATGTACGAATATTTCTTGTAATCTAATGAATATTTATCGTGCGTGTAATACATTTTTATCGTAGTTTAAAAGGCTCAATAAGCATTAAAATATATTAACTGTTATTCTATCATCGAAGTTGTATACTAAACTATAATTAGTATCAAGTAAAAAAATTTCATATTACCGAAAGTCTGTTGTGCGTTTTATGCTATTAATATATCTTTTAAATATTCTTTGTACATTGACTCATGTTTTTTTTTATTAATGATTCCCCCATCCCTCTATTGTTCAAAAGTGAATTTTATATTGAAATATACGAACCTTTAATTGTAGAATATTAAAACATTTACAATGACTCTCATTAAGCAAATCCTATAAACCAACTGTGACCAAATTGTTATAGACAAAAAATATCATGATGGTTACAGTGATGTAAGTAGTAAAATTTCAATAGCGTACGTTTTTTAAAGTAAGATAGGTGAATCTGTTTAACGATGAATGACGCACAACAATGATTTGATTCGAGGTGGGGAAACATGCATTCTTCATATATAAGCCGGTACTATGAATTTTACAGAGCTTAGACATTCAACGATAGCACCATTGCCCGAGCATGTATGAAATTTAACATCAAGTTAAATTAGATCTCAGTAGCAATAATTTCATACTATACGATCTCTTTGTAGTTGGTTGAAAAAAGAAGTACACAATGGGATTCACAGAATTGTATAATCATTATATGATCGAGAGAGCGGGTGAGTCCTGAACAATAACTGAGCACAAATTACTAAAATTACTATTACCCGGATAAAATAAGGGTTTTGAAATAAAATATTAGTTCCCGCACATACGTCTTTCAATAATTAGTGCACTGCATTGCTGCATTGTACAATATTTATATATGCACGATAATTTTAAATGAAAGAAATGAAAAAATTAAACAATTAGATTATGTATTCAAAAGACACAACGGATGTCATATAAGTGTGAATTTCATGATAAAATTAAGTTTCGTAATATACTTGTCTTTTACGTTTTGATTTTTCATACTAATATACTATACTATCACATATATTATACTAATAAATATTAATCTTTCAGATGTTCGCACAAATGATTGGTTCTTAATTCAGTCACCGATACCACTAGGACTGATCCTCATAAGCTATTTTTATTTTGTATTGCGTTGCGGTCCCCGTTACATGAAAAATAGACAACCATATTCATTAAAAACATATATGAAATTCTATAATCTTTTTCAAATTGTCGTTAACGCATTGTTGGTATACTATGTTGCAATATCAGGATGGACAAAGGACATAAATTTTGGTTGTACGTTATTCGATTACGGTACCGATCCTATTTCCATAAGAGTAAGTGTTCTACTTGAAGTGTAATTTAAATGTCTTAGCAACAAAATTAAAACTTAATATGCTGTTTTTGGCGTTAAAGAGTTTCCATATAACTGATGTTCAAGCTTCTGTTAAATTACTGGTTTAAGAAATTTGATGAGTTAATGAAACTTAATTTATTTTGCAGTTGACACATATAGTTTATTGGACTTTCATTGTGAAGATAATTGATTTAACTGAGACAGCAGTATTTATATTGAGAAAAAAGAACAATCAAATTTCCGGGCTTCATCTGTATCATCATGTCACTACATGTATATTTGCGTGGCTCTCTTGCAAATACTGGACCAGCATTATGGGATCATTAACGATACTCATTAATTGCGGTGTCCACGTTATTATGTATACGTATTACCTACTAAGTAGCACTGAAAAACCTTCGATCCAGGCTGTGCTAAAAGTTATTAAACCATACATTACCATCATGCAAATGGTAAGACATGTGTAATTTAATATATTCCATATTTTTATGTTAACATTTACAAACAAATAATTACATATGCAGTGCAAAGTATTTAATAGAGTTTTTATATATTCGGTAAATTTTTATACTTTAAATATGGAATGAATTTGCTGTTTTCAGGTACAATTCTGGATTCTCCTCATTCATGCCTTTCAAGGACTTTTACCGTCTTGTGACATACCTAAATGGAGCCCTACGTTACATATATTGAATTTGTTTATGAATTTCTTCCTGTTTCTTAATTTCTATAGATCTACTTATAATAAAGATAAGAAAAGTGTATAGAAACAGAATATTGCAGAAATGAAGACATGTGTTAATAAATGTACATCCGATTCACCATTTTAATTTCATAAATGCATCATTGTAATTATTAATTACATTAGTAGAAAAAACTTGATAGATGTCTAGAATTCATCATTATATTCACATTAGTCATGTAAATCAAACTCTATATTATATTCAATACAATATTACTTTAATATGTATTCACAATTGCCATAACACCATTCAACTATATATGAATAAATAAATCATCTTGCAAATTTTTAGTGTTTTATACATTTTTAATATTAGAATAAATATGTTGAATACATTTTCAAAAATATATTTGAACAAGGCTACCCAAAATATGATGTGTATGACTTTTATTACACTCCATTATAATGGGGCTAAAAGTTGTAATATTTCAAGAATATTAAAGGTGTTTGATAAATGATATTGGCTCAACTTATGGAACTGAATCATCGCGATGCATATGATTGAAGTCGTACTACAATTATTACAGAATAAATCAATTCAATACTTGCTCAGTAAGCAAAACATTATACTAAAATCCTAACCTTATTGTCATGTCAAAGCAAAACTGTCAAAACAATGAAAAATAGTAATGTTTTCTAATCTCAATCCTTACGATGACATTATCTGTTGCGCAATACTTGATCTAATATTGAAAACAACCGAAAGATATCATAAAAACGCCCAGTATACCGATCAGCTGACAGCAGTGTATGTATACAATTAAAAGTAGAAAACATCAATTGGAAAGAATCTAACAGAAGTCAAATATATACTAGCATTAGAATTGTACGCTACGTTTTTTCCTAGCAACTTTTGACAAATAATCCAGCAATTTGTTCAAACTGTTAATTAGCAAGTGGGTGTAACCTGTCGTGCATCAAACTATAAGTGGTCCCAGAAAGTATTAGAAATTTTCAAAAATATACTTACTGTATAATACGAAAGAAGTCCAGCATTATCGTCTAACACAAACCACCGGTATTGCCATCCATTTACCACATTGGTCCACTTGCTCAACGAACCCTCCATCGTCGACATGTTGTTTGTTGCTGCCATCGGAGCGCAATAGATGTTGAACTCGAAGTGTGAAAATTGAATATTCACTTGCCAAGTACTCCTTTACTAGATGCCATTACCAGCTTATCTGCGAATGTATTAAAAAAAATTCAGGTACTTAATTATCATTAAGTAACAAACTTTTTACTTTTTGAAACAAAAATGCAGGTTCTTTAAGATATTACAGTTTTAATGTTATTCGTTCATCAATAAGAAAATAATTGGCTTGGGAAAAAGTTCCCAGGACTTTAAAAAGATGATAACGTCAATAAATATAACATTAGAAGTTAGTTAATCATACCAAATATCATTGCTGATAGTTTTTTCTTTTTTTTTTTGTTGCTACATAAGCAATTATTTATTGTCCTGAGTAAGGGTCGTTTCGATTCTACAATGAAATCACTATGACGGCAATCTAGTAACTATTACAAGATACTCATCGGTTCCATTTCCACTGGCTGTTCGGAAACAATAAAATAATAAATACATCTTGGAGAATTTGAAAGGGCAAAGGTGCCGATATTATTGAGTGACAACTACGGATGTCCTTTTGTAAATAGTGAGCTTGTACATTTTAGTAGAGATACATTTTAAGTAGACTATAGGATAGTGGACTTTTCTGTTACTGAAAGGACACATTTGGCTGGAACTATCCGATCTTCAGGGAGGTATGTAAGATTTAAACACATTTTATCGGCCAAACGATAAATTAGAGAGTCTTAAGTATGATCAATCTGACATTGTGATTTGCACCATTTTTGCTAACCGGTGTCAGCAATATATCCAACCAAAACAGTGACATGACAAATTGTGGGACTTATATTAATGCACAGCTTTCTGTGAATTTTAGGATCTATAAACAAATTACGACAATGCTGCTTCTTCCTTATTTATTCTTGAAACTAGTAAAGTTCTAGTTTACTAATCAAATTGGAAATTACTATATTATAAACTTAAAATTTATGTTGTAGCAGTTTCTAGGAATAAAATTCTGTTAATAACTGCATTTAGTGTAAAACTTTTGATAATTGAAGCTACAAATTAATACAACCTAAATTTACTGAGTTTTCATGATCATACCTTTTATTTGTTCATAATTTTAAATGTGTTTATGTAAGAGGAACATGTATAATACTGATTGTAATTGAGATTAAAGAAGCAATATTGATATTGCATTAGGTTTGTTTCTGTCTAAATATACTATCTTGAATTATGAATGAATTGTACTTGACAATGAAAATGCTAATACATTGATAATATATATTTGTTCAAGAATGTAATTTCTTTAGCATAATTTTTGTAAGAAAATGCTTTTGCTTTGTTTATGTAGTTGGGCTGTATATTAGATTTGTATTGCTATTATTCTTGTTATAGATCTTGCGACTAACGGTAATTTTGGTATAATAGATAACTAGGCACTTCTTTGGGCAAGAAAATATCAGCATGGCTAACTGTATGCAGAGTATATTTAACTATACATAAATTTCATCATCAATTAGTCCAGATTTAAATATCCTATAATGTAAAATTAAATATTAGGATATAAGAATGGAGGAAAAAAGGGGTACTGGTGTAAGAGGGGATGAAGAGCCAGAGGAAGCAGAGAATATTATTATAAATGAGGTAGATGGTCTACCTAATGTACATCCAAATTATCAGCAACTGGAATTAGAATTTGAAGAAAAGAAGGACCGTGGGGATACAAGTTCAAGAACACTAGACGAGTTAGTTCATGATGAAGATCTTCCTACTTCAGTAATTGTCACCAATGTTGATCCACGTGTCTTCAAAAGTGATGAACTAAAGGTTACTTAATTTTCATAGCTTCATATAATACTTCTAATATGATGCTAGTTTGATAAATGCAAAAAATACTGATCTATGCTATATTTGAATTTATTACAGAGTGGCATAGAAACACTATTTAAACAATTTGGAAAAGATGCTACGTTTCAATATTTTAGATCATTTAGGCGTATGAGGGTAAATTATAGTTCTCCAAGTGCTGCTGCACATGCCAGAATACATTTACATCAAGTTCACTATGGGGAAACAGATATCAACTGTTACTTTGCACAACCCGTGACACCAATAGGTTTGTTTCCATCATTCTGGCAACGATTGTATAGTAAAAAATATTACAATAGAAACTATATTTAAAAAATCTTTATTTATAAGACGACTTGAAATCATTTAGATCAGAGAAGTAGTGTGACACAAAGTCTGTTAAATTTTCCAGAATTAAAATTTAAAAGCAATATAATATACTATCTCTAGAATATTGTTGTAAATTAAAATCTCATGCTGACTTTTTATATATATAAATACAGATATGGAAGATCGGCATCTGCAACCACCAGCCCCCACCAAACAGTTCCTAATTTCACCTCCAGCATCCCCACCAATAGGCTGGGAACCCAGAGAGGAAGGTGAACCTCTTGTTAACCACGATTTACTAGCAGCAATAGCAAACTTGTCACCAGGTATCTATTATCTCCTTATTAAAATCAAATTAGATAAAAGAGCATTAGTACATCTAATTCCACAGATAATTATAAATTGTTAAATATTAAATCTAATATATTTATATCGCCATAATAATCCTTGTGGCAATAATAAAAACGTAAACAAACAAATAATTGTTGAATCAGGTGGTAGTCACGAATTGCATCCAGGAGGTTCCGGTCAGCCAGGCATAGTGGTCCACGTATGCGAAACGACGAATCCAATGCAAAATGCTCCTCGTATCCAACACACGCGCTGTCCGGATCATTAACTTAGCTCCTGTTGTCTCTTCCTATATCGTCCAAATAATAAAAATGGCAATTACTTTGCCCAATCCATCCAGAACACGACAAAAGTCGTACACAGCTCGCGAAGAACATCTAATAAGAGAGCATTTTGATAATTCGAATAATTCTATTGCCAAGCCATATTTTGTAAATTTTAATTACGGTGTTAAAATAAAAGGTTCAGAAATCGAGTTCGAATAAAGGAATATTACTGCTCAAAAAGCCGAGGATTCAACTAATCGTTAAAAAAAATCGGAATCTCATACGATTAATTGATTAATCTTACAACCACTATCTCCTTCGAAGTAGTGTTGTAAATAAAAAAGAGTCTTTTTCTCTACTTTCCAAAATAGTCACATTTAGTTTATAAAACGTCGTTACATGAGACGGGATAAATGTCGATTAATGATCCTCTGGTATAGATTCTGAAATGAGTTTGGCATATGTCTTATTATTAAATTATCACAATCAATGTGATATATGTTAATTTTTTTTTCTTCTCACGCCTTCCACGGCGCCTGTAGATAAGCCCAGTAAAATGTAAATTACGTGATATAAACGAACAAGAGAAAAGAGAACATTAATTATGATTTATAATTATTAGTGACCCGCTTTAGGAATATAATCGTTAATTACTCATTGAAAGAATAATTTATAACACTCATTAGGGAACACATTCGAATACGTTGTATAACAAAATATGGCTTTGCACTTGTCTCTTACCATCCTTTACAACGATCATTTTCACCTGTAGAACGTTGACAGAAAACTCATATTCTTTCTTGAAAAGGATAAAGACTCGCGACCCTGTATCTTTATTGTTGAATAAGGTAGATCAATGATTCGAATAGGTTGCAAAGGGGAAGAAGAAAAATAACACTTGTACGTAATAAGAATCGCAACAAAGATATGGCAAGATTTAACGCTTTATGCAGAATTGTATTACACGTAACGTATATTTGAAAGGAATTGTGAAAATTATTAAAATAATTTATTTAAAAAAAAGGAAAGAATGAAACGGATGTACGTACCACGTTCTACAAAAGTTATCACGCAAGATATATCGCAACGGAATTTAACTTACAAATTACATCTTCATATCGTGAGTGTCCTATTTATCCGTATGGATAATATATGTATTAAAAGCATAGGGATGTTGAAGGAAAAGAAACATTGAAAAATATGATTAAAGTAATGAAAATCTCCATCAAACTATTTTTCTCGGTATTCGACGTATCCTTAATATGACATGTTAACATTTTAATGTCGAAATGCGTGTGTGAATGTGGTATTAGTTATAAGTTTCTCGTGTGTGTATATATATATACGTATATACATACCTATAATATAGATGTACATATATTTATATACACATATATATTATATATATATACATAAGTATACATCGCGTTCCCTTTTTCTGCATAAGATATAAATACTTCAATCGTTAACGATTATTAAGTTGTACTTATTAAAATCTTTAAGGATCCCGTCAAATGGATTGTTGTTATAAGGAATTATTTTAAAATAGCGTCTTGTCATTTAACATTGAATTGATGAGAATAAAGTTCATAAAAATCATGTTCTGCACTTATTATTTAGAGAGTCAGTAGGCCGAGCAAGAATTGAACGATAGATAGTAAGATATCAGTTAAGACAACGATTAAAATAAATATTGCAATACAAATTTATAATCTACTGTACGTAATATTCATTCGTATCAATAACAGATATGATTGACCATTGCTTTCTGTTATACATGAAGAGATTTTCTATAATTGCTTTAATATGTCTCACTAGAGTGTGAATATCTGGAGTTCAAACGGTTTTATAAATGAAAATAGGAACAACGTTGTTGTATTAATGATCATAGACATTTTTAAAGTAGTATTTTTCTGTAAAATTCAGATTTTTAATGCAATGCGAGTTACTTGTATTCTTACACTCTTAAAATCATTCAAATATTATAAAGGCTTTATACAACAAGTTAGACTTTATCGACACTAGTTTACGTAGATACAACACTTTAACAAATTGTGTTTTCCCTCAAACTTAAAATTCTAGCAAAGGATTTCCTTATTGCCTAGCCTATGCTCGAGTTCACTAATTAAATGTTACGTATATCTATGCGCAAAATTCATAGGCCGTACGTAATGTATTCAAGGACGTGTCGGAGACCCGGAATCCGCGAGCTGACATGAGGTGATCTTGCAGTTGGGATTATAAGGAATGTTAATTTGAAGAAAAAAGGTGGCATAAAATGTTACATTGCAAAATGAGTCGGTACACCTATTTTCATTGAAATTTTCTGGTTTTTTTTTTCTTTCCTTTTTGAATCACCAAAACATTTCAAATACAAACAGTTTACTTCGGGAAATTAAACTTAGTCATAACTATTTATGTGTTCTACGTACTAAAGAATCGGTCACAATAATGAGATCACCATTATTTAAAACGTTCTTCGTTAATGCTGACAAATGTTTAGAGTTTCTACTGCACGTATATACCCTTTCTTTGATCTAATTATCCGTTATGAATTTTCCAGGATACCCTATATAAAGTGATATGATCCTTTGGGTCAACATGTTCTTGTTCTTCATTTCCTTTCTGCTCGATCATTTATTAAAAGTAATGTTCATTCCATTGATTTGAAGCTGTCAATGAATGGCAGGTAAGTAAACCTGTCTCATTTAATCTGCTTGAGCATACGCTTCTGCATAGGGAGAAACTCAAGTTCTATAAAAATATAGTATCAGCCATAGAAGTCCGAATGATTTCACGAGTAGCCATCATCAAAGGTTACGCCATGTAAACGAAAGTGTTGATGTCTTCGTCGTGTCTTCGAATATATTTGTGCTCGATAAGCCATTCGATTTGCTCTTTGATCATTTTTTTACTGGGTAAAAACATATTCTTCAATATGTCTACTAATTCTGTTTGCAGCTGCGCATTGTTTATCTTCTTGCGCATCTTCAATATCTTTATGATGGCCTCCTGTTTACATAAATCAAAGAATCATACTTAGCATTGGCTGCAGTGAACAGAAAAATTATAAAAACTTATATTTTTATATTTATGGTGCTTGTACCTGTACACGTAATATTCTGAGTTGGACGATTGATTGATTATCTTCTTCCTTACTACGTTCTGTAGAGAGCTGCAAGCGACCAATCAGATTAATTTTTCCTCGCTTTTGCAGTTTGCCATTTTTCCTAAAAACGAAATAGCGATGATAGAACTAATAAGGAATAGAATGAAGTTTTAACGGCAAATGTAATAGAATACAGTTTTATACTAACACAATGGCAAATTCCTGATTTACCCAAAATCGGGAATCGTGTGCAAAGTCCTTTGGACTGTGTGCTGGTGGATCTACAAGTAATAATTGTCGTTTGAGTTTTGGAAAAGCGCAAAGTGAGCATAACGTGCGTCTTAATTCTGGATCTGGTAATTCAGTAGCCAGTCGGAGATTCTCATAAGATATTTTTTCCAGCGGTCGTTGATTCCAAGCAAAAAGTACAGCCATTTGGAAAGTCGTAACATCCACGTCAAATCGACCCACTTGGTTCGAAAATGTTATCTAAGGTATAAGAGATATTATAATATCATTGGAGGTGAAATTTTTCATTTAATGGAAGCATTCCAAAGAGACAATAGTAAATCAAGTTTCTCAATCTTACCGTTCCGTTAGACATGTGATGATACCATTGTAATTTACGACCGCTATGTTTCTTTTTGTAAAAATCTTCCACTTCAGGAATGTAGTCTTCCAATTGAAGTGGTAAACTGACAGTAACACGTTCGCTACCTCTTGCCCATGCTCCCGCATTCAGTATCTAGTGGAAATGTTAAATATTTTGTCAGAGATCCTCTTGCAATAACAATTACAGTAAAATGTAATAGGATAGAAATTTACTTTGATATTAATGCTATCAGCAATAGCTGCTCGACATTGCTCCTTAAACTGTTGATTAAGATCCTGAGAGACTTTAATATCTTGAAACATACGCGCCAACTTATTAACATAATCCGCAGGCATTCCAACTTCTCGAAGCCATTCTACCATATTTTCTTCCTTTTCTGAATCTGCTGATGTATCCAAAATAAGACGTCGAGTTAGGTGGGCCTTGTGATACCGCATAAATACGTCCTTATTCTGAACGTATTTTAATACTAGTAGCTGTAACATGAAGATTATCATAATACGAAATCTTAATTGTGATACTCAAGATAATTCTGTTAACGTGGTACATACCACATCCCTTAATTTACTCTCAATTTCATCAGATGTAAGTTTTTTGCTTAGAGGAGTTTTTCTCAAAAGCATATCACAGTAATTAGCCAAAAGTTCAGGACATTTAGATTCTGGTTGGCCATTATTATTATTGTTCGGTTTACTGTTAACAACAGCTGTGCCAACCCCTGCACCCTGTCTAGGTGGTAATTCTAATCTGAATACCGTGGCATCATTTACCACTAATTTGTAAGCCTTGTCTCGTGCCGTAAGGAAACGTGGGTCGTCGTCAAAGGCCTCTTTCACGAGTGTCGAAAATCGACGAAACAAGTCCAATAATCTCTCGACGTATTTTTCAGAATCTTGAGTGATTACGTCTACAGCAGCCATCATATCAGCCAATCCTGCATTTGCTATATGCTCTTCCAAGTCTCTTAACATAGGTCCAACACCTTCTGGCACACGGTCCATCAATTTCAACATTAACCGCAGCTCTGTTGATGAAAGGTACACAAAATTGCATTTGTAAAAATGTTAACCACACGTATGATGAGTACTTCTATAAGCGACATCAAATTAGTAGAACAGTTGGTCATTTACTTACTGTCCGTTTGGTGATGTTGTATCATTCGTGGGCATTCTGCTAATATAGCTGGCTTAAAGGTAGCTACTAGTACTCGCACGCAACATTCAGTTAATAATTGTACACTTGCGCTATTTGGTTCTAGATATTTTTGTGCACGCAGTTCTTCTTCTCTTAACTTTGCTTCAGCATAACGCATATAATTTTCCACTCCATGTAAGGACAATTGTTCTGGCGCCTTTACCCAGTAAAATGCCTCCGTAGCTTCAATATATGCTGCTTCGAAGTTTTCTCTATATATCTGGAGCTTATCAGTTGTGTTCGAACATAGATTCACTACAAATGTTAAGACGTTAAATATACATAGATTTTATGAAGTTATACGCTTTCAAATTATTATTGAATATTACCATAGGATTCTCTGACACCAATTACCAGTTGAGAATCAAAAGCTTCTCCATTTCTTTCAGCTCGTACTAGTCGCATTGCAGAATCTTGTAATCTTTGTTTGATTTCACCGAATATACTTTGATTCCAACTATCTAGCATTAACTAATAGGAATAAGATTACTCAATAAATTGTTTGTTTTTATAAGAGGTGGCAAAAGTATTAAATGTGTACAAACTTTTCTGACTATACTCTCATCAGGCTGATTTCTTTTCTGAGGAGTTGAACTTGTTTTCCCTGCAAGGGATGTTTCTAATTGTCTAAATGGGGTGGGCAGATAATTACATTGTGTAAAAAATTTTCCCCATTCAGCTATGTAAGCTTTCAATAACGCCTGCTCCTCTTGGTGTGCCAGTACTCTCTATGTTTCAAAAATTGGATTACATATTATATAAATAACTTTTTATATTCTTAAACACAAGTACTTGCACAAAATATACAAAATTAATGAGTATGGCTTTACCTGTTGAGCCTGTTTTATAAAATCCATTATATCTTCTTTGAGTGCATCTCGCAGTTTGGGTGGACCTTTTTCATTCTCCAAACACACAAGATGAACTGAAAAAAACAGATCCTGCCATTCGCCTTGTGTCACTGGTTCTTGTTTCAGCAATTTTAATATAATAGGACGCATGCAGGGCCATTTATCTTCGAATGTGAATTGGCCCCAATCCTGCAAAAAAGGTACCTTTTCATTAATGTACAAATAAAATTTAAAGATACATATATCCATTATTCTTATATATAACCATTATACTGAAATAAGAATCTATGACTAACCATTACATTAATTCATTAAATTTATTTCCAGACTATTCCATAATTCAATATATTCATTTATACAAACATAAACTAAAATTGTACTATAAAAATAAAAGTCTATAAAGATCTTTCCAACGCAATACTTCTCTTGGGATAGGTAAAGATATTTGCAAAATCATGCAACAATTCAATAGATATCAGTGACTTTATCCTTATGATTATCATGATTAAACAAAACAAACGTTAACAATATTAATAAAGCAATATTAAGTAACCACAATACTCATGACAAAGTTTTATTCCATTTCTGAAGAAGATATTTAAATATCTCTTACTCCGATAGTCAGTAATAATTAACGAGAGCAGTACATTTTTTCAAACATTTCAATTAATTAATTTATCCTTTATTTCGATAGAAATTTCTTTCATTTAGTGACAACTAACCTTTAACATCGACGCCATCACAAAATTTTTGACATGTCCTATGTCGATGCGCCCAGTGCGCCATCGTCAGCCATCGTTCAATGTTGATGCATGTAGATGTCATCTTTTAACATGCAGCAGAATATTTGGCCAAAGGAAAAAAATATATTACATCATTTAATAATATTGGAACGACAAAAGTAGATTAAATATACTTCTATTTTGAGTAACTGCGTGATGAAGTAACACAATTTGTTGACAATATTTTTTTCATAAAAAATTTAACAGAAAACTTAACGATGACTACTATCCTATGGAATGCAAGGACAAAAGAATGTGAAATCTGGTACGATTCAATGCAATAATTATAAAAAATGAAAAAAAATGCATAAGGTGTAACAGCAAGGAGTAAAATAATTATCGATGACATTAGGCAAGGTATACAATAATCATGGTATTCATCTTTATTTTCTTTACTGTATTTCATATCTCTTGAAATCCAAACACATTTATTTATCCTCTATCGAAAAAAAAAATACAATAAATATCCGCATTATCCTAGAATTAACAAAATATTCCACATCATTTTTTTCTTTCACTCTCCCATTTATTTGGTCTAAATTTTAATCATTTTTTTTTTACAAATCTAAATGCAAATATCCCTCGTTAACAACAAACAGTCTTAGCCAATAGTTAGTTTACAGCGGAGTCTGAAAAAGCGAATTAATCAGAAACAATATTGTACATAATTTATTATAATTTCGATTACTATGAACTTCAAAATATGACGGTGTTTTCAATTTTTTTTAATATTTTTATTTTGTCATAGCAAGAGAATCGAGTTGTCGGGTAATCGTTTGATATAGTCACCTGCTTTAATTTTATTCGTATGTAAGTAAACCTAAATGTATAAAACAGAAAGAAAAATGTAGACAATAATCTGCCGGCAAGATACATATTGCATTTACTTATACGATCTGGTACTCTTCCATTTTGGTACACCTACATAATAAGATTTGCGTTAGCATTCTAGCAACGTATCTCTAGGCATCGCCAAGTTTATATTTCCTTAATTTATATTCAACGCTATAGAATAAGATATTCAAGTGAGCCCAAAAGTCATTACCATGAAAGTGCCGGAATTACAGATTTGTGAAAAAGAACCCTCGATGAAAAGTGAAGACAATAGTTGTATACATAATTTAAAAAGAAACATAACTGATTAGACAAAATAAGAAAGCAGTGAAGCGCACACTGAATTCAAGAAAACAATCTGTATTTGTATATTTATTCTTTTCCTATACATAATGCTTTAATTTCAAAGACTGCATACAGAAGAAAAGTAGGGAATTACAAAAGCAAAATAAAATAATACCAGTGTCGCCGACGCTATTGCAAAACAATAAAAAATAAAATTTTCACCGACAAAAGGAATCAGGATACGCTATTAAGATCTCGTGGTTTGAGTTCTTTTATCACCGCATTTTTCCTAACACCATTTCCTTATAATCCGTATTTCCATTTTCTTTTTGAGCAATAGGGAGATCAATTTCTGCCAGAAATGGGTTCCCAGTTGTTTTACTATCTCTTGTGTTTTATATATTGTTCTTAATTTCCCTAGGCTCGATTCGCTAAGAAAACTCCACGAAGCTACGGAGACGATAATTCTTAATCCGTGAGCCTTACATAGACAAAGATTATTTTTTTTTCCTGTATCGTATTGTAAAATAGAAATTTGTAGAAATTACTACAACTAATCAGTTAAGTAGATATTTCTTATTATGTGGAGTATATTCTGGGAGTCAGGGCAAAGTGTAGCGTACGTATGGGACCTCGACGTCGTTTCCATCAATGTCATTGCAGCACAACTCGAAAACCAGGGCGCGTACATGGGGTTCCAGCTTCTTCTTCGACACCTTCTTCACCACCTCAGACATAGGCAGACCCATTCGTTCCTGGCACTTGGCTTTTGCCATGAAGAATGAGTAGAGCATGCAGATATTCTGCGAGAGCATCGTCACCTCTAAATTGTAACGTTCCTTGAAGTAATCCAGGAATTCCTTGAGGGTAAGTTCACCCTTGACCTCGAATCTATCCCAAAGAGTCCATTCGGTGTCGTAATACTTCAGCTTAGGCGCAGCTATCGGTTCTGAGAAACCGAAGAAGGGCAAAGCGAGATTTACAAATCCATTTTTATAAATGGCAAGATCTCTAACGCCACGAGCTAGCTTTATTAACTCCAGGCAGACAAGACCAGCCACTACTGAAGTTGTTGTAGCAATGGCCGGTATAATCTTTCCAGCGATGAGTTTGCTCTTGTGTCTGTCAGCTGGTGGAATCTTGTAGTTGGTGGCTCTTAAATTTGAAGCAGCTACGATGAAGTCTATATGGAAATTAGTGTCGTCGTCCTTTTCGAACTCTTGAGGATGAATTACAAGACCCTTCATTTGATCAGACTTAGGTAGCTCCTCCTGGAGCTGAGTGAGTCTCTCGTGGTCCACGTTACCGCTACCGTTAGACACCTGAACTTGGGAGTCGGTTTCAGCTATCTTCACTCCAGATTTTGGTGTGAATTCTGGCACTTGCACGGTGCTTACAATGCTGGCTATTTCCTCGCGGTTACGATTAGTCGGCAGTCCATAGATGACAGCCTTAAGGTTGGCTGCAGCAACAATGTAATCTAAGTGGAGAGAGTCATTCACATCGAAGATCAATGGTATTGGGCAGCGCTTGGGTCCGGACCAAAATGGCTGACCACTGGAACCAATTTGTTCTGGTGGGAAATTAAAGAGCAACTGTCTAATTTGGTTGTTATACTGTTCCTGCCAGTGACAGCGAGCCCATGCGATACAATCTGCGAAGGACTTGGGTCTCTCGTCCACCAAGGCGATTTTCACAGATTCCAGGACTTCTAATGGTTGTACACCAGGTAGCTTCAGAGTCCTCTCGACGAATTGAGGGTCGGAGATGTATTGCGCAGCATTCTCTGCAGCTTGACGGAAAAGACCTTCAAAAGTATCTCGGGCCCACTGCAGTGTATGCTCTATGGCGTTGGGGAAATTCTTCAAAGTGCATATAGGAATACTCTTCTCTGGAGGATCTTGAGAGGAGCTGTAAGACTCTGTGAGGAATGGAACTACTACTTGAGTGTTTCCCTTAGTTCCTAGAGTACCAGACTCTAGAAGAGGCTTGCGGTAATAAACACAACGGCGATCCATGTAAATGCGGGCGTCAACATTGTCTAGGGCGTTTGCTACTCCATCCAAGACCTCGAAGAACTCGTCATTGTAAACTTTCTCAGTTTCCGGGCAGACTCGATTCTCATGTGCAACTATGTTGACATTAGGATTCATACCTTTGATTACTTTTGCTGCTGTAGAAGATTTTGATCTTTGAACATCGGATGGCCTGAATAAAAACTGACGGTTTAGGTTGGATTTTTCAATGAAGTCCATGTCAGTGACTGTGATACAACCATTTTCTGCTCCTACGCCCATCATGGCAAAGTTTTTAAGCAATTCACAACCTATGGCTCCAGCTCCTACGACAAAATACTTTAAACTTCCTATCTTTGACTGGAATTTTTTGCCAAATACTGCTATCTGAGAGTCATATCGTGTCCCTGCTGGACAACAGTCTTCTTCGGTCAGTTCTGAACGATCAGCTGGTAGACACTCAATTGCATCAAAGTATAGCCATTGGTAGATTGGATGGAATTTGCCAGAACAAGCTTTCATTACTTCCTGAGCAACGATTCCTCCAATAGTTGCATTCATTGGGTTCAGATCTCCAGCTGAGATCTTAGCGAAGGTTTCTAGCAACTCAGTATTTATTTCAACATCAAGGCCATATTCTTTATTAACCTCTTTAGCAATATTCAAAAACTCCTCAGCATCTTCTTTGTTCCATGGTCTCGGTAATTTTCCTTTGGCTGATTGATATCGATGCAGAGCAATAAATGCCAAGTGTAGTTGACCAGGATAATCAAATTTTCCAAAATCTGTGATGACAAACTCAGGCTTTTTCAAAGCTTCTTGAAGTGGTAGAAAATGTAAAATCTTTGGCATTTTCACCTGACTCACAGTACCGCCACTAACATATTCAAGGTACTTGCTGGTATCTCCAATACTAAATGTGTACGGTCCAAGAACCTTGATCTTCTTAGGCTCACATCCATTTAGCTCTGTCATTCCTTGAACTTCTGAGAATGTAACGTAATCTCCATCCTCCATACCATGCCGTGTATCATCCAGACACGTCACTACTCCTTCACTGTCCCTAGATATGCTAGCAATCAGAGCGGTAACTGGTGGTTCCCCAGTGGTATCCACAACCGTGAAAGATTTACCAAAATCACAAAAGACTTGGGAAAAGAGTCCTCTAGTATCTGCTATTATAAGAGCTATATCATTAGCATGAGTAATCTCAGAAATACGCAGTTGTTCCTCCAATGAAGTTTCGGTTAATACAACAACTTTAAATTTCTTGATATAACTCTCGGTTAGAGGTCCAGAGTGATGACGAGTAGGTACATAGTTGTTGAGTTCTGACAAACGTTGGCAGCAGGCCGCAGCACGGTTCTTACCTATATCTGCCTCAGTAAGGTAGAACTGGGATCCAAGATCGGATATACGGCAAAGTGCATCATCGTGTAGGGTAACTGACTTGACCCCACCGAGGATGACGTTTTTGGCTATTTCAACGCCAAGACCACCAAGTCCTGAGATGAGGACGTCCGAGGACGCCATCCGGCGCATGGCGTCATGTCCGAGGACATAAAGTTGCCTGGAGTAGAGTCCCTCGTCAATTTCAGCAGGTGCCCTGGAAGTAGAGCCGTTTTTCGCCATATCTCCGGTTGCCGCGGGGTCGTCGGCTCCTCCCGTGGTGGCAGCAACGCGTCGCTTCTTAGCTGGGGGGTCAACGGAGCTCTCCACCACCTCAGCACTAGACATCGGACTTTACGAAGGCCGTTTTATATCTGTCGATTGTTTTCCCCGTCTGCTGCACTGATAAGCTGCACACACTGACTCCCTCTTCCTAGCTTACTCTCTATCTCCCCGCAGGTTGCTCCACCAACGCGCCCCACGTCCTTACCTTCAGCCTACTTACAACCTTCCTCGAGGTTCTATGCACGCGCTCAACACACAACATGCACCACCGTCCATGCAAGAACGATTGAGAATGATTTTTCGTTCTTTCTGCTGTTCTCAGCCCGGCTCGTAATAGCGATACCGATGCCTTCTTGATAGGATTTTCTCGTCAACTTCAACTGGCTTCGGCGTGCTTAGAAAACCAGGTCGGTAGGGTAGAACGGTGAGTTCGTAACTACGACGTCCTCTGAACTGACTTCTCGAATATTCGATATTAAAAATTTTCTTTAGGATTCCGTCCAAATCCGACGAAATGTATTTTTCAAAATGGGCCCGTAGTGACTGGAGATTATTGTTGAGAAGCAGCTACAACACGACAGGAGTTCACAGAATAATGCGTTCTCTAAAACTATTTATTACGTTACGAGTGAAGTTCGCTGCGGATCTTTGTAGTGTTTTCAAATTTTTTCAAAACATGAACATTATTAATATTTAGGAATATTCCTTACCGCAAATAAAGACAATATATCAATGATAAACTTTATTTTCTTTAATCTCTTAACAAGCAATTATATCTAGACAAGAAAATTCGTTTTTTCTTTCTTCTTTGTCGATTTAGCTTTGTTAGTCTTATATGTATCTAATGACATCGTCGCAATACGTATTGCTTTATATTTTGTACAATAATCTACATTGTCGAAACGAAACATAATTTTGTAATATTATAACTGACATTTGGAATAACAGCCGTGGAGAAAATTATTAGTTTACATTTGCGCAAATAAGTACTACCTGGAGTGTGATATTTTCAGTCACACTGTGAAATACTATGTCAACAAATAATATACATGCCGTTCATCATCAACCGTTTTATTACAATAGATTATTATTCTTTAATTCAAAGCCAATGAGAGCTCAATATTAAAATATCTTACTCTACATTCATATATTATGAAAGGGTCCCTTTTCAACCAACAATCTACTTCTGCAGAGCTGAAATTAAATAGATATAAAGATACCTAATAAAAAAAAAAGAAATTACAAATTAGAGCCACACCTAATCAAAATGGCCTAACGTAGGCCAATTTAAATTTGCAAATGCACAGCCCACTCAATGGAATTAAAAATGCGACTCATCATCATCAAGCGATACTAAACTACCAAAAGCACGATGTGCAGAACGATCGTCCTTCGCCCCAGTGACGTTATTCGAGGTATTCCTCATTCGAATTTTTCTTAAGGAAACATCCTCGTGCGTCTCATCAGGTTCAGGTGAGGTGAAGGGTGATGGTGTCTGCGATACAGCCGGAAATGGCACGGTAGGTGCCAAAGATTCAGCCGTGTCCGGTGCGGAAGTACGTCCCTCGACGAGAGGACCGCTTAGAACGGAGTCTGGTGTCCCGTTAAGAGAATGACCGATTGGCAAAACAGGGCCGGTGAGTCCTTCAACGGTTCTTCTTCGATTCCTTGCGTCGGGGACCGTCGAAGTCCGACGTAATGTCGCCTTCCTATTTCTGAATGAGATCATCCATGTTATACATATATTATTGGGTTAAATAGCGAACCTCTCCATAGGTTTTCGTGGTTCGAGCTGCTCTATTGACTCTCATTTATCATCAATTCAGTGACTATATAATATATGGACTTTGTGCTGTTGATTATGGCCATTGACTAAAATTTACCTAGTGTTTCTAAATCACTCCAGTAATATTCAGAGTCGTATATATCATAGCGTAGTGGTCATGTCTATAGCGTTTTCAGCCGAAATAGACACCCACCAGGAAGTGGCTATCGCTGGAAGTAAATCGGAAATAATCTACGATCTATACGATCTTTTCTTTGTCTTTTCGCTTTCTGTTCTTTTTGGATTTAGTTTGTTAAATATCATGAGGAAATTCAGCTCATGATTATTCTTGTACTTTTTTTTTTAAATCTCAAGCGAATAAGCCTTGTGGATTTTCAGTGGTTGGGCCTTACTGATTAGCATCAACTGGAGATGATGTCTGATCAGGACTGTCAGAGGAACCGTTCCCATTATCCCAGGAATTGTTGCGACGATGTTGACTCTTATCCTTGTAGGCTTCCGCAATGTTGCTGGAGCTACCGACGATGCGTCGTTTATCCAACTCCTTCTGCACCTCCTTCGGCATTCCTCGAACTAATTTTCTAAGAACTCCAACCCCAGGTGCATCCTGAATTTAAGAATATTAAGGTTATTAAATAATACAATTCCATATAGTTGAATGTACATTTACGTCATACTACCTTGGATGTGGTGAATGTTGGTTGACTGGAGTCGGTGTTAGGATTCGTCCAGACGTTCGTGGCACCTGGTGCGTCATCCCCATTGGCACTGTTCAACATTTCAGCGGAATAGGTTGGTCGAGCAGGAATAATTGGCGATCGGCAACATACACTGTAATCAATGTAGGTCCCATTTTTGCCCACTTTGATAAAAAGACAGCGAAGTTCTACTTACGAGTTCACATCCTCGAGCTTCTTCAAGAGCCTCTCGTTCTCGCGACATACAAGTTCCTGATCTCTCATTACTTGTTCCCGAGTGGCGTATAACTCGGCATTCTCACGACGTAAAGCCTCATTCTCAGTTATATAAGAGCGCACCAATTTACTCAATTCAGGACCTTCCAATTCAGCCAGTTTATCCAAATCCACTGGTGGTGGCGATAGCGGCAGACGTTTTTCTCCTGTTTAAAAAATTTTATAAAATTCCAAAATCTCTGTCAATCTTATCTCTAATATATTTTTAAAACGATATCTACCTTTAGCTTCGTTTCGCGAGGCACTCTGACCATCGCCTAAATGAAGAGCAGCCCTTAGGTGATCGTTTTCATTCTGTAGAGCATCCACCTCCCTCTTCAGACTGAGAATCAATGCTTCTCTTGGATCCTGTAAAAAGTTGGAGTAATCATAGTACAAGGACTTTTTATATAGTAAAAATAATAATAGCATAAATATTCATAAAACCCACCATGACTACAATAGGCTTTGTACGAATCTTCTTTGCTCTTGCGGCATATCGCAAAGTATTAATAGTCTCACTGGCGTTTGAACGTGCCGGCGATATACACGCGATCTGAAGAAAAGAAATCGATCGTACAATTCCATTAGGTGTTGATTATTTCTATTTTTTTCTACCATTCTTTATAGTTCTAACCATAAGCGTAACTCCATTCCCTGCTAGGCTGTCCGCTAGAAGTTTCGTGAGCTTGCTATCCCGATACGGAATGTGTCCACTCTTGCGTTTTCCATCACTGAGCGAAGCGATGCAGTATCCTGTGACAGAGACATGATTAATAATAAAAATAAAAATTTAAATCAAGTTACCAACCGATCTTCACGATCTCGAAACTCGCTTATGACTGATAGCAAGTACAGACTGTGCGCATGACTTCAAAGGAGCACAAAGGATTCGTTTAATATGTTAGGCGTATTCCATTATTTGCTTATTGATTTTACCGCACGCATTTGTTATCAGAAAGAAACGAATCGTCTGACGATTTGTTAAAGTCGCGATATCGATTCAGTTGATAATGATAATCGAACAAAGGATTTTCACACGAAGCACGGAGAATCGAGGCAGGTGATGAAATTTATGCTTGCGAAATAATAGCGCAGTGATTGTTCGCGAAATTAGTTTTAAGGAGTTCCACTTAATTGGAAAATGGATGCTTGACTATTAATATTATAAACTAGGTTAACCACCGGGAACTTTGATCGAAGCTAAAATAAATAAATGATAAAGGACAACGAGTCGATACGTACAGAATCTTGTGGATCCCTTAATTATTTCATTAAATTCTACCTCAGCCAATATTATACTAATCTATATTCATTCAGATCCAGTGCACGATTTTCTTAGAAAGAGGAAACCTATTTGCTACTTCGACTGTCTGTTTCAATAAATGATTCTATAGTCCCTTTGAAGTAATACATATTGACTAACCCAGGACCATTAAGCTTTTATTAATATTATTCGCCTCCTCCAGGGTCTTCCCTTCGCTTTGAGTTTTCTTGGTCATTTCGCTGCCTGCCAGATCGACGAAATTGATCTTTCCTTGTCTGGAGATGAAGACACCATTTTCCATCTGATATAAAAATTCATATGTATTTGCTTCATTAAAAAAAAAAGACAATTGTGAATAAAAATTGAAGAAAGTCAAAGTATAGATATATCCGTTACTTCTTTCTCTTTTTAATATTATTTATTTACCTGCTGCTCAGATGTAATGTGCACTGTGAGTATAGTGTGACTTCTGCTGGAATGATCATTCATATTGTGCGTGCCAACTGATCTATTCCTCATTCCTAAAGACAGTACGTAAATAATTTACTAGCATGAGAAAATCATGCTGGTATTTGAAATAAAAAAATATCAAGAATCTTATTAAGAATCGCTAATAATAGTCAAACAAGATTATTGATCGGTTTACCTTCCTCTAGTACAGCTAGAAGGTCATCCAGTTCCTCACACTCGACCGTGAAGAGGTTCTCGACGAAGAAGCCACGGATTTTCTTGCTCCATCTGACCGCCAATGGCTTACGAGATGTTCCGGGATTCAGAAGGTCTATTACCTGGTGGCAAGGAAAATTTTTAAAGAATTTTTTAAGTGGTAATTCAGTCCAATCTTTTCGTCTTGAAGTAGTAATAGGCACCTTCTCGTTATATATTTCCAGGAAGGAGGCCTTCAGGACGAAATTACATTCCTGGCGTTCCTGCAGGACTTTGAAAAGGTAGACGAACGAACGGAACACCAATCCATGATCCTCCGAATAAGGATTCATCCTGTTGAACTGTGAAACATAGATATTTTATTTATGTAGAAATGTCTATGTGACAAGTATGTGAGGTTATTTTTGAAATTACTTTCAAAATTTTTTTACTATTTTATAACCCTTTTAAAAGCACAAGAGACACTTTATTCAATATCGATTTTGACTTTAGAATATATAATTAGTATACTAACTTATGTATGCATGACGTCACGCACCATCGCCCAAAGAACAATAGACGGCTTTTATTTTAAAAGTTTGCCTACACTACTTCCAACTGATAAACGTGATATATAAGTAGTACCTAATGGATATACAATCAATTGATTTTGCCTGAATGAATTAGGCACAGTCGTTAACCCTTTCAGCGCTATGAACTCATACATGCCTTCCGAAAAATCATTCGCCATGGACTATGAACCCATTCATTTGTTCTCACGCAACCAGTCGATTTTGGCTATGAAAGCATATATGCGATACCAATGATGCTCGTAAGCCTAGAGATATTACAAAAAAAACCATAGTAAGAATGCGTTTCCAAACTGCGTATTGGGCAGTCCACAGCACGCGCTTAGCGTTGCATAACTCAGCGTCGAAAGGGTTAAAAGAAACAAAAATGTCTACATATATTTTCACGCATAACCTTGTTACAATTTACAGTGTACCTTTTAACCAATTTATCTCTCTGCTAGAGTGCTCTTGTAGACATACACCAAGTATCGATACAAGTAGTTCGAGTAATCGAAAATTGAATATAAAATGTATAGTTTCATTAATTTGAGTGGAACAGCAATGAGAATGTGGAATAATGGTTTCTTGTTAATGGTAAACATCAATTAGACCTAACTTGTAATTGAAGTCTCGTACGAAACAACTTTTTTGTTCAGAACACTCGGACGACATGCGATTAGTATCGATTTTTATCGTTATCTTTCGATAACGATTATAATAACATTATTCGATAGAATACTCTATAATATATTTACCAATCCAGGAGGTCCTGTGAGCGTGTGCGTTTTTCCACTTCCGGTCTGTCCATAACAAAATACCGTACAGCTAAAACCCTCCACGGCCATTTCAATGAGCGGTTTGATTCCAGAATATTGAACGATATCTTCCTGCGTGGCGGCGGGTTCAAAAACGACATTGTACGAGAAAAGTTTAGCCTTTTTTTCGCCACTACTTTGAAATCCATCGCACTGATAAACATTAATAGAATTAGTTAAAAGGATTTACAGTGATTTCTAAAAGTTCAACACACATTTATTTTATTTAACAATCATTTCCTTTGTACGTTCAATGCTATATGGGTACTCACGTATATCTGACCTGCGCCAGGAAATTGAACGGCTGTGTCATCACCAGATTTAATTTCCTTATTGCTAAGCGGACGCACCCTGGAACCAAAATTCTTTTGTCAAACTTATCTTTAACGGAATTTACACTCATTTTTTTTACTTTTCTATTAAAAATACTAAACCATACCTGACAACGACGTTTATATTATCTTCCGGAAGTAGATGCTGCGAAGCGATCACTCTTTTATCTCCATCCTCCAGTCTTTCTATGCTACCGGTTCTATTGGATTTAATTAAGAAGACTGTTAATTTAATTGCAAATAATAATAATTGATAAGAAACTAAATTTGATTTATCTTTTAATTATGTAATAATTGACTATGGTCTTATACGACAAATAATTTTATAATAATACATATACCACATAATTGCGATTATGATTATATCTTATAACCTATAAACTGACAGGCAATCTGTCATAATATTGATTCTTAGGGGGCGATCGGGCTAGGAGGATATTTTTAATATATACACATTTTCTACGTGCGAATTAATACTTTTTCGAAATATTGTTATCGAATCCATTATTAGGTTATTGAAATATGATTATGTACGCATTGATCTAAAGATAATATATGATAAGCTATTTTTTTTACTACGACAAATTTAGCCCGCATCGTTTGATTCGTCGGAAGGTGAATGACAGGAACTAACACAAGGCTGCCGGGAAGTATTGATTTTTATTTTTATTCACAGGTGAATAAAGCTATCAAGGTTGCAACATAATTTCTACGGCATTTCTTACCGTCTTTCCATCACTTTGTCAAATGTACATTGTTTTCCAAACCTCGACAGTGATAAAGCTAAAAACGTTTATTTTAAGATAGATTCTTGTCGAAGCAAATATTGTCAATTTGTACGTATAAATAACAATAAAACAAGGGAACCATCTGCTAATATGAAATATATATAAAATATATATATATACACACACAGACACTAGGGATATTTGTTCATACGATATTTGATATGATTTGATAATTTATGTAAAATATATCAGATACCAACATGCGTGTAAAGTAAATAACATTCGTGTAATGATAAAATAGATTAGGCGTCGCTTCTGACATAAAAATCACTGTCCCGTACGTAATAACAAAACATTGTTTTGAGAAATTCGTGAATTTTTTCCCACTGAACCCAACTGTCTATATGCATGTAGACAAGTGGTCATAGAAAAGCTTTACGATTCAAAATAACAATGAAGAAAATGAAATGGCAATTATCATTATTTCCGCAAGTAATATTTTCTCCATATAATAAATACTAAAAGTATGTACAATTAACATCGTGGCATAAATACGAGTAATCCGAGGTCATCCATCTCTCATTTTCTCGCTAACGTTCGACGAA
>JARQSV010000630.1:129342-144050 GCA_030142285.1 Calameuta idolon
GGTGTGAATCTGTAACAGTTTTGGTAATAAACGGGTCCCGAGTTATGTATGTCATAGCAAACACGCAGATACCGTTGTAATTTGATACCAGCCTGAGTAATGGTAATAAATTGTCTCCGTTAAATTGTACACCAATTTCATTGAAATTTAAGAGATAAATTTTATAGAGCTCAATAATTCATATATTTGCTAGGATTATTGATTATAGATTTATAATCATATCTTAACCATGACACTGTAACGTTCATTCGATAGCATATTTTGATCTATAATTCATGGTTCAGTCGCTTAATATAATATTAATGAAACAAAATGTAGTACTCACTCGCTTCCTCTGGAACCTGACAAAGTATTTTTTCCTTTCCCTTTCGATCCGAAACTGCCCTTTCCTGGGCTACTTCCTCGCGAACCTACTGATTGTTCTCCAGGACTGTTACCTCTTGATCGTCTACCCCTCTTCTGTTCCGGTTTAGAATCCTTCTTTGGGCTCTCGCCTTTTGGCGGAAGTGAATCTTTCAGCAGCACCATCCGTCTGGGATTAGATAGTTTCCAGAATTACGTTAAATTAAGGTAAACGAATGAAATTCGTTAATCGAAATAGGTAAGACGGTGAAGACGATGAAAGGTATCCTGTATCATCTAAACCATCTTTCCAGAGTCCGATTACAGTTTCACATTATAAATATACTATAATACAAAATTCTCTTGTAATTAACAATTTTCAATTAATACACTGAGAGAGTAACACTTGAAGCATGAATTTTTGTAATCAGTGCCCACAGGGGAAATAAAAGAATAATTTCACGGCCAAATTCATTCATTGTCGTAAGCGAGTAAAAATTAGGGGTATAAAATGAACGATTAGTCTGACTCAGAGGTTGTGAAAATTGATTGCGACATTACTATATGATACTCACTTGCTCTAACTCAGTCTATTCAAAAGTGCATCGTTGTCACACCGTATTTTTTTTCACACCGTTCGCAACTAAATTGATCTCACCGAAGAAGGATAACGCGAGACAAAAAACAAATATTTTTCCATGTACTCGAAATTCTCGTCTAGGGATAGTAGTAGAAAATAAAGGAGTCACGGTGCGAATGTAACGGTTGCGCGCGCGGGACTGACACAGGAGGTTAAATGGAAGTAGACTTGACCCTAGGAGGGTCGGTTGATTTTCCTACACACGGTGGAGTCGATCGAAATCGTCCTGACGTATTCACGACTATTGTCCGCCGCGTTTTTTTAGCTGTGTATGCTGTATCCCCTTGGTTTAGCTATAGTGCGCCACACAGGGCGGTCACCGTCCACGTGGGTCGGTCACCACTGCGCCACTATGAACTTGACACCTCGCGTGTTACTGCTTTGCAAGTTTCCTTCAACCCCCGCATTTTGTTCAAATACCACCATCTGTATAAATAATAAAAACTAATGATGCATATTGACAGTATGATAGTTTTGAGCAAAAATTTTCGAGGTTACCATACATATTTACATTTATAAGTTTCTTTCAACCCCTGCATTTTGTTCACATACCACCACCTGTATAAATAATAAAAACTAATGATGTATATGGACAGTATGATAATTTTCAGTGAAAATTTTCAAAGTTACCATCTACCATTTGTCATGGTAAAAATATGGGCAGCGTTGGAGTATTAAAAGTATACCAACCTGGTGGTATTTTATGTAATTCTCTGAGATCCACAACAGCGAAGAGACTGCCGACCATTATCGTTCTGGTAAAAATAGTGCAACTCCCATCAGCATCAAATACATTTCAGTCGAGTATTTCTTCTGCAGCAACCATGACACTATTTTTGAAAATTTCATTTAAATATTTCATGAGCAGCCCCTATAGCGGTTCGTTATAATATCCTGTTGATTGATGGACTATCTTTGAGTCATCTTGCATGATATTTGCTGACACTAAGGACAGCAATATGGAAAATAATAAATGATGAAATATAGATAGATAGTGGTGATGGATGATTCGTAGAGAATTGAGTATTCAAATAAAAAATATAAAGAATTAATAAAATATGATATAACATCGTTATTTGAATAATTGCTAAATTAATGACTACTTAAGTGATCGATGAAAATTATTACAATATGCAGAAAATAGAACGACGTTCTTAAAAGTCATTATTAATCTATTATTAACGACAGTATAATAAGCAGTAGCTGTTGCTATAAGATAGACCGCATTGACGCAGCACACTGACATTATATACGTTTATAAACATCGATGAAAGCGAAAAGAGAATCGTACAGATAATAGGCACCACTCCTTTAGTGTATTTAAAGTCGAGGGAATTTCTTTACGAGAGATACCCTAAAATCTCGTATATAAATAGTAACCACTTAAGTTGAAGACGAGCACCACAAAAAAGTTCCATAGTGACGTCACAATACACCATCTGACTGACACATCGCCATTTTTCTATTATTTAGAAATATCATCCTTGGTAAATAGTGTATTCGTTTCACATATTTATCCACGATAAATCTACTAAAATATGACAATACATATGTATTCGTACATCTAGATAAAGTGTCAACATTATTTTCATCCTCGAAACAGCTGTGAACTGTGCCACATTAAAATTTCAGAACTCCTTAGTTTAATAATTCGTACTAATTTCAGTCTGGTACTATTAGCAACATTTCTTTCATTTCATATCTGCCGATTTATCGATAACGATACAAACATTAAGATTAAGACAAAAAACAGACGGTATGATAAAGTCCATTATTCGAAGAATATGTCGTTTGAGTAGTCATACATTTTTTTTCTTATCCAATGATGCATCAGGGTTATTTGTTTGGTCTAAAAAATATATATAAATTGCATCGTCATTATAGACTTACTGGAAAGGATTACATGTGCAGTAGAACCTACATTTGTTATGGCTATAGGTTAATACATGTATGTATGTAGCCGCAGCGAAAGTGGCATTCGTAGCCTGCGGTATCTCGTTCCGTTAAAGCCATACGAATGAAAGCTATGGGGTCACCATTAAATATCAAGATTATTGTGCAGAAATGGTCGCCATAATATAATAAAATGTATAAATATAAATTTTATACCGATCTTTTGTCCTCATCGTCATAGAGAACGTCCATGCTCATGAAGTTCAATCGTTCTCTGGTCAGATGATCGATAAGTTATTGTACGCCGGGGATGCACATTTTGGCTTCCTCAACGCAGTAGGTGGGATCATAAATTCTTGCCCTCTTTATAAGCAAAATTAGTATACACGCGTTTCGTACTGTAGGATGACGATTGAGTAGATGAATAGAAATGTGTGATTTCAAATTAGTGTATCAATAGCGTCGATTTGCTGTAGAAGCATGTCAAATTTCTTTCAAAATTGCCAGGAGCGTACTTGGTAAAAAAATTTCAGAGACATTACCATAAGCACAAGTATCTAAACCTAAAACTGCTAGCTTCCCAGTGTCTCATTCCCGACTAGTGCAGCTATAAAGTAAAAACGAAGCTTTTGTACCAAGATAAGTAAAATTTAAATAAATAAATCCTGCTACAATGCCCGTGACTTGATTTATAATAAATTTGTATTAGAAATATATATGTATTTAGACTCTAAATGATGCAGCTGTTTCTTGTGGTAAGTATCAATAACCTCAAATTACCATCTATGCGTCTCATTAACATCCGATACAGAACTAAACAAACGGAATTTACAGGAGTATGTATAATGTATGGTAAATCATACTGGTTTTCTGGATACATAATACTCCAACATTCCAGAAGGGATTTTCTCTGGTCGATCGAGGTAGGTTCACTCGACGTCTCAAATGTAAGACAGAAGTAGGGACGGCCCTGAGCCGAGGACAGGTTTCGGGTTTGGCTGAGAGAGGCAAAAGGAACAAACATGAGTTCTGCACTGCTCGTGAGTCGTTCGTTCTATTCATTAAACGTGAGCGTGCACGCATACGTAGGTTGCTCCGACTTCGCCTTCTCCTCCAGTTCCTAAACCTCGTCCTCTTCCTCGTACGCCACCTCGTGCTGCAACGTTGGGCCTCTACGGCCTCCTCCTCTTCCTCCTACCTCATCTACGCGCCTCTCCGCCATCTCTCCTTCCTCGCCGGCTTCTACGAGTCCCGGCAGTTTCGTATGCTACATCGGCGCGCACCGGGCACACTAGCCGATCTTTTTCGCGTTCACCATCATCGCCACGTTTTGCTCCCCGTTCACCGAGAAGTCACTCGTTTCGTCACTTAATAAACTCCAACTAGAAGCCACCGGACATTCTCGTGAGGACTTTATCCGATAGCCAGGTGGCCTGTTTCAAATAACGGGAAGGTTGTTTGATGTCGTCAGTGAATCTTATATCTTGTGTTCTAACATCAAGTGTAAAAGTTTTTAATTAACCTATCTAAACGTATTTTTGTATCAGTGCACGCTTACCGAATGGATCGAAAATTGCAGTGATTATACTTGTGAGCATTATTGAAGACAGTGAATCTGAAACAAAAGGAAACTAGACGTCAAAGGGATTACTTGCAAAATCGTAAGTCCCTTACCTGTATCTATTGTTGATATTTTTATTAAGTTTTAAAAACTGTCTTAAATTGAAGTTCTCGGTTGTTTCACTCAAACATTAAGCAAAGTCACGATGTTCCCTTTACGTTCTTTAATGGTTTCAACGGAAAACGTAGATTGTGCTTTATCACTTTACCATCTGGAATTGGTTGTGTCTCACATCCATCGTATTCTCATTATGGTTTAAATTGCTGGCTTTTACTACAGGGTCGAATGGATTCTGGTCGCAAGGCATTCTTACGACGGCCAATGAGCATATCTAGTAGAAACAGCTGAAACTATATGACAAATGAGATTTTATCGAAGGTTTACCACTGAATCCATAGAACGTTCAACGATGAACTCACCTAACAGAACAATGGTCAATGGCACATGGGTTAATAAAATAGCCAATGTGTCATTGCTCTAATAAGGTCATACGAAGGCTATATCGCTAGGATGCAACCGGAATTTCATTATCTATATAATTCAATACATTGACCTTTATCGACACGTGTTCGACACATTAACCTGACACCATAAAGTATTAAAAAATTCATTTAATTAATTAGTATATAGTGCCTAAATGTCTGTAGTTTCTATAAAGCTAACTCTCTATATACATCCTCTTATCTGACGATCTATCCATTCTCTTTGGAGAAATTGAATTGCTCCTGAGTGGATAATAAAACCAATATCGCCTCCGACAGGAGAGGTCAAAGTGTCCGAGAGAGTTTCGATCGCCGAACACGACTACGTAGCATAAACGAAAAAGAAAAGGTTTTAATGGCAAAGCGTGAAAGTTTCAAGTCAATTTTGTCCACTTAGATACAATAGACAGTTATGCGATTTACAATCCTCGCGCATTCCAAATGGCACTCGATTCGCTGAGTAAGGAAGAAAACAAGCACGTGTCGCCTAGTTCGACCGATTATGAAATTTCATATCCCCAAAAATAATAAAATTTATGAAAATATATTCACGAGTATTATATAATTTCGTTCCCTCGACTTTTTGAACCTTATTCCAGTTATATACCAAAGACATCGTACTCCCGTCTCTTGGTGACATTTCACGCTTTGCGATTCACTCGTCTCGGCTAACGAACATGCGTACCGTCGTTCCTAGTGACAGAATTCAAACCAGTCCTTGTTCCTCGTACCGCATCTGTCTAACGCTATAAGAGTTTATATTATCCGTAAAGCATATACAAATTGCAAGTCACTGATCTTCCTTGTAAGCGTCGAAAACATTTATTCTCTGTCAAAATTTCCGCAGTGGCGTCTGGTCGGTGCTAGCCATAACAAACTTTTGTATAAGCTGCCTTGCATCAGTTTGCGCAACCGTTCTTGCGCACCCGCGTACCGAGACGTATCCTCACGAGAATATTTATATCCCTGCGACAAACATACCGTTACGTGCTTTTAACCGCCAGAAGTCAAGAGGAGCTCGTTTAGAAAACCAGTTGAGATTTTACCGGCTTGTTACCGTGTCGAAGATTCGAAGAATGATATATATGTATATGCACACATATATATTGCTGGTATGACATTAATAAATCGCAATGGGGAACGTTGACTAAACTTAATAATCATCATAGATTCCAATGTCCAATAATGATCCATGGCGCTAACCTGTAAAAACGTTCACATTGCATGGTGAGTCCCGTTGACGAGAAATTCTATAGACGAAATCAGTACAGAATATAAATGCACGTAAGGCAATAATGTGTGACGCATTCAACGAACGTCAACAATACTGATTTGCGTTTGTCGTAATGTACCATCTGAAGTTATGGCTATTCCTTAAAGACGTTGTTTGACCTTCATTATATCTATGTTATTTATGTTTAGAATACCATAACGGTCATTATACCAGTTTATGAAGTGTAAAGGAAAGAACGGTATTTGGTGTAGTGATAATGGAGAATTATTCGGGCGTACCATGAAATGCCAAGGGCTGCGAGACTATATGATGAAAGAAGGCATTGATGATGTGGGCTCTGAGACAGAAAAGAATACAGTAAAACAGTATTACAGCAATGATTATACATACTGTGGAATGTATTACTGTCAAGGTAGTAATACTGATATTTTTCTTCTTTTCCTTCCAATGGTATTGAGAATTGGAAATCGACAGTACATAAACGTAGCTCCTACTCATTGTACAAGCGTAGGAGTGATGAGAAAGTATCAACTTTTTAAACACAGTAAATAATAAAAATGAGTTCTTCGCGTTAAAAGTATTTTGCAATTTACTAATGGAATTTAGGATAATGGAGTGTATTTTAAAGTTGCTGCCTGTAATTGTTTCATATATCAATGACAAGTGCATAAAGTCTAGTCTCCTCAGAGTGTACTAACGATACGATGAAACTTCCTGAAATAATATTACACGAATCTTTTATACATCCATATGTATTCATACGTGTAATTGAAGAAAAAGTCCTTTTCTCTCTTTAAACGAGAAAGTTAATTACTCTAGTGAATCGCAAGTTACCCACGTGAAATTTCTCAGAGGAACGGTACTCCTCGTAGAGACCGGAAATGTTACACAATGCACAATGCACTGCTTCCGTTATCCGTGAATAAATATACGGACATTAGGTGCCATACTGCAACCGGAAGTTTCACGTTGTTTCTTAGCTTGAGGATTTTTTTTTTTTGTAATTTTTTCTATTTATTAATTTATTATATAGCTATAATGCGAATATAACATTTTCTTATGTTAATAGTCACGATTCAAGCGTTTACCTATTTATGCTAATTATGTAGTATCTCCGCATTGGAAACCTCTTGCTAGTCCTGACAAAAGCATAAAATGAATCACTGCTAAAGCGTAACCAGATGTTATGGGTGTATATTGTACATTATTATTTTTCATTTTATGTGTCATCTTCATAACGATTGAACGATCGCCTTGTCTGTTAACAGATTGCACTGTTGAGGTTAGATTCTATGCTCGTCTTATCGGTCTGTCTAATCTCAACCAAGTTGCCGTTAACTATTTTCCACGGAGTTGTCGATAAACCCTGAGTGCTTTTCCAATATCGACCAACCCTGCTAAAGCATAACCATAAAAAAAAATGGACGTCTTATCACTATTCTTATATAGAAGTAATTATTATTAACTTGAACATTTGAACGCATGCAGTGCGCCAGAGCAGTATAAGTTAATACAAGGAATATTACTTAAGGTAAGGACCCTACTTATAGTATCAATAAGAACACCATAACCGCGTACGTAAACTATAACAATAATTTTGAAATTTAAAAGAATACATATTTTCTGCAATTGCTAATATTCAATCAAAACCATATGGTCAGAAGTAAATGTATAATCTTGCGATAACTTACACCTCTGATAGTCGCGCAGTAGGTTAATCATCCGATAGAACCAAGTTTAAAAGAGCGTGCAACCCATTTCTGGAAACCGGTTGGCCTTTTGTCGCTACTGTCATGGTACTTATTCTTTCTTTTTATTAAGGTAGATTTACACTATATATATATATACATATATACACCCCATACGCGCATGCGCGTTGCCCTCAAATTTTACATCCAAGCCATACCAAGCGGACGCGTTGAAAACCAGTAATTTTGTAACCGTAAAGAATATTATTCTGATACCCATCGTCGATCGAGCTAGAACGCTTCTCCGTTTGGTTCGTCCTTCGCGTGACCCGCATTACAAGCATAACTAATGATTTTTGTATCTCAGAAAAAAATACTAGCAGACTCAAAAAAAGATTCTTCAACCGTCACGTAAGAGGGACTGTTTTCTTCAGCCATCGACAGAGCTTGTCTGTTTCGTCCTTTCACTACGAAATAATTATGCGACGAATCGCGTGTGGGTATTGTGATCAATGTAATTTATCTTTTCTATTGTTTCGTCTGAAGAACTTACCTACGTGCCACGTCCATACGAAGCAACTTCGATGGCTCAACATCGATTATCGCTTATCCTATTTAGTCAACAGGAAAACACTCATAAGAATCACGCGGTGCAGGCAGCCATCGAGTACAATTAGATTCTCAAAATAAATCGGTAATCCTGGATTTTCTTAATCGTGGTCCCTCAATGAAAAGAAAAAGGAGGAAGAAAAAGGAAAGTATAAGAAGTTCCTGAGTCATCGATGACCTCGCTGTGATTCATACTGAGAGTATGTATGACCCTGATTTTAACATGAAAAATGCAACAACGGACAAACTCATAAATATATTTTTAACTGGTCATATTTACAATGGTCGCGCAAGACGAGCTGACGTCGACCCAAGAAAATTAAGGGCTGATATTCATCCGACTAATTTACGTTGTATCCCGAACGCAGTGTTATCCAATCATCCTCTGGTGAAAACGTCGAGTAATTATTTCACGACCCTGCGGGACCGCGAGCTTTCACGCTTGGTTTCTGAGGGTACTTGCACAATTTTAGCAACAATGGACGTATCGTAACTTGCGTAACGACACACAAGAGCGAGCGGCAAGCTTATCGTACCGAGCAAGTCTATTTAAAATTCTATGGATGATGATATTCGTCATATACCGATTTAATGTAGCATTCGTGACCGAGTAAACCTGAGAACAGTTAATGATATATAAAAATCAAATATTCAGGTGCCAAATGAAAAAGTTACGACATTATACAAAAATATTACATGCTTACGTATTTACCCATTTATATACCGTGTTCATATAATAACTAGTTAGCCACGAAATTTTCTAAAGCATACCTATTTCCCATATCAATTCATCTGATGTTCCAATAATCGTCTACTGGCTTCGTTCTGGTATTCAGTGACCGTATACACGCGAACTTAGCAAACAATGAAGGATCACTCGTGTTGATTTTTCCTTCGATTTTTGTGCATGCATTACGTTGTATGTGTGCATATACGTCATTTGTTGACACCAAAAGAAACAAACGTGAATTAGTCATGGATCAAGGGGATTCACAAATACGCTAATGACTCAGTCATTCGATTACCATGACGAGACATATATTGCCCTATGCCAACATAAGAACTTGCTTTGTACACTGGAGTTATCATTTTTGTTCTGTATTGTGTACAGTATAGTCTAGTTATAATACAATTTTATGCCATTTTTAGTATGAAAGGCAGATATGTTAAAAAACCTATTGTTTACTGTGGATTATTAATAACTTATATTCTAATTTATGTATCGTCTACCATATTGGTATTATATTTATTATTAATTATTTGCTATCAAAGTAGTACTATGATTGTATTCATGAAACTTTTATTATTTAACATTGAAAATATTCAGATAGACTTTTGGGAAAAAAAATCACCGACTTTTGTAACTGGTTCATATTTTCCCTCAGCTGCTGCCTTCAACGAAGACCTATTTCTGGACCATAAAATTGTCTGCTCTATCGCGGACAGGTTGGCAACCTTGGCAATAACCAATGATCTGTACTCTCCTTGACCCTTAACATCAGACGTCTAGCAAATGTTATCGAACTCAGTGTTAACACTTATGGTAGTGTTGGTAATCCTGAGAAGAATAATTAGTCAACTCATCAGTGATAATTATAATGAAACTTAGTTACACGAACGAATTCGGGATAAGGTGTGCCAGTGCACGCGTACCAATTTAAATGGAATCGGTCAGAGACTAAAATACTCGCCGCAGTATTAAAACCAGGCACACTTAACGGCGCGTCTTTATATCGGCTGTACGAATAATTGACGTCGATGAGTACCAGCAAAAGTTCTTTAATTTTCTCAAGAAGAAATTGCAATTTGTATATTTTTTATATTTAAAGCCTCACGAAAACATTATTCACTAATGTATAAGGGTCGATGACTTTCTTATCTGCTCGGATATCGACCTTTCTTTTTTCTCTTTGACTTATATCTGCCTTCACACCGTTGACGTTGCTGGGTCTATTTACCTGAGTGTCGGCAGTGTCCCAAATCGATAATCGATGTCAGTCTTGATTGCATCTTTCGCAAAAAACGTTACCTAGACTTTTTTTCCGCATAAAACGCAAATATATCGTTCTATGTATTTATCTCTAGTCTTTCTAAAGGCGACCCAAGGTCGATATAAATATCAGTATTAGATTTCATTCCGTTTTCAAAAACGTCAAAAACAGTCGATTGTATATTTTAGAATGAGTACTGTATGATTAGAATTCTAATACCTTGAATTGGAAACGAAAATAAAATCAATTATGTTAGATTGATCCCAATCATAAAAATAATGAATTAAAAAATTAATTTCATTATTGCTCGAGTCTTTAGCATTTTTATTGAAGTTGAACAGCGTACGACGGTATAATAAAATCCAAATGCTTCTGCTTTCTCTAATATGGAGCAACTATTTGCAGACTGGCGTAGTCTACATGCAAGACGAACAAAGGACGATATAATCATGAGCAAGGGTAAAGTTCACACAAGAATTATAAAGATCAATGGGTCCATTGTAATTCATAATAATCATTGGAATTTACAGTAGGAATCATCGTATCGAAACTATACCAGATCGACCGATCTTTTTTGATCAGGGACAGACGTTATGACGATAAGCGGATATACTAGATCGCTTACCTGTCATTTCGCTGTTCATACGTGAACGTTATAATAATTGACTTCTTGATTTCGTTATCAGTGAGGTCACGAAAGATATTAAGAGATAGCAGACTTGTCAGAGTCATCATCCGATACTTGGTTAACGATTATGTACAAAGGTCATAGACACATTGACCATTAGGGATTTTTGCAAAAATTTTGATTCGATTGAAAAAATTTTGAATATGCCCTGATGACTCTGAAATCGAATAATCGATAATTACCAACACAACAATAGACCTATTTACTCTTTGAAGATATCAATATTATCAGCAAAGAATTCTAAATGATTAATTTAAAAAAAATCATTTTATTTATACCTGAACACATCATCCATGTGTTACTTGTATAAAATCAATGTATATATCACATTTATTAAAAACATTATTATAGATTAGATATCATACCTATAGAACCATAGAAGCATCAGATTTAATGATGTCTGTAAAGCGAATAGTTTTATCTAACGTTTAATAAATAATCGAATAACGTGTTAGAGGATCGGAATTTTTGCCTTCAAATTTAATTGTTTTTTTTTTCCTGAAAATTTATGTACATATGGAATCTATAGATTACGAGGAGCCGTCGAGTTTGTTGCTAGCCGCTAAAATAGCCAGCGCAGTCCTGACAGCTACGGCTAATGCTGAAAATTTTCAAAATTTTTATTTTAATGCTTCTAAAGATTTTTGACATCTCTAGACACGATTTTAATGTCACGTTGTCAAAATTTCGTTCAGATACGACGTTATAACCTAGAAGCGTCGAAATGAAAAGGAGACATTGAAAAGACTAAAAACTACTGTTGAACGAGACATATATATCTACCAGTCTGTGGATATCGGATACATGCAAATACACTTGTATATGTCAATACAATATATTGAAGCATAATTACCATTTCTTTCGCTTGTGCGAAACACAATATATTTTCTTACCTATACTTCAGTGTGCAGTAGAATAACAAGGATATATTTCCAATGCGGTTCAATGACTTCGTAAAGCGATTTATCGTATTGCATATGACTAACATCCATTACAATTCCATCTGATGTACTAATGCTAATCATTATGGTCCAAAGAAATCGAAGTGGCGGTACCAGTTATCTTGGTGGGGCCATACAGTGGGGTTGGCAATCACAGAAGTCAGTATAACTCCCGTAGTCGACTGCTTGGTCAGCTCCTCGTCATTTCAGATATCGCTTTCCGAGTGAAGTGAGCGTCGCGACGTTATTGAATTTTCCTAATTGAAAAATCGCGGAGGTTAGCATCCTCGTATCTGTGGTAAAGTTGGCGCACCTGGTGGTTAAGTCGTACACTATATATCGCATAACAGAAAAAAGTGTCTGGATTACTTGTTAGTGTAAAAAAAGAATTGTTATCTATCCATACCACATCGACAGTAATAACAATAATAGTTCGTCTTCACGAAACAACGTGAAAGAAATTATCAGCCAGCGAAATTACGGCCAGTATCATATTTCGCTCTGTATTTCGTTTACCTATAATAAATGTATCGAAGAAATTCGAATCGAAACGTCGAGGTAGAAAATATTAAAAAAAAAAAAGACAGTCAGGTGACTATGGCGAATCCATCGGACTTGGATCGACTCGAGTTGCTAAATGGACGCCAATCGCTGTCCTTAATTGTTACAGCAATACTGTATTCGTCATTCGTTCCATGGATATTCGTCGTACTTAAAAATTTTGAACTCTACTGTACTTAAAAATTACCATTTTATTACCGCGCGGTATTCCTTGTTCCGATGACGCGAGGCGTCTGGGAGAAGCCATTATTTTTCTTCCTGAAGAGACTCGAGAGTGCAAGTGAACGCGAGAGGAAAAGTTAATTAAATAATGGCTACCGGATTGTTTCACGCTTGACTCTACACGGCACGGATCACAAACGGCTACAGTGTTATGACTTAATACACGGACCTTTTAGATTTTTGAATAATACATACAGTGTTCTAATGTATTTTAATCACTGAACGATACTATACCTAATAATTCGCTACAGTGAAATCTTTTGACCCGATTCTCAACGTATTACTAAACTATTATGCGTACTCGATATGGAAACGTGGAAATTAGATATAAAAAATTATTACGTAAATACATCATATTAATTTCGCCGTTGAATTGGAATTTATTGCGAAAAAAAATATTTTTTAAGTACAAAATGGATGTCCTTACACGGTAATTTCTAATCTTAGAGTAACGTTTCAAACTTCGGTTGCGTAAGCTAGGTAATTATAAATTCTCAACTTATCGGGTTATCCTTATCGCTTTGATTATCGAATGAATTTGTGGGCCACGCCTGTGCACCCTCGTGGGAATAGGCATCGATTACTTGATCGATCGATTAGTCAAACAACCTTACAGAAAATATTCATTTACGGTTCTTATAGGCGCTTCAATTCTTCTGCCATTTTCTCTAGCTTCTACGTAGAAACTCACCTTACCGTAACTGATTCTAATCTCCTCCTTAGCCGAATGAACCGGCGAATCTTCTATTGCTTTTTAACTGAAACGTGCGCGATGCAGATACTTACTATGTAAGTATAGGTCTATTGCGTATACTCGAGTCAAAAGGTACTAAATAAATACAGTATGTTTGCGCATGAATTACCAATGTAATCTAAGCGCGAGTATATTTTAGAGTCATGCAAAAATCGGATACAATGAAATCTATAGTAAATAAATAATTTAAAATTAATATTTTTGAATATCGATCAAACGGCGGGCACTCAATAAAAATATGAAGGATCATTGAGAATCAGTTGTCGGATAAATGGGATTAATGTCACAATAATTTTACTAAAAGATAAAGTTATATCTTCGTTACTAATTAATAATTTACCTGCATTACGAAATACATGAGATTTCGAATTTACTAAAGTTTTTTCGATAACACGCAACGAAAGCCATAAAATAGGTATCAATAATTTTTATCGGATTATGACAACAATGAATATATATATGAACTTTCAAGGGTTTACGTAACATCGAATTATGACGATTACGTCATATTCGAATCGATGGTTGATATTAAGAGGAAAAAAATAAGTTTATAACAATTTCTCTTATAAATATATCCAACAAGGTATACATATGTACTAATAGCCGTGTCATCGATGCGATACTTTATCGATTTTTTTTATCAAGAATCTCGATAATATCGAACGACGCGATAGCGAGAACGGCGGGTATTATGAATTTTCAAATGACTCGAGTCGTTAGACGGTTACATTTTAACGAGCTTTCCTGACTAGTACGGAGAGTTCGGTGCTCCAGGTATTACTGACAAAATAGTAAAATGAATGACTGGCACAAATTTAAATCATACGCACGTACATACGTGCCTATATTATCTCGAGCGTCGTGAAGTTCGTGAACAGTTTAGCCAACGTAGACTCAGCAGCAACCACCAGGTGCGCGCGATTCTTTCAAACAACACGGTACCTCTAACGACGATTATTCTCGAAAGAGGGCCTGACGCGTTCATCTTGTACTTTGATTAATTTGTTTTTTACTGTATCTTTTCATTCTCTTCGTTCTAAAT
>JARQSV010000630.1:152235-162967 GCA_030142285.1 Calameuta idolon
GAATAAATATGCTCGACCCGACCAAAGGAATAGAACAAGCAAAATAAGCACAATGAAAAGTGACAGGAAACAGAGTGAAGCGAAAAGACAGAAGGCAAAATTGAAATAATGAAATTAAAAAGTTGTAAAGTAAGGAATAGGGAGTATAAAAGTAGAGAATAAATAAAGGGAAGAGATAAATCAGAAAGTAAAGAATGAACTATAAAGAAATAAGAAAATAAAGAAGAAATAAATATAGAAATCGAAGAAGGTTGGAAATCGATAGGAGAGGTGATTCCAAGAGACCAGTATAGGAGACCGGCTCGAGGAAGAATGAGCGCTCCGAGTCCGGGCGCTGCCTCAAGTCCCCCCACTCTCCTCGTGCTCGCGCTCTACGAGCCGTGCGCTACGAAGTTGCGCGCACACAATTTTGGGCAACTTCCAGTACTTCTGAATATGTTCGGCCAGAATTTCCGATTTCTAAGTGTTAATATTTTACTTTATTGATTTAGTTAATAATTTTAATATTCCAAACACTTAATTTATTAATATTTCAATTCGAAGGTAAAGGTAATAAGTAAATAATTTTTATTTGTTCTATTCCCAGATATACATTTGGTCTCATAAAAACATTTAACTCTGGAATTACTTAATAACGAAATATATTTATTATATATGCATATATCAGAATATTTGGTGAGAAAACGTACAACGTCATACACTCAGTCAATCGCCCGTTCATTGACACTGATTTTGATAGGTTTCTCCCGCTTTTTCAAATGAACAACAACGCCATCCGCAGCAGCTGTGAATATTGTTATAGCATTGAAATCTTCGTTTTCCTTAAGCTTGTAAGATATCTCATAATTTGATAGTATCGTTATAACACCGACTTTTGTCATAAGAGTCCCTATCCTTTGTCCTAGAGAAAATATAATACATTAAAGATCATATCAATAACGTTAATATACCATGTTTTTAAAATAATGTTTAAGATATGCATACCTACGCACGACCGGGGTCCAATACCAAAGGTCAACGAAGCCCCAATCAAATCTTCTTTACCTTCCTGTGTTCTTTCAGGATCAAATTCATCCGGATTTGGATAATATTTGGGATCACGATTTATGCCGTTTGTCGACACAATAACAGGTGTACCTTTCTCTATAATAAGATCAGTCCCTGGAATCTGTACTAATAAAACGGAAATGAAAGTATGAACTAAGTAATTATCATTCCATGTTAGATATAAATTTACGTCACTACTTACCTTGTAATCTGCAGTAGCAAATCTATCAACCAAAGGTAAAGGCGGGTGCATCCTCAATGTCTCAGTAACTACTTTATCCAAGAAACTCATCTCGTTTATGGAATTATAATCGATACCATTTTTCGATATTTCCTTTTGAATTTCCTGAAAGACGCGCTCTTGATATTCCGGATGTCGTGCCAATTCGTACAGTGTAAATGCGATTGCCGTGGAAGATGCTTCGTATCCAGCGACATAAAAAGCCACAGCTTGACCCAACAAATTATCGCCTTCAAATTCTAAATACAAAGTGTACAATGATAAAATCAGCAGACATGTATTAAAAATAATAAACATCCCTTAAGAAGCCACTTACCGAATTTCGGATTCTGTTGGCCATTTTTTAATTGAAGCAGCGAGTCAATCAAGTCACCACGCTTATAACCGGCTTTCTCGCGTGTGTTCATAGAGTCCCAGAAAACTTCTCTAAAGAATTGCGCAGGACCAGTCATTATTGGATAAATAATATCAATGAGTTCAGGTAAAAGGAACACAATCATAAGTATAATATTTCTCTTAGTACCAGAGAGTATCTTCAGTCCTGTAAAACAAAAATTTATTATAACAAACATATATGACAGTAAGCACAATATAGTGTGCAACGTGCACGTTTTTATTATTTATCACTTATCTACAACATTTTCGCGCCAAATAGCGTTACATAATTTGAATATAAAATTAACTAACACACGCGTCACATGAAACACTGTCTTTACTACAGAATTTGCATTATCACTTAATTATATAAGTTCACACTCACCAGCCTCCCAAAAGGCAGTATCATTCTTGTTAAAAGAATTGGTGGTAACACCAAAAGCCAAAGAAGATATAACATCGGTACTATATCTGGACGATATATCCTTCAATTCAACTTCCTTCCATCCTTCGCTGTCAGTGGATTTATCATCGATAAAGTTCGTCATTGGATATCCAGAATCCACCATAAGAGGTATCATTCTTCTGAGTTTTTGTCCAGTGATAAATGGGGTTATCTTTTGTCTCAGATATTTCCATCCCGGTTGTCTTATTCCTAAGAGATTAATAAGACCTACGGAGTCTATTTCTCGTTTTCCACCAAAATTACGATTTGGAAATAAATCAAAATCCTTAATGAATATCTGCTTAATGATGTCAAGATTTCTCAGCATCAAGTATCTCTTTTGGAATATATAAAAGCCGATATAGGGGTCGTCTGCGTCAGCGTACTCGTGTATATCCCGTAACGTGTTGCCAGGCGCTTTCTTGAATGTAATAGTGTCTTTGAAGTTACCAAATAGCAAGTGGACAGGAGGCGTCTTGACACCTCGTCTGCTCCAATACGACAATTTATATCTGATGTAAATATAGAGGAAACCGATTAACGACAGTATAAACGTCACTACGTAAATCAGCAAGTGCGATGTTGACGTCTCCATTGTAACGTTCAGACTAAATAATATATTTCACGACGAATCAGTACGTAATAGCGGAGCTCGTAAGAGTTCATCAGATATGAAATAGTAACGAGGTCAATTTCAAAAGTGTGTATTTAATAATGAAATATAAGAGTCCTAATATAGTGAGAGATATATTTGTATAATTTAATATTCTTCAATGTTATCTATAGTTCGTCAATTAAAATGTTAACATTGGAAATTTTAATACAGGCATACATGGAAAATTATGTTGATCTGTCTAGTACAGGTTACACAAAAATTATACGTTTTGTGCTCGCTGAGAATAAACATTTGATTAAATATTGTGTACAGATATTGTAAGCAACGTGAAAATCTGCAGTAAGAATCTTTCGAGAAGTTTACTTTTGTAATTTTAAGAATGACTGGATTTAAAAAATGAATAAATAATATGTCAATGTTACGTTGAAATAATTATTTTAATGTAAGTGGAACTTACTTCAGGATGTATCCGATGTAATATCGCGTAAACGCAACATTTTAATATTACATACACGTATTTCTGAATGTTGCTGATGTAAGATTACACTGAAATTACAAGCTATTATACCCGTATACATTTGTAAATATAACAAACTCTTATATAATTTGTTACTTCCAAGTGATATAACTGTTAAATGACATGTAACAGTTAGGTTACTTGAATATCGTAAACGAAACATTACTTGCCACTTCCATGTTATATAACAGCTATATATTTGAAGAACAATATTGATAGATTACATGTAATTTTCATGTTGAATTGCCGCAATGAAACTTGGTCACTGTGTATAGTTACACATTCCTCTTAATCCACTCTGTTTTACTAGGCCCGAGAGGGAAAATGCCTTAGCCTCTATTTGGTAGTTAACACTTTGCTGATCCGCTATTTCAAGCCAAAACAGTACAGTAGTCTGTACAGCCGAGACTTATATTAATTTGAGACTTAAGAACTGTATAAACTAATGTAAACGCAAATAAAATTTAACCTCTTCTTCTTCTTGTTCCTTAGTCGGTACACAAGACAACCGGTCGGTAAAGTGTGAACTTACGCGCATGCTCGCCAGATGTCGCCACAACCGAGTCAACTGCTGTCAGCTCTGTTGAACGTCGTGGTTTTTGCGTATCGATGTATTCCAGATTTTTGTTCAGTGATTTATTTAAAAAATCTATATAAATCGATAAACAGTGTGTCAATTCATGATTATATAAAAAAAATTATGCAATGCGCTAGATCATCAGTCATAATCTTATGAGGTAAGAGGGTAAAGATGTCTGATTCTACTTACAATTAGAGAACTCAGATATCGAAGCTGGCAAATCTATGAAGGATATATGGGTTTCCAGATCTTGATATGTACGCATTATCTCCGCAGTAAGTTAGCCGGGTCTCTGACCTTAGGTTCATGCGGCACATTGCTCGCGGTTCTCGATGTCTCGTATTGCAGCCTCGTATTCTGAACTTGTGAATCCAGAGATAAGTAGGGATGAGATTGCCAATGAGCCAATTTTCATAGCCTAAGTTTTATTTCGGCTTCGAGGCGCCAGCTGAGCACGGTCGTTATTTTTTTTATATTGATTCTGTCACTGTGTTCACTGATTTTATTAATTAGCTTATGATTTAATAAACACATTATTATATCATATTTTACCCCAGAGCCCGCGAGTGACAGATCGGGCAGATGAACATAAGCACCAAGCAGGTAACGAGTATTTACATGGAAAACGCACTGGCCCGTTCGGGCACCTGGGCCCTTGCGGCCATGAGGTACTGGGCTCCCGACTGGGTATTTTCTTTCTTTTCTTTAATCAGGTCACGCTGGGACCACGACATATTGAATAAAAAATTATCGGAGTAATGGATCTACATCCGTAATGCAAAAAAAATTCACTCATCAAGCGGCACGTCATTACCGAGATAAAACTTAGATCACAAAAATCGGCTCATTACTGTAATCTCGCTAGCTACTCATCTCTGCCGCTACTAATACAAAAAATATTCAGACCGTTGAGATTCACGAATAACTGGATATCCCGCGAGAAAAAGAAAGAAAAAATTAGTTGCACAGAAATATTAAAAATTCGAAACGTCGAATAAAGCTTTCCAAATGTCACTAAATATTATTGGATCTTAATACTTACTTTCGAAATTTATTCAAAATATAAAATTCTTACCAAATCAAAATCTCGCAACATATAGGGACTAGTTGAAAATTGATATGAAATTGTAAAATGTCGAAAATAAATTACGCTGGCTGTAACTTCAGTGAATTTCGAAAAGTACCCTTTATTCATTATAATGTTCATTCTTTTAATCTGACTTTGGGAAATGAAGTTACAGCGAGCGATTGTATCTCACTCAATTACGTGCAGATAAACAAGGACACTGCGATACTCTCACAATTAGCATTATTGGCTTAGTGTTAGCAGGCCTTGCGGACTGGCTCGCAACGTCAGTTACTAGGCTGGACTTCTCCTTCTACGCTCCGTTTAAACGCGTTCTCATTGGTCACATTACTGAAAATTCAACGTTCATTATCTCGAATTTTTTATATATAAAATAAAAATACAAAAACACGTATTCCTTAGAATTTGACAAGGAATACCACGATATTATCTCGGTGCGTTTCAGAACGAACACCCTGTATACATAATTTATAATAATATCGCAAAATAAAAAATATCTATGAGCATTATAACTCACCTTTAGTAATGAAACACCAAATTTCCCAAAAAAAATTTTTTCCAGTTTTAGTACAATACTACACTTATGGGGTAAACTTCCTGTTTATCAAGAACAATGTCGTTACGTTACATGTAACTTCCAAGTTACATTGTCTCAATGAAACGTGTTCACTGGGCGACAATAAATACGTAATAATAATCTAAATAAAAAAAAGTGTGCGTGGAGTCCACGCCCGACAGAAGTGAAACATCTTGCTTATTAGTTATAGACAGAGGTAAATTATTAGTATTTTTTTATTGAACAAGAGATAATAATTGAGAATAGTAAGGATGCGGATATGATCTCAAATGAAGAAAAAAAAAAACACTTCAATCGAACGTAAATTACACTTATAAATTCTGCCTCACAAGTCCATAAGACCTTTTGACATTTCAAATCACAGTGTTCTCATATCAAAAAGTAAATTACACTTATGAATCTAACCTCTTAAATCTATACGTTTATTTGAAATTTTTAATCACACTATTCACGTAAAAATGAATGATAAAAATAAATAAATTGTAGATACTTTGAACAAAATAAAAGAAATATGATAGCGTAAATCGTTAGCCGTTACGAAAACTAAGGAGTAGACAAAGAAAAACAGCGTTACAAAAATTCCGTATAGAATGATTGCGCGTAATTTCTACCTCCCCCCTGCCGTCTCCGCTCCGTTCGTTACAACTAGTCTATAACATCCAGCGCCACGTGTCTAGTCTACCCAGCCCCCCTCCCCTGCCGCCCTTTCGATCATTAAAGCATGCGCGGATTGATGTCTTCGTATTCCCCTCATGCGATCGAAATTTTCGTAGCGCTCGAAAATTGTAGCCCCTTCAGCAAAGAAGTTTCACTTCAAAAATGGATTAAAAAAAGTTACGAAATCTAATAAAAAAACGTAGATACGGAAACACCTGAATCGTCGATCAGCACGATTTTTAAAATCCGTATTGACGTTTCGGCACAAGGTGAGCATCCTAAGGTAGATTTCGTCAAACGGAGTTGTGCGAAACTATATAATACCATACAAGTCAAATAAATCATTTCGGAATGTCCTAGTGAAATATTTTTTTTTTACGAACTCCTCTGTCAATAACGTATGCCAATATCCGTCACGTTATTTATCACAATCATTTAACCAATTTTCTAAATTGCAATACAATGCCATTAGCTGCTGCAGTGAAGGTAGAACGAGGATCCAGAATGCTCTTGTCTTCGGGCTTTTGCCAAATCTCGTATTCGCGTAAAAGCATCGCGATTACGACCTTAGCATGAAGCTGGCCAACCTTCATTCCTGTAAAATGCAGAAATTTCGAAGTTTCTCGTACTACTTATATAAGTCATGATCATAGCGCTGTAATAAATTCTGAATTTACTTACCAACGCACATCCTTGGTCCGCTGCCAAAAGGAATATAAGCATCGGTGACTTTACTGTCGTTTGTGAATCTGTCTGGATTAAATTTTGAATGGTCTTTGAAGAAACGAGGATCTTCCTGAAGACCATAAAGAGAAATGTAAACGGCTGTACCCTTCTCGAGAACGATGTCGGTGCCCGGAATCTAGAAAAGTATAGGGTGTCAGAAAAAAATTAATATAGAGAAGGTCTGTCTGAATGAAATTGACTCACGAAGTTTCGTTTACATACCTTATAGTCTTTACGAGTGTATCTGTCGATGGTAGATACAGGAGGGTGCAACCTAACCCCTTCGGCAATTGCTTGATCCAAATACTTCATTTCATTAAAGGCATCAAAGGTGAAGCCATGAGCGTCAATAGCTTTGTTGATGTCCTGACGAACACGTTCCTGGTACTCCGGGTGATTGGCAAGTTCCATAAGAGTGAAGGACATGGTCGTGGAGCTGGACTCGAAGCCAGAGAAGAAGGTGCCCGATTGGTAAAGAAGATTCTCACCCTCGAATTCTGTCATTTAAACGTCGAAAATGACATTAACGTCGGATCTATTGTATTCGTGGACCATTGTGGTACGTACTGTAGTCGGGGTTCTGTTCGCTATTTTTAAGCTGAAGAAGGGAGTCAATAAAATCTCCTCTCTTATTCCCAGTGCGTTCTCTGGACTCCATGGCCTCCCAGAAGACCTTCTTTACGAAACTCGAGTTAAATAACATGCGGGTGCCAACCATCTCCACCAATTCGGGCATAAAGAACACGGTGACGAGGGCGACCATACGTTTGAATCCATGGAAGAATTCCATCACTGGAACAGAGCAAGAGAAGCAAACTGGATGAGTCTGAAGTTGCAATGAACCTTTAGGATTCACTTTCTTGGTCTCACTGATCAAACACTCAATCGTACACTGCTTGGGCATTGGATGAAAAAGACGACTGTACCTGCTTTGGAGAATTCTTCGTTGGGGTAATGGAAGGAATCCATTTTGGTGCCGAGTGCAATTGATGCGATTAAATCGGTGGTATATTTATAGCTGAGCTCTTGGGCGTCGATCACTTTAACACCAGCTTTATTTTCAGGTTGATTCTCCAAATACTTCATCATGGGTTCACCAGTCTCCAGCATAAGGGGGAACATTTGCTTCAATTTGCCACGTGTAAGGGTCGGAGTGATCTTGGCCCTCAGATATTTCCAGTTGGGATTTTTAATACCGAAAAGATTCTTCATTCCGATACTGTCTTTTTGTTCGGAACCAGCAAAATGTCGATCGGAAAAGTTCTCGAAGTCTCTTATCAGGATCTGCTTGATCACCTCAGGATCGCGAAGTAGGAAGCAAGGCTTGTGAAATATATAGAATCCAAGGTAAGGAGCGTCTCTCGTAGCGGCTTTATGAAGTTTTCCAAGATGCCATCCTGGTGCTGTACGGAATAACACAGCATCCTTAAAGTTGCCAAAAATCAAATTCGTCGGCAGAGACTCTACACCACGTCTTCTCCAATAAGAGAGTTTATACTTGGCGTAAATGTAAAACAGCGATATTGCTGTAGCCACCAAAGCCAGGGTGACGCCGATACCATCCGCGCTTGGTAACGCCATGCTCATTGGCAAAAGAAGAGATGGACTGGTCATACGATAAGCGAGACACAACTTATATAACTTTTGAGCGAAGTATTCGCAAAAAGTAACGGAGATAAAAAATAATGAATTGAAAAGGCGAATTGAGAAATGCGTGGAAAAGGCGGAAGTGATCGAAGACGATCGAGTAGGGAGAAGCAAGATAAGTCCGAACAATTAGTGGGAATATTTATCAGCAACCATTAAGATTAAGTATCTCTTATACAGAAAAAAAAAAAACGACAAGAAATTCATTCAGTGTTATATGACGTCTATTGTCGTGTATGAAACAAGCAAGAAATGTTTAATTCAGGATATTCAATTAACGTAACTGCTACATGTCATTTTAGCATTAGAGTTATGTAACAATACTTGTGCACTCGTTTCGTAACACGTGTGCAACAGTGTTATTGTAATCTCAGTGTTATTCGTGTAAATATTGATCCAGTGTAATTTAATAAATATACGGTAATGTAATAGCCCAGTGAATGCAGTTTATAACAGCTGTTACGTTTACAAGTGTATATGGGTGAAAAGACTTGTTAATTCAGTGTAATCTTAAATCAGCAACTTCCAGAAATGCATGCGCGTAATATTACAATGTTGCGTTTACGCAGTATTACATCGGATACATCCTGAAATATGTTTCAGTTACATTAAAATATTATTTCAACGTGACATTAACATTGTATTCGATTATTTTAAAAATCGTTAATTCTTAATGTTAAAAAAGTGAACTTCTCAAATTTATGTATCGGAGTGATACTTGTGTGTTATACAATTTATTAACAGTGTGTCGGCCTAACGTATCAGCTACACAAAGCTTTTCGAACACCCTGAGTGTAATTATTTAAGGTCTGAAATATCTGTATCTCATAGAACATATTTAATTCGGGACAAACGCGATTGACATATTCATGTATGTCACTATCGTGAGGCGTGATATAATACATGGCATTAGTTATGTGAAACGAAGGAAGACGCCATCTTGTGATCCATCAGATACAGTTACATTGACATGTCGGTGAGACATTAAATTGACGTTACTTTAAAGTAATAATAAAAAAAACGTTGCTGTTAAGTTAATGTTTCCTCGTTCCTTTCTTTGTTTTCAAGTTATCGGTAGTAATTTTGCAATATTAACTTGTTGTATTTTGCTCTGTTGCTGCAATCTAACATCTTTTTTTATTTCTTCATATTATTATGTTTTATTTTCGGTTACTCCGACTTGACTGGATTGAAATAATGGCATATTTTGTCTTCCCCTGTGATTAATCATATGATAATTGAACAGACTTGCTGTGGTGTGTTATGACTGTTCAGATGCTTTCATCAATAATGTATATAAAATCATTATCTCTTAAAGCAATTAGCTATAATTTCTTAAGGCTACGACATTTTTTTTTTTCCATATTTTTAATCCAAAACAGATTTGAATTTCTTGCCAATGCAATTTCGTACACACAGAGTTACTAAGCAAAGCAGATTTGCATTACTTGTCAAGGCAATAATACAAGCTCACTTGTACAAAGTAGATTATCTATGAATTTTATACTTAAGGTTAGTTTTTCCTCCTAAGTAAATGACGAAGATTTACAGATGCAACTGTTGATGATGAACTATTCCATTCTATTATATTCGCATGATGCATCTAACCAGGAAAATATGCGATACGGTATTTTTTCTCTAGGAAATGAATTCTTGGAATTTATATCAAGATTATTTCAATTAATTATCCCAGAATGAAAATGAAACCGTTCTATTTTGTTATTCTAAAAGATACAAGAGTTTCCTAGAACATATAAGCTTTAGTTCCATCTCATGTATCAAATTACTGTTCTGATTATATAGCCTATTCACATTTTTGATATCGATAAATGTTATCTTCCCATGTGTGCCATTGATACATGTTATCTTCCCCTTTGAAAATTTTTCATAAATAAAAAACTATAACGAAATTTGATAAAAATATACACACCAAATGGCTTTATCAGTTGAACTAGAATTGTTAAAAAATAAACTTTTATTTATTAATAAAAATTCAAAGAGTTTTAGCTATTATAATGAAACTATGACGCTGACAGCTATTTTCTGCTTTCTAGTCTGTAATCGGAAAACAGGAATCGAATCATAAGTATGTCGTTATCTTATACAGAGTGTATCTGCTAAGATGCATGTTCGCGGGTTATCGTAAAACAGTGCACGATTTCGAAAATCTGAGGTAAGAACTTTTGTATATTTTTTGATTGTGCATCTACTGCTCAT
>JARQSV010000630.1:163067-196465 GCA_030142285.1 Calameuta idolon
TCGTAAAACAGTGCACGATTTCGAAAATCTGAGGTAAGAACTTTTGTATATTTTTTGATTGTGCATCTACTGCTCATTGAAATTTGATCATTTTTTCGTAGATCTCCGATACTGGCAATACGTCTTACAATTAGCTTCGTGCACCAGCTTCGACCAGAATTTGCATTTCGCAATAGTTACGAGGTACCCCGTTCCCACACAGCATTTTTGATATCCATAGGATATCCAAATTTGGCTGTCGATATTTACAGGATATTCAGAAGATATCCTCAGTATCTAAATTCATCTTTAAAAAATGAAACTAGTAAAAAAAGAACTTTCCTATTCCGTGTTCCTCCGAGCGCCATGGAGCAGCACGTGCACGAACTGATTGATCTTATGTAGTGAATAATGTGCTTACTGAAGTCATTTTCCCAGACGTTGGTCGCAGCGCAGTGGTTAACACATTAGCTGCTACGCGCATTTATAAGGGAATCACGATTAGGCCACGCGCGCTTCTTACAATTAGAAGTGCACATATTGTACAGTCAGGTAGTGGATTCACGACCTACAGGATCGGGGTTCGCGTCCAGCTCGTAGAATAAAATGTGACATACAATTGTTTTTTTGTGTGAGCATTATGTAATTTTGTGTTCATGAAATGCACTTCGTAGTTATGAGGCTCAATAATTTTTTTATGCCAACAAAAAAAAACCTTAAATTTCTAAAAGTGGGAACTTTGGATATCTATAGAATATTCATAACTGGATATCCAGTGGATATTCACTTTGGATATCGTAGACATCTCATGAACATAAAATGCTGTGTGGGTTCAGTCAGATGCAAATACAATGTGGATACATTTTTTGCAGTACTATTTTTTAACCATAAGTTGAAATTTCACATATTCCATTTTGGATGCCAGGTATTCCTCGCCATAGGCTTTGGAGTCTTCAGCATTTATCTCCCTTATTATGTATGCTTTCTCGTATAAATGTTAAACCTTATGTATTCGTCACAGAATCGAATACAAGATTGACAAGAGTTTACTACAATATACACTCTCTAACTTTCTTAGTTAGGGATATGGCAGTTACATGATACATGTATCTCTTGACATTAGCTGGAAATAGAAATTTTTAACATTACCAATACGAAACTATTACGTTGCTTTTAATTGGTTGTTATTATCATCATCCTACCCAAGAAATTCTGACGAAAATATAACAGAACGTTGATGCCCCTGTAATTAAAAATTGTTTTTTAATTTTCCCATATGAAAGATTATAAGTATATAGATATAAAAAAGTGTTACATTGCCTTTTATTGGTTATGTTATGACCGTCCTACCCAAAAAATTTTGACGAAACATTGATGTCTCTGTAATTAGAAATTGTTTTCTAATTTTTAATGACGCATAACCTACCATGATATAAATCAATATATCCCTCCGTTTTCTACTAGACTTCGTTCCTGCTAACCACTCAAAATATTGAAGTACAATCCAAGTTTTATTGATGAGTTTTATTTGATTAACTATTGTACACGAATTATCTATCCATATGTATATTTTGTATATAATACATACGTGTATACATATTTACAGTTACATACGAAGTCCATGGATACATATGTGCATATCTCAAGTATATATACACGTAATTATTATATCATACTGATATAGATGTATCAGGTTACAATCTTACACGTGTGCAGATTAATAAGCTATCAACATGAGGCTATAATAAGAAATATTTTGTTAAAATCATAACACGGACCTATATATACAAATACAAGTTATATCTTTCAAATTACTTTTTATACTCTTGTCCCCCTTCCCCTCTCCTACTATGGGTTCCTTTTCATCTCATTAGACTTGCAGCTATTCGGTTCGGCTTACACGGCTTGCTCTTTGAATGAAGTGAATCGAAGTAGCCAAAGATTAAGGTAAAATAAAAATCAATGACTATCAATAATCCTTGGCACACTTTCAATTACTTCCGGTATACCTCAACTAATAGACAATTGCCATAACCCGTCGAACGAATTGATTTGCTTATTTTTATTCCAAAATCGATTATGCGCAAGAGAGTGATGCAACGATATACGCACAGGGTGCAAATTCTCTTGACACGTTTTAAATCATTCATTAATTCATTTCAAACATCGATTTGAGTTGCTCGGCCGATAACGTACAACATTCTTAAAACAACCTATAATTAGGTACTAAGCATTATTAATATTTTCATCAAAATTTCGTTCAATGTCATGTATTTATCAACTACTAATACCATGCAATACTTACTAAGTACATATATCATACTTTACATGAAGTATAAAAGATAATATGATAAAAGTAAAGATCTGAAATTAGTGTGAGTAACCACAATCGAATTGCAACAGAACATTTGAATTACTCAGATGATTTTTCTTTGTTTCCACTAATCACAGTGAGTTGTACGAAATTCTGACATTCTATATTTTTTAAGATTTCGAGTCAATGAACGCTTCCCTTGCAGATTTATGAAACATAGTTACAGTTTTAATAATACATTTATTTAATAGTTAAAAAGAACGTGTAATTAAACTATAAATCAGCCAAAAGTAAGTTTTGGCAAGTTATCAGAGCTTCATGACATGAGCAGAATTCGTTAATTCTGACTTATTGACTTTATTGCGATAAATGGACTATATTTTAACCTTCCGTCGTGATGTGAATTGCGTGTTTCTCGATTACATAAGTTTTGCAAACATACTGGCTACGCGTGATCTCTTTCGCAATGCTCTGCGCATCCGCATTGATCTGCCGCTCTCGAATATATCTTTTAAATTTTTATTTCGTTTTGATAAATTTTTCACTTTGCTGACCATAATCAAGATATTACGATTTTAGACGACAGATACGAAATATCAGGTCAAGTTTTACTTCGCATGATACTCGAATGAAATAGAAAGTTGTTTTATCTACCAGCATACATTTTTATTTTCTTCAAATCTTTATTTATTATCGTTATTTGTATTTGGGATCTTGGTTTTCATAAGAATACCTTGTCGAACAACTAATCTCGACACCATTAATTGTGATAAAAACGAATGATTTATCTGTTATCAGAGAAAACAATATATACATAAATATATATTTAAACAAAAGAATTACCGATTGAGGATTATTTTAATTAATAAATCCTACTAGATATTATTCTCAGGACATCACACGCTCGCCGTTTTCAATTATATATAATGTGCTCGCAGCATAAGTATAAATAGCTAATTGATGCGAGGTAAATCGCCGCAATTATAATATTTTATTTGGAAAGTAATCCACATGTCCTGTTGTGTTCCTGTTACAGAATAATAATGTGAAAATTATGCAAGAGAATCGTTTAACGGGTGCGGACCTCCTTGATTTCGAAAACAAAATATCACTTGGATGTTAACAAGTATTTTACAATATTAAGAAGACATGGCTATCTTTTAAAATTGTACGCATAAAGCCCTTCACTTCTAACCCTTCCACAGTACATGATATAGATACAAATTGTCAAATTTGGAATGTTATATCGTCCATCGATTCGTTATAGAAACGTTTAAAATCGTGTTGAATCATTAGCTCTGTTTTCTATTCCTGAATTTGAGCCGACATAATTAGATAAAGAGTCTCTAACACTCGATCATTCTTCCAAACTGTTTCTGAATTACAAAATTCATTTACTTCTGCTGCGAGTCTTGTTGATTTTGATGTTGCTGTTGCTGTTGTTGCTGTATTTGTTGAGTATGAGCCGAGTGCCCAATTGTCTGTAGCCTCACTTGACTGGGTCCTGGACTAGCACGGGCCGTTGTTACAACAGGCTTTCCTTGTGCAGGTGCAGCCTGTCTTAATTGAGCGCTGCTAGCAGTTACCACCTGAATTGTTTGCTTTAAGGCTGCTGATGCAACAGGAATAACTCTTGTTTGCAATGGAGATTTTGCCAACACAACCTGACCTGCCTGAGATACTGCCTGTCCGCTAGAGACCTATAAACAAGATCGTTTGAAGATAGATAAGTAAAATTGCAATACGAAAAAAATTAGAATAACTGATATCTAATAGGAGACATTAACTAACGTGTGTAAATTGCTGCATAGTGGAAGGCTGCACGTGTTTCATAACTTGGTGTATTTGCTGAACAGTCATGGTAGCTGGTAATGATTTCTGCTGGACGATAAGCTGAGTTTGCATTCCAGCCTTTCCGGCAACCTGAGCTAATTGCGCGACTTTCTGCGCTGGTAGTTTTCTTTGTGCCAAGATTTGAGGATGTAGCGCGAGCTGTCTGATCTGCTGCGGAGTGGCCGTGCGCACCCCTGCGACATTTGCAGCTTTAACTAATGTCGCTACAGGTGTACCACCTGCAGAAGTTCCAGCTTGCTGAACCTGAAGACCAGCCTGGGCGAATATCTGCGCAGGTGTTAATCCAGCCTGTGTCGGAACTTGAACTTGAGCAACAGCCTTAGCCTGTTGTTGAAGTGCAGCTTGTCGCTTTATCAACGCAGCCATTTCTGTCTCCGACACTGTTCTTGTTACAGTTTGTTTTCCTAATGCAGCCTGAGCCACACTTCCTGCAGCAACTCCTTGTTTCATTAGCATCGCTCTTTGTTGCGCAGCTGCAGCGGAAACAGCAACAGAAACCTTCTGTCCACTTGCAGCCTGTGCTTGAAGCACCTTTAGCTGTTGCTGGCGTAAGAGTACTTGTTGCTGCTTATAGTACTGAACTTGTGCTGGTGTTAGAGTTTTGCTACCGGATGCTGTCGCTACAGTCACGCCGACGATGCCCTTCTGCGCTACTCCTGTCGGATTTTGTGCAGCTGACACTAAACTTGCTGTAGCTATCCTCTGGCCAGTTTGTAGATTCGCCACACTGACTACCGTAGGAGTTGGTCGAACGTCGTGCATTGTCAAAGTACCACCAGATCGTCCTTTTACTGCGGTGGTTACAACGGTTGTACCACTGGTAACGATTGTCGTCGACGCGACTGTCTTTATAGAGGCTAGTCCTGTCGTCGCTACACTGGCTATTACTTGAGTGACCTGATGTGGCTGCGGCGTATTCGTAGTCAATGCTATTTGTGACTGTTGTTGCTGCTGTTGTTGCAATTGAATTTGCTGTTGCTGAACAACCTGTTGTTGCTGCTGCTGTGCCGCTTGTTGCTGCTGCTGTTGCTGAGCGGCCTGCTGCTGTTGCTGCACCAGACGAGCAGCTACTTGTTGTTGTTGTTGTTCAGCAGTGAGTACCTGAAATGAAGAACATGAAAAATTAAGCTAGTATTCATTATGAGCAACTTTAAGTATCATTTAAAATCAACTATGCTTACGGCATTCTTTAATTTTTCTTTGGCTATCCTTTCAGCACGACGTGTTGCTACTTCTATTGGTGCCAATGGACTATCGTACTGGATCCCACACTCAGCGAGGACAGCAGCATGCTTCGGGTTCTTCATCAGAGGATTGACCAGCAATGGTTTAACCGTAGGCGTTCGCTTATTTGATACAGATTTAATAGTATCGAATCTCTGACAGCACATCAGAGTGAACGAGTGATTTTTATCCTGGTTATAAAGCTGCGACGTCCTCATTGGCCGATTGGTCTTACTTTGCTGTTATCCACAAAGAACAATAGCATGAAAATCTAATGAATACCAATCAATCAATTTCACGAATTAACCTGTACTGTACCTCAGCAACTTGTGGCATCTTGTAAACTCCCTTTTGCTTCTTCTGCTTCTTTGGAGTGGTATCGTACAACAGTTTACCCTCTTCCCTTGGAACAATGACAGCTTCGTAACGACTTCTACACTGTTTAGGCGACCTGTAAATCCTTGAGGTGTTGTTAACGATATCAGCAACCAGATCCCAATTAGGTGTATGTCCTGGTGAAAGAATCATCAAGTTCAGGGGCAGCCCCTGATAGATTTGAATAGCCTGCAGAAGAGCCCAATCCTCATGGACCATCCAGTCAAGGACGTGATCTTGTTCTGGCGTAGGTTTTAACATGGGTGTTGGTTTCATTCCAGTCATCGGTATAGGCGGACGTACTATTGCTCGATATTTATGCAATTTCATGTCACGTCGCATCTTCGTCAAGGCTGGTGATGGTCTGTCGAATAGTGATCTGGGTGCGTAAACGGATTCCTCCTTATGTCGCATCTTAACTGGTCGACGACCATCGCCTCTGTCACTAGACACGACATCCACTCTGCTTCTCTTTTGTTCCTTCTTCACGTAAACAGGAGGCAATTGAGCCTCAGACATTGGTGTAGCTTCGTAAAGGAATCCAAGTGAATAATCGATGTACACGTCATTATCCGTTGTAGGCGGTGTTGGCGGACACCACATCTAAATATTTTAAAAAGAAAAATCAAAAAAGTTCATACAATTCTATGGTCATTTCACAAACTTCACAATTTTCTTCAAAGTATACTAACCGGCATTTGTTCCATGGTGTTCTCCGACAACCATATCTGTAAGAGAGTAAATGACGCTAAGTAGGACTTATATTGATAAATATCTCTGGTATAGGACTAACTTCATATAAAATCCATTAATCTTAGATTTTTAATAATTTAAACTTACCTACGAGAATCTCAGAACGAATGCTCTCCCATATTAAACTAAGAAACTTTTCACGAATGGCCAGAGAGGCATTATTGAAACCCGGGTTTGATATGTAACGACGATTAAAATAATTTAATTATAATATTTAATTATTCTAAGGGAGTGATGGCCTTGTTCGTTCAAAGGCTCGTTGTTCCAATCGTTCCGGTCCTCGTAGAGTGTAATTAATTAAAATAAACTTAATTCCTTGTTGACGCTCATTGATGTGCCTGCTTATAATCTTGGCTGTCTCCAAGTTTGGAATGGCAAAGGCAGTGTTTTGGTGCCATTTTTCTCAACATTTTTATCAGAGTCTTTTCTTTCGCGTTAAGAGAATGATCATTTTTTAAAATCTCATGTATTTTCATTGTTCCTTCTTTCTATTTCTTATTATTGTTTCCTCTAACGAACGCGCCTGGAGCATAAGATGCTACAATCATACAACAAAATGTCTGTGTCTTGTGCGGTCATGACAGCCTTGCCACACCAAACTGATCTCGCAACTTCATTTTGCTGCGCTTAAACGACTCTCCAAGCATAAACAAGCACACTGAGCAAATTTGACACCAAAACGGAACTGAACCTTTGATCGAACAGACTTGGAAACGTACCAAGAAATAAGGAAACACATTATTCATAGCAAGGAATAGTTCATTTATTTTTCATCCTCGGATTCACTCGATCATACAAAATACAGGCATACAGCTTAACGATAATTATTACAGTGTAGGGCATTTTTTTTTCTTTCTCGAAACAGCTGATCTTACAAGTCTAATAGTCGTAATAACGTACGGCGTATATGGGCGTATGTAGTCAAGTTATCTTCATATATATCGTATATATAGCGTGTTATTCTCACGAAATATAACGGGGTTCGTTTGCAAGGGCCTCGAGAAAAAAATACGCCATACAACACAGCGAGAAAATGCGCGACTCACTCTTATTTATTTATTTTTTTTTCTTTTGCTTCTATATTCGTCTTGGCTGAAATTGAAATCTTAAAGGACTTCGTTCGCGTTATCTTGTTTTCTCATGTTTCAATCTAAAAATTCCTACCTAAGCCCTCTATAGAAATCGAGTACCACATTTAATTACCTTGGTTTATATTGCGATACGATGTTTTTCATTTATATAACAGACACAGGGAATACTCTCCCTGAAACATCTAGCCTAATATAATACAGTCATGAGTCTCACTTATTACGAAATATAAATTATACTATAACCTAGTCCCACCTAGTAATTTACAAGATGCGTGTAAATTCGCGCGACTTACTAACACGCGTCTCAATCTTCATTGAAGTAACTTAAAAATTATTACAATTGTATCCAGTACAATGAAATTCTCATCAGAACGGTCGTCCTTCTAACCGTCTTAGTCTCGCGAGATTATATACAGATTTTTCATAGCGCGACCGAGACGAGATGGGAATGCGAGAACTTCCTTTGAGAAATCCATTAATTTTCTTTATCATTTCTTTATATACTTTTGCTCCCTCTTCTCAAGTATCTCCTTTCGTCATTATCATTCAACGTTTTCATCCATCCTGCTACAAAGGCCAACTGCTTGGCGCGCCAGCTAAGTCGTATGGATAAAAATATAAGCGTGACTCAAGACACCGGGCTGTCGTTAAGCTTTTCCGAAGGATGAGGATGAGGGGTTTGATAGCGAACTGATTTTTTCACCGGAGGCGTCTGTTCGCCCTCCTCCTCGTCATCCAAAATATCCACTAATTGGATCTCTCCAGGATTAGCTTGTATCAAGGGTTTCGTGAGGGGAGCTATTCTTGTCCTTTTACTTTTCTTCCTTAATCTCTTCCCCGTTCCTGGCGTAGGGAAATCAGATTCTGCGTCCAGGTCGATCAGAGCGATCACCGTTGGATCCACCCCTCCTGTTGTCGAGGATTCTTTTGAATTGTTAACACTTTCTGCTTTAGCTACTTTACCTCCTGAACGAGATATATTACTCGCTCGATTGTTTGGTTCATTGGATGGTACAAATGCTCTTGTGCTGAGAGGACTCGAGACTCTGTTCGTACTCTGAAGACCCGAATTTTTCGGAGACGATTCGGCTGACTTTGATTTTGCATTCTCAGGCTGCAATTTCTTTGTGTTGTTGTCTAAATTCTTCTTGTTCATTCGCGATTCCGACATTCTTATACTGTGATGACGATTCGAGAGGGTATCCAAGGTGAGTATCGCTACGACTTTTGCTGTTCTTTGAGGTTTGTCATTTGCGTCTGGCAAGATTGGTGATAACCTACTAGTCTGTTTGGAATAAGTGTCAGACCCTACTGCGTTTCCATTGGAATCTGTGTCTAAAACGGGATCGGTACTCGTTGTAGATCCTAACGAGACTGGCGACTTCCTTAGATTTTTACTCTTTGATACTGGTGAGAACGGTATGCTAGATTGTAAAGCAAAATCCACTCCTGATCTGGTCACCCTAGGATGTTCCGCAACTGGCATAGGAGTGTCCGGACGACGTTTTAGGAAACTCGATTTAGTTTCTGAAATTCCACCAGGATAAGACTTTCTGCTTGATCTTGTTAGTACGGGACTTGGAAATTCTGGAGCATCTGACGTTTTCTGACTGAGGGAGTTGGATTTGTTCTTTCGAATATACTGACTAGGAACTGCAAAGCCATTGTCCAAAGGTGCTTTTGAGGTACGGGGTGAAGATCGTTCAAGAAAAATGCTGGGCAGTGCTGAAGTATTGGAGTGCGACCTGGTGATCGGTCTCGTGGTTGAATCTAAAAAATCAGGTAACGGTGTATCAGGTCGTCGTTTGAACAACGACTTATTTAATTTCTGAGAGATTCCTGGTGGAGGTGTCGATGATCTGTGTGAAGTTGATCTGGTGATTCTTCCCTGATCAAAGGCGACGAGTTGACCATCAAATTGATTTACGCTCTGCTTAGTACTTCGTTTACTCTCCACAGAAGATGGCGTATTGCTTAATATTCTATTTGAAAATTCTTTACCCTCGGGATCAGTGTTCTCGGCATTCACTTCTACGTTCGACGTGGCTCTTGCACTCCGCGTCGTTACTCCTGGATACGGGGTATCGGGTCTACGCGTTCTTCGTACAGGTTCCGTAATAACGACGTTAGGTGTCTTGGGCGATGGCAATGAAGGTACAGCAAAATCTGTATCCGAATCAGTACTCCTGTCACCCTGTGATTCGTCGCTATACTTCATATCCCTTAGATCCAATGTTTTCGAAAGCTTCTCAAAGGCCTCGTTGAACTTTTCTAATGAAGTTTCCAACTTGGGTATTCTACCGAATTTTTCTACTTTTACTACTTTCTCCGTCGGTCCTGGATCTGGCGTGGGAGACTTTGATTTGCTTCTACGATCCGAAATTACTTTTTGTCCGGTTCTTCTGGATGGATCGTCCTGCGTCCCTAAACTGACACTAGATTCTTTTCGTTGTGAGGATTTACCACGTGATCTTGTTTTCGTTGGCAACGCCAAAGGACTGGATGTCTTAAGCTCCAATTTTGAACTACAATCCGTTACATCTAAATCGCCACGAGGAACTCGGCCTCTTCTCGTAACCGTTTTAGGTGAAAACGATCGCGTTTCGTTATTTTCACTTAATTTCTCCGTTCTTGATATTCCTTTGGACCTTTCATGTTTCGAGCCGATGAAACTGAAATTTCCACTCTCTTCCGATTGCTCCTTTGTAGCGTTGCCAGACACTGTGGAATCTTCACGTTCTGTTCGTTCTGTATCTTCCAGGGCGTCTTGATGCATTACCGAAGAGATTTGAGAATCTTGGGAGTCACTCTCAGTGTCGACTTTATTCTTCGAGTCATTTTTGGTGGTAAACAAATTTTCTACAGATTCTTGAGACGTTTCACATTCGTCCAACGAGGCAATGGATGATTTATTATTTAACGGTGCAAGTCGATCATCTTGAGCCTCACTATCACATACAAAATCAATGTCTCCTTTTGCTTCATTTAATTTTGATTGTTTATGTGTGCTTTTAATCTGTTCTTCGTCAGTTACTGTATTACTGTATTTTTTCTCTACCTTTTCTGTGAATCCATCCTCCAAAGAGAGAGTATCCGAATCTCTCTTATCGCGTACCACGTCTTTCACTTCATTATCAGTCTCAGATACGTCAGAATGTATTATCTCGGAAACGTAATTTCCCTCCCGTTTTTCACTCACGGACTTAAACTTATCTTTGAACTTCACCTTGGGAGAAGGTGTATCGAGTTTGATGTTATTCAGATTAGAGTGTTCGAAACCCTCAGGGGAATTCATGATGTCATAGAGTCTAACCATTGGCAAATTCAAAGCCTCTTTGGTTAAGATGTTTTCATGAATTTCAGTTTCCTCTACAGTTTTGACTTTAGACGACAAAAGTGTACTGCTGCACGATACTCGATCGGTTGCATGAGAACTCTCGGATTGTAACTTTGACAATGATGCATCGTCCTTTCTCGTGTGGGTCGTCTCATTTATTTTATACGAAGCCCTATGGTATCCTCTACCAGGAGGCGTTTTATCAGATCCTATTTTTAACTCTTGAGTTGATTTCGGTAAAGAAGACTCGCCGAGATTACTCAGTTGACTATTGGTATCCTGTGAGGCACTGTATTTTTTAAAATGACCTGAAGACTGACTGTCAGCCTTGTTACCAGGAGAGGAGTTAACCGGTTTTTTGGAATTTGTAATCGGCGCCAAAGGTAACGCAAATATTTCATCGGCTCTGGGACGTCCACGCTTTCTAGGTATTCCGCCGGAAGTAGCACTATACTTAGGCCTGATTCCAGGAAGTATAGGACTCACGTCCAACGTCCAAAGATTTATTTTAACGTTTCCCCTAGACCTAGTGCGCGGACTGTTAAGATCAAGACGATTTTTACTTTCGGTAGATCGGTTAGATCGACTTCGACTCTTCGAGTAACTCCCACTCTCAGATTCGTTCTGACTATCACCCTCTTCCTCCTCATCCTCGTCGCCCTGACTCTGACTCTCCGTATGACTTGACTCTTCGTCCGGAGTATCCTCTACGAGGTCCTCCTGAGACTCTGACTCCGACTCTGTCGTGGTCTCGGTTTCGCTTTCTGATGACACTTGAGCACTTCTACTACTTCGCCTACGTGAGCTCCTCCTACTCGGTGGGGCTTTCTTATTAACTACTTTCTTAGAATTACTAGCGTTATTAACCTGGTTTTGCGCGTCCTCACGTCCGAAGGTCAGCGGCTTCTCCTCGTCGTCGGCCATTCTCATTCGTCTTTCCTCCTCCTCGCGCAAAGCACGAAGCCGATCCAGTTCCCATTCCTTCTTCTGTTGCTCCAGTTCTCTTTCAGCAGCTGCTATCTGCGCTGCTGAAAAAGTTCCTTCGGACTCTTCCACGAATTTCATCGCATAACGTTCTATGGGCGTGAGCTGAAGAAGAACAAGAAGTCAAATTAAAGAATTTTTCCCAGATTCATACAAGATGCAGTGCAACTGTATTAAAACTAACCTGCGACACCAAATTCTGAACTTCTTGCTCTGCCTTGCTGATCTGTGTATCTTCCTTATCGGCATCGTCCAACGGTATATTCTCGTCGAACTCTGCCAGGTCAGCAACAGCTTCGGCTTTGGCTGTTTTCGCAGCCTGGACATCGAGATCCTCCTCAACAGCAGCCAGAGCATTCTCCAAGGCGCCGATGGCGACCTTCTCTTCTGTTGGTTGAACTTGAGATGTGTTTGACCCCGATAATGAGTCCCTGTGTTGCATCTTCTCTCGGTCCTTGCTCTGCTCAAGAACTTCGGCCATACGTGTCGAGGCATCATTCTCCGATTGGTCAATATTGAACAGATCTTGAATCGTTGACTATACGAATATGAAACAACGACGGACATATTAATTACGTTATCAATAAAAATATTTGATAACATTCCACTATTTTAGAAATACGTACACTTTTGAAGTACGCTGTCGTGAAGTTTCCGCCCTCGATAGCTAAGTCTCCCAGTAACCTCTTCTGATTGGCTTTCTTTAGGATATTCTCCTCCACCGTTTTTTCACTGACCAATCTGAAAAAAAATGTACATTGATTAAAATTCGTTTCAAAATTACAGAATCATTATCAATAAGTATTCTGTTAACCAGTAACATCTTTACCTGTATATATGTACATCACGTGTTTGCCCTATCCTGTGACATCTGTCTTGGGCCTGTGCATCCATCGTAGGATTCCAATCGCTGTCATAGAAAATGACAGTATCAGCACCTGTCAGATTGACACCAACACCACCAGAACGGGTTGACAGGATGAAACAGAATATTCTTTTATCGCCATTGAACCTTTCCATTAACACCTGCCCAACAAAAATCATCAAATCATAAAAATTCTTTTTTTTAGTAGAATCTGTAACATAAACTTCCATTTGAATTACAAACCTGTCTTTGATCCACTCTTGTAGTGCCGTCCAGACGAAGGTAAATATGCCCATGGAAATTCAGGAAAGCCTCAAGCACGTCCAGCATCCTGGTCATTTGTGTAAATATGAGAACCCTATGATTCCCAGTTTTGAGTTTTCTGAGCAGTAGATCCAGCGACTGCAGTTTCCCACAGTCGTACTGTATCAATCTAGGATCAGGAAATTGCGTGGCCATAGCACTGGCTACAGGATGAAACAGGACCAATTTTGGTGACAATTGCCTTTGCAATTCCATGTGCATTCGTCGTTCAGCCCAGAGTTTGTGTGGTGGAGGATGTGATACGTGAAAACGAGGTACTGGTGCTCTTACGGCAGGCACATACACGACAAATCTAAAAATTGCATTCAACATAAAATTACACGAGCTTTGCCAATAATTAAATCACTTAATTGTCAAAAGTTTCACGGACGAAACTTACCTTTCAAATACTTCTTTCAGTTCCTCGACGATTAGTTCAGTCGACTTTATAGCTTCGGCAAGAGCTTCGGTACGGGAGAAGAACTGCTTCCTGGTGCGTGTGCTACCTTTTGCCGTCGTACAATGCATCCAACCACTTCCATGCCATCGACAACCACCGGCAGGTCTACCAATTCTTAAGGCAGTGAACAAATCTTCGCCGTAAAGTGGACAAGCAGCGCAACGTCTCTCATTGATATTTGCTAAGGTTTGAAGTTTTGCTTGCCGCCTTTGCTTTCGTTCTTCCTCTAATTGTGGCTGTTTGGCATTTCAAATTTAAAGGTTACACCTGATTCAAAAATATACATATTTTATACTATGAAGATGATTTTTACTCACGATGTAAAATTCAGACTTGGGTTGTTCCTTGTTTTGACATTTTTCAATGTCTTTCTGTGAATTCCTGGTAACAATACCACACCGCAATTGTTGTTGTTGCTGTTGTTGTGCTTGCTGTGTAGTGGCTGCTGATTGTGCTTGAGATGTTGTCACATTTAATGGAGGAACTCTCATAACCGGTCTTCCACTAGCTGCACTAGCAACAGTCGTGACTACTCCACCGACAACTTTATTAACACTTGACACAGACGTAGAAAGGCCCATCAGGGATTTGGATAAAACTGTTACGCGTTGTCCACTGGGTGTCATTACAGGGAAGGACACTAAAAAAATGTACAAGATGTGTCGTTAGCTGCATTCCCGATTTGATAATTCAATTTTGCAAAAGACGTGTTTTTATTTGTCTCCCCAGACAGGATACACGAGTCAGACTTTTCCACTATTGACTCATGAGTTTAAATAGGGAATAAATTTACTATACCCTGACGTTTATTATAAGACGGTGCAAGCATTTAAATTCTATCACCGTTGTCGGTCAGGGATAAAGTATTAACATTTTCATATAAACTAACCTGTATTGGTGTTTTGCTGATTAGATGTTAAGATGATATGTCTGCCAGTTGACGTTTGAACCAGCTGCGCAAAGCTCGGTACAGCTATTCTTTGGACGGAATCGCCTTGTTTTACGGTAACTGTTTGGGTTGTTAATCTTGGTAGACCATCGCGAATGTTTGCATTGCTGACTGTTATCCTCTGGGCGTTCATTGCAGCTGTGGTTGGTGTAACTGTAGCTGTGCCCTGAGGATTGTGTCCCAAGGTACCAACTGGAATGGCTATTTAAACAAATACCAGAAATAAATATATTAACAAACACTTCTAGCCTGTACATTATTAAAAGATTATCTGACATTGACGAAAATGTTAACTCGGTTCTAGAATGCCCATAAATGGTAAGATGATGAACAAGCTGGCCCGAGATGAATTTTTCTCGCACCATTGCAAATGTTCAATGCAATAATGTGTACTGAACTGATCGATAGTGCTTTTTACAAGGATATTGAAATAAAAAAAAAAGAATTACCTTTTACGCTTCCCTGATGTTGTACCAATTGCACAGAGTAGCCTTGTAGTTGTTGCCCTCCAGCAACCCTTAACGTAACTCCTGTAACAAGAATCATTCCACGCGTTAAAGATTAAGCGTTAACATATTTCTGCTGGTTTTCTACAAAAAAAAAAAAAAAAATAACAAATCACTTACCTTGTCCAGGCGTACTTTGGTTGTTAAGAGACTTGATAAGTGGTGAAGTACCCACTCTGGGCGTTGGCAATATTCCAGCCAAGTTTTTCAATTTAGCCTGAGCTTGCTGTGGGGGAACTGGCGGTGCTTTGGCTAGATTTGACAACCTGACGTTGATTTTAATCTTGCCGGATGGACACCGTGGTGGAGGATCCGGTAAACTATCGATTTCCTCAATTAATTTCCGCGGCGTTTGCAATCGTCTGATTCGATGTGCTACAAAGGCTGTGAGAGTGAGCTCCAAATCAACTAACAGAAGATTCAAGCAAGACAAATCGATATGCTAAAACATAAAAATGTTAAGTTAGGCGTATCAAATTGAAACGGTCCATTGGTCCAATCGGTATATAATAGCTACCTTGAACGGATCATATTCAAGAGCACTCCACGCCAAGGATGCAGTTACAAATTCAATGGCTTCCATCTGAAAGGGGGAGACAGTGGGGCGAACCTCGAAGAGATTTGGATGATTGCAGACCTTACGCAACTGCATCAAGACATTGATCACGCTCAATAAGTTGCCACTAGCCAAGGTCTCCTTTGTCCTTTGAAAGTATATACAAGAAAACTTTAGCAATATTGGCAAAAGATAGCGCCACAGTTATTGGCGTTATAAATTATAGCAGTAACAGTCATGCTTACTTGGCCCTGGACATGAAGTCATCATAGAGAAACCTCTGCCTCTTAGACAGCCTACACATGAGAACGTGCTCGTATTTCTTCGGCAGTTGTTTCTCAACCTCTGTCTTTAACCTTCTGAGGAGGAATGGACGCAAGACCTGAAATTGGAGATTCTCAATTAATATAAATCTAACATTGTAACGGTATGCTTATAGAACTGACAATTTGTGATAGTTGTATTACGTTTATTAACGAAAATTTATTCATTTGTTTCTTCAGACAGGATTCGCATGACATATAATTTCCACTTTTGTCACACGTGTTTTAATGAAGAACTACTTTATTATACCGCTGATTATAAATAAGACAGCTACGGCATTTGGTTGTTGCACGTATCTGTTGTCGGCAGCGGATTTATTTTCTAACCCGAATGTGAGTGTACAGAAAAGTAGTACGTACAGACCTTGTGAAGACGTCGGATAATGTTTTCGTTGTACTCGCTATTTCCCTCTATCATCCCTGTCACGGGATTGCTGAACCATTCCTTGAATTCTCTGTGAGACTGGAACACGTTTGGCATAAGAAAGTGCATCAGGGACCAGAGTTCCATCAAGTTATTTTGTAGTGGAGTTCCTGTGAGTAATAACCGCCTAAAAAAAAAAAAGACGAACAATAAGTATCCCCCACTCACCGACTGGGCAAAAAGAATAAGCAGTATCCACAAATTGACTAATGTACCGTTGGGTCTGAAAATTCAGCAGCAGTTGCCATCTTTGCGATTTGAAGTTCTTAATATTCTGCGCCTCGTCGAGAATCAGGTACTTCCATTTTTTCCTACGAAAACTCTGATGATCCTGTATCACTAGCTTGTAAGACGTGATGCATATGTGAAAAGCATTTGGTTTCGTCCAACCTAAAATGTAAAACCGAGAAATCGTTTTTGTACTAAAGCTGTATAACTAACTGAAGCAATTTAATTTTCGACTGAAAGAAAATCAGACAAATGCCTCAATCTCATCACCAATTAGGGTTGAGCTGAATGGGTCTCGCGCCTTATGTGTTGGTATATTATCATCATGTAATCCCAGCATGAAAAATAAAAATAAAAATGCGAAGATAAACATTATTTTACTCACCAGTCCTCTTTTGCTTCCTTTCTTTCTGTGTGCCATAGTACGTAAGAATTTTAAATCCGGGACACCATTTCTTGCATTCCATCTCCCAGTTGAGCATCACCGAAGTGGGAACGATAATTAGATGCGGACCCCAATTTCCCTTTTCACACGCTAAGTGAGCCAAAAGAGCAATTGTCTGTATGGTCTTTCCCAAACCCATCTCATCAGCCAGTATTCCATTGAGCTTTCTATCAAACATCGTAACAAGCCAGTCCAATCCTATATGCTGATACTCTCGAAGAGAGTGTTTCAAGAGAAAAGGAATCTTCGTCACGACCTGTAATCAAAATATTGCGAACAACATTAGATAACTTCTATGTAACCTATGTCTCTTTAAACCGATGAATTAATTCCTGTTTTTCTATGGAACGTTCTAACTCGTAATGGTCACTCTTGCACTGGCCTTTGGCGAATAGCAGCACACAAGACATGACCGACATTAATAAAAATACTAAATATATATATAAAAAAAAGTTCTTACGCTGGTAGTAAGCAGCGTGTTTCCTTTGGGCTGTATACTCTCCGCCAATGCAGCAACATCGTCCATTTCATTATGAGCATCAGATTGATCAACAGTGGTATTCTGAAACAATGCAGTTAATTTACTATTAAATAACTAATAAATACAATTAGTATTTTGAATGGTTGGGTCGCGAAATCGTATTCCAAATTTGTTTAAAGAAAAAAATGAAATATAAAACATTTAACATTGTTGTAATCAATTTAAGGATACTCAATTCAAGTTTAGATCTTTAATGTGATATATATTCTTCATAGTTATAAGTTCCATAAGTCTGATTTTGGAGCCAACTATGTATGGATTATTGTTGAGCCAACTATAATGTATTCTGTGCTAATTTAATGCGCACCTTATTATCTTCTGTCGGTTTTTCATTGGACAAATCCTCAAGTAGGGATTTCAGACCGACGCCAGTTTCGTCATCGCTTTGCGTTTGCGAATCCTCGTCCTTGATCTCGTCCTCGCTTTCACTTTCACTCTCCGTCTGCTCGTCGTTTTCGTTTTCTTCCTCTTTTTCAGACTCTTTACCAGATTCTGAACAAAAGAATTAAAATGACGTATAGGGACGAGTTATACAAGATCGAATCTCGTTAAATTCTTAACAAACTCTCAGGCAAATGCCTCAATTTCATCAAGGAGATGGATTGAGTTGAATGGATCTCGCACCGTCAAGATTCGGTATTTTTTCATCACTTATTGTTTTTCAAAGATAAAAAGAATTTTTTGTTTGTTTTAAAATAATACGCACCTCCTTCTATATCTCCATCAATGTCCATTGGCGCCTCTGGTATATTACCGTATTTCGCCATTAGCTCGTCAATGCTCATTTCATTTTCAGCCTGAAATAAAATTGAATTTTTTATATAAAGATTTTCATCAACGATATAATCAAGCTAATGGATTATTATCTGATGGAAAATTTGACTAAAGACATGAGATATACGTATACATAGGCTACCTTGAGATCATCCAACTCTTGTTTGTGATCATCGTTTCCTTCCATCTTCTCTTGTTCCATAATGGTGTCTTCATCATCCGAAGATTCCTCAGAAGCCACTGTAAATTCCGCATCACCATCCACAGACTTTTCATTTTCCTGAAAGCAGAAACCAGATCCTATCATTACTCTAGTTCAAAATCTGATCTCCTCAGTGATACACATTTTTGTACACTTCAACATACCTCTACGACAGTCTCCCTGGGCGCTGGAGACAAACTCTTATCGCGCTCTTCCAAATAATTTGGCGGTAGCTCCTTTAAGAGATCTTCAAGAGGTATTTCCGATTCCTTCTTCAACAATTCCACCTCCTCCTTGTGATTCGACTTCATTTCCTCTTCGGCCTTCGCTATCGTCTCTTCGTCATCGTCTGAAGTTTGGTTTGGTTCAAACTCGTCTAAAATTGAAAAATAACAAAAGATTCCAAATATATAATTTACTTTCTTCCAATCTGATCTATCCTGCGGCAAAGATTCTACACTGCGTCATATTTTAAGACTCACCGTCAGAATTGTGCTTTCCAGCTGGGACCGGCGACGAAATTCTCGAACTATTCATAGAGGCAGAGACGCTCTGAGCGCCGTCAGTTTTGTTGAGTCCCTCCGTCAGCCACGTAGAATATTTCTCCGTCTGGCCAACGATGAAGTTTAAATGCTGATCCAGGGCTTTTTTTCTTTTCTCTTCCAACCTCGTCTGTTGCTTATATTCCACCAGCTTGAAACAAAACATACAATTATGAATCATAAGGTTTAGTATTGGGCCAACGTAAAGTGCCTGAGCACAGATAACAGAGATTCAAAACCCTTTCATCTTCTATCTTTATGCTGACTTTTTAAAATTACTCCTAGGTTATCTGAATATATCTCGATTTGAAATATGCGAACAGTGTGACGTAGATTTGTATAAAAAGTAATTACTTTTTGCTTCTTTCTAAAGATTTTGAATATTTATAACGCATTGTTCATCTTTTCAATAAATATTATAATAGCGCAAAAAAATAACATACGTCCACTTTACGACAGATTCTATTTGTATCGAAACGTCCTTTGGCTGAATCGATAATCAAGACAGCCATACACTAGTTAAGAATTTCTGTTCCCACAACGAGCACACACTTTCAACCCTGAGACGTCGAAAATGTCGGCTTAATTGTGTGGGGTAAAACAATATTTAGAAGAGAAAGAGAAATATATATATGTATAAAGACAAACCTTCTCAACGTTAGTCCAGAAGTTTTTGATCTCCTTGGCAACAAATCCAGCGATCTTCTTGAGTCTGAGTTCCTGGGATTTCTCAGCCTTCTGTGCCTGAATAGCCTTCTCCTGGAAATGTTTTTGCACCATCCTTGCGCACTTTTTTGCTGCGGCCTTTTTCCACTTTCGTTCTTGGGCAAAATCCGCAGCAAGCCAAACCATCTCCTCGAGTAGGTAATCCCAATGAGCTTTCGTTCTCGACGGCTCCTGGACCTTTGGCAGTCTACGTTCAGACCAGAGACCTTCACGTTGAAGTTCTGAGATCCTTTGCATCACGTACGCTTCCTGAGAGCAAAAAACACGTTACAAAAAAATTGCATAACCATCCCAATTACTTTGAGGAATTACACTGAGCGACCTCAAAAGCAAAATAAATACAGCCATGGAGAAAAAGAGAAACGAAAGTAAATCGTTACCTGCTTCGCTTTCTCTACAATTTGTTCCTGAAGATTTTGAGTATCACAGGACGACACTGTTGATGCCGGCAACTTCACAAGCTTGACTACAGGTTGCGTCGTAGCGACAACAGGCGTTGAGGAAGGTTTAGGAGGCTTGCCCGATGTGCTTGCTGCTGGAAGTTTGTCAGCGACAGGACTTACAGGTACACTTGTGGGAACAGACTTGGGTGGATCTGGAACTATGGGTGTTCCGCCTGAAACATTAATGATACATTGTGACTTTTCGGTTTTGTTATCTACAAGACGTAATGGCTGTTATAAATAGTGATACTCTCGTGGTACAGTAGCCACTAAAAAGGTATGAAAAAACATAAACGGGTATAACTGCATTAATCAATATAGACACTAAGTGTTTTCACAAGCAGAAATGATATGTGCATATAGTTAAACGTAAACAGTCGTACACTATAATTTTTCTTATTTGCGGTTTATTGATATATGTTGGTCCCTACGTGATAATAGTAATTATTTGAAATTGACAAAGCTCGAGAAATTAACTATACGCAACTGTACCGTTTGTTACATTTTACATACGTACTTAATTATTGAAGTAATTGTAACCGAGATTTTCCTTTGGCCGCATAGATTAATGACTAAGAGGCCATACACACGCTTGGTTTTAATGTTCCCAAAACGAGCTCACTGTTCAGATATGAAATCATCGAAACAGCCGGCTTATTTGTATGGGGTACGACCAGGTATGATCTACATAATCGAAATAATACGTAACAGCGATACGATGATACGGCGGGATAAAGACTGACGATCCCTGAACGATTTATTTAATTCGAATCAAGATTATTATCTTTTACATAATGTATCTTTAATATTATTGACGATCAAAGTGCGTGTTAGATCTTATAACTAGACTTTGATATTCAATCTCCTAAATGTAGTTGAATTATGGATCTAACCTGAATGCATCACTAAACTTTGAAAAATGAATAGCACATGCATTAAGTTATTGCTAAGGTCAATCGAATAGAATTCCGATGGAAAAATTGTCTAGAATTCTATCAAAAATCGCATAAAATTCGAATATCGTTCATATGAAATAACATAAATCTCCGAAACAAAGAACATCCAGTAGAAGAAGCTTGATTCGTTCAGAAAAGTGCAGGTGCAGCAGATCTACTGTGACTAGAAGAAAGAAACTAATCGACAAGGATCTAGATACATGCAATGATAAATAGTCAATGGCAGTCCTGATCGATTGAAATTATAATGTAAGATATTAATAATTGTGACACCGAAAAAGTTTATATTTTCACTGACGTCTAATGACTACCATTCGACAAAGGGATTACCGAACTGTCTAAAAAGGTATAAATGAATAAAAGAACGATGTACACATTGAATGACGGGCCTACGGTAATCACCTATAATGAGCGTGGGTGCTATTATAGTAGAAGTGGGTGTAGGGTGAGCGGTCACTGGTGAAGACTGAATGGCTGCTCGGATGGCAAAGATCATGCCGTGACGACCACCTTGAGGCCTACCTGGTACTTGTCCTATTGCGCAAATGAGTGATTCAGTATGTGCATGGTGATAGATTTTATTCTACGTTATCGTGCGATTCACAGTGAACAGTGCGATAATGTCATGTATTGTCATAGGAGTATCTCACTCGAGACATCTGCTATCTATAGCTAGAGACCTAGCATATGATTATATCACACATGAAACACTGAAACACGTACTCGAATCCAAAGCAGCGAACACTCCTTTGCTTTGGAGAATGTTCATCAAGAGTGTGAATGCAGTGATGAATTTTAATGAGCTTACCTTGTTGGCTGAGTTGAGCTACGGCAGCTGGCAAAGTGGTTGACACGGCGACAGGAGTCACGCCGACGCCTGAAATCTTCACCTCCGTACCTTGACTCAATGGAGCAGTAGAGGAAACTATTGTGGTGGTGGTGGGCGACGTAGGGATTTCGGATATTGGCGGTAAGGGTACGGTAAGATCCTCATCATCGTCGTCAGGATCCAGTCTGTGTTGTCTCAAGAAATGCAAGTACTGAGGAGTCGGTGATCGCTTTCGCCAGGTTTGAAAATCCATCATGTTTCCCCCGTTGTGCAGAAAAAAGAGCTCGGATGCGTTCTCCGCATATTTCTCTCGGATCGCCCGCATCCTTTTCATCTTGTGCTCCATGATGCGTCTTCTGTAGCCAACCGTGTCGTCCAGGGCTGTTGGTTTCTCTGTAGATTCCGAGAGTCTCAGTCTTTTCCTGGCAGGCGGTGACTGCACTGAAGCTTGCGATGTTGGGGTCACGAACAGGTTACCCACCGATGTACGCATTAACTTCGGGGAAGTGGCTAACACGACTGTTGGATTTTGACGTGTTGGAGAGGTAAGCGGAGAACCACTACTTCCTGCCACCCCGACGACGTTAACACGTGGCGAGGAGCCACCGATATTAACGATCCTTGTGACTCCAACTTGTTGGATGCCTGCATTTGTCGTAACACTGCTTGGTATGACCTGGTGGTTAAAGAATTCTATGTTAACAAATGCTACTTAAAAAAACACATTGCTGTCATATTACTTTGAAGTATCAGATAAATGCCTCAATTGTTTTCAAAAAGTATGATTTGAATGGATATCAATACTTTCATGTTCGGTATGATAGTCATCAGCTTTGGTCTTAACATATTCGTTACAACAATATATAACAAAAGTATATTAACACAAATAATAAACACCTGCAATATGTCAGGTTAGTTAAAAAAAAAAAAAAAAGAAATCAAGTCACTTTAAAATGGACCCGATAAATATTTGCATCAAGAATACGGAGTGTAAAGTTGATGATAATATTGAGAGAAGATGATGTCTTTAGTATCTTTAGCCTGGATAATAACCTGTGTGAGACCAGGAACCTGCGATGTAATAACAAACTGTTGTCCACCACCCGTTGTGAGTACATTGAGGCCCTGAGCACTTGCAAGAACTTGTTGCAAACTGACTGTTTGCTGGGTTGCACCTCCGTTGCTTCCCCCATTATTTCCTCCGCCCCCGGCAAGGGGCGGTAAATTAGGCACGCCCTGCTTATCAGTCATTACACATCACACTGAAACACAAACAAAAAATATAACATTTAACAACAATCCATGTGTATAACACCATTAGACATTTTGTAACAAAAAATAAATGTAAAAGAAATGACACAAGCAACAAGGATACTAAATAAATTTCAAACAAAACAAAAAAATTATTTGTTAGATAATCTTAAGGTAACTGGAAAAAAAGAGAAAGGAACAAAATACAACTACAAATTACAAAAGGTAAAAAAATTTAATATCCTTATTACAAATCACGCGTAAGAATTTTGCATATAACTTTTTCATTACAAAACAAACATTGAAACACAAATACAAACAACTGACACTAGGATACGACTGTCCAAGTAACATACGTGAAATTTCCTTCTCGAGTTAAAGTTTTAAAGACATAGATATCAAAGTTACAGGACGCGCATACCAGTTTCCCTTAATAGAGTATTGTCTAACGACAATGCGAGTATAATCTTTGTAGAAAAAGGATGAGAAATTTAATAAAACGTAGAGAATTGCGTTATGTGTCCGTAGAGCAGCACTTAGCGTTGAAGTGTCTCGCCGCTGGGAGCGTAATCTGATTCGAGAAAAAGCGCCGAAATCAAAAGGCTTGCCGAATGAACTGTTGCCAGTAACGAGATGTAAATTTTCACGAGCGAACGCAATAAGCGACTGATGATCGCCAAATGGAAAGTAATGAATGTAACGATGGGATTTCCGCGAGTGAATGTACGCCGCAAAAAGCAATGTCATTTCAGGTGTCGAGAGAACGTGGAATTTCGCGGGCTCCTAGGTGCGGACACTCTTGGGCGTTCATATCGTACCATTGTAAAAAACACTGAATCATGCGCGAAATATAAATATTACAGTATGTCACGAGGTTTACAATGAATTCCGGCGATTATCGTAAACCAGCAGATAATTTAATAAGGGAACATTTCTCAAGATATTAATTTTTTTTCAATTGCATCAGTAAGAGACCCGCAACGATACAAAGGAAATTTTTCGTCCGCCATGTTGGCGTTGGCCCAATACGAGGGCGGACTTACCATAATGTAATCACAAAATTCTGCGACGTAGGTGAGCCATCCACGAAAATGAACGTCACCCTCGCGATTGGCGTACGTCGAACCGTAATTAGGTACCTCACGTAATATTCAGCACATGAGCTATATCTAATATTTTACGGAACATTTCGCTCGACTCGCTCAAGGACGCACACACTTCTAAACATGGCGACGGCTCCCGACAAATTTCCTCAGCGACCAGGCCGAGAGCTGCCTGCTCATTTATGCTTATGGAAGCCACTGGGAGATGCCGCTGTGACTGGGATCCGGTTCCCGGATTGGCCGGGTCGAGACAGACGCTTGGCAACGTGGCACGAGTGAGCGACTTCATTGGTCAAAAGTGAAACTAATAAAAGGGCGCATAGAACATCTACGAATCAAATCAGCAACCCTCGCATTGTGCAGCATTATATTTTTATTTATTTCTCTCTTTTTCTGTGCCCTATAAATCGTCATTTCAAAATTACAACACGAAATTTATAATAAAAATCTTCCTCAAATAACACTACGTTCGAGCAACGCTGGACGAAAAATACATCATGGCGACCTTTGAAGGCTGATTCATAGACAATAATTATTAAAGACGTAAAAACTTCTACCATACTATTTTCCTGATGATACGTATAAATCGCTTATAGTATAACTGATCTTTACAAATCTTTATTTAACATAGCTATAAAAAGTATCAAGACAAGGACTCCACTTATTTCTTATACGGAGGAACTAACGCTAGGTGATGTATATATGATAATGTATGTCGATATAATCTTTGAAACGTTTAATTCATGGAATATCAATGTCCGTCACTTAAAAAAGAACAGAATTCCTAAAACTACGGAAACTCATGACCAAGCAGCCTTGAATTTAAACGTGTATTACGGGGATAAATCCATATATATAATAAAGATTGTCTACGAATGATAATTTTTTTATATTAATCGCTAATTTTGTTCAATTCAATCTATTCAAAGTGCCTCTCATTTCACAAGAATATAATTTTAACTCTATATGCCTATACAGTACATACTATCATAAGAACATTACAAGATCTTTCATATTGCCTTATATAGCGACCACATATTTGGCAAACAAGCCATGTTCACGAAATTGTATATTAAAATATATAGAAATATATGTACACACAATATGTGTATGTTAGTCATGCTTAGTAATCCTTCCTTTACAGAAACATCTGAGACAGTACGTAATCCAGTTGATTACCATCAAGCTTCGTTAGCATTCTCTAAACCATCCTCGCTTTATATAGAAATTAAATAATCATATTTCACTGAATAACCACGTTTTTCACCTTGATCTTTATACTCCTTACACAAATGCATAACCTCCAATCATCTTGCAATCCTGAACCGATCATGGCCGCCATAAAGTTTGAAACCACGCACGTGGCACGCCGTGCCGATATCAAAAGGAAATTTTTACGAATTCTCAAAATACAATTATAATATAGAAACTTAAAAAACTCACCTCGACACTGGCTTCGAGATCCAGCAGGCTGAACGCTTTCCATATGGATTTTCGCTTAGGTACATTCCGCTCACAAAATTGTTACGACTAGCGAACACAAGCGCGCAATGCCCTCACCAAGGACCACGTGTAAAACTCGTTTTTAGCCTCAGCAACGAAATCTTGCAGAGACTCCACCGTACAGCTCGTTGCCATGTTCGATGTGAGTATCGAATGCTTCCAAGAGAAATTCAAGTAGCACTTTCCCTCTTATTTTTTCTGTCGATCCACCATCCACGCGGTACGATTCAATGAATGACGCTAGGGTCATTTCAGTACTCGGCGCATCATCTTTTGGTTACGGGTTCTACAAACGTTCGTACTGATCCACGTAGTATACCTGATAACGATTTGAATTTTGGACGTGAATTACCGATTTCCGTTTAGACACGCAATATACTTAATAAAATATTCATGTTCGACAGAGCGTCGTGTGACTATTAATAGAGACTCAATGCTTGCAGAGTTATAAATTATAGAAACGTGAAATTCTTTGATTATTCAATTTAAATTTTTATATTTGTGCAGTAAAAGCATCTAACCGGTGACGGTGAACGAGCCGGATGAATCCGTATTTAGTCAACACAGCAACTTCAGGGAACAATGGCAAGATTAGATTCCAGCATGCATCCGAAATTAACGGATGAAATCGTGTTGCGTCTTCAGGCTAAAAAGATCTTCACGGTTTTTAATTTTATGTCGGAAGATCCGGAGAAGTTAATCAAGATCACAGACTTTTCATACAAAGTAAGTCATACGTTATGTATATTTATAAGTTAACATTTATTATTACACGTTTTATTTTAAAAGCCATTCAATGGCATTTATGATATATTTTTATTGTAATAAGTATCGTGGTAGAAGGAGTGGTGCTACTGGGTAACCAATCACTTTTTCTTATTTGCAGGAAGTACTAGAATTCAAGAAAACGATTGTAAAATCCTTCAGTGGTCAGGTGCAAGATGCGTTTGAATTAATGAAAATAGAAAATACTAATATTGTCTCCTCTGGTATAACCAGGTAATATTTATATTTAACAAGTTTAATTTAATACAAGAGCATACAATTAAAATGTTCATTACAGCCTGGATGAGTTATTAAAAGGAGGATTGCATCCTGGACACTTGTATGAAATATGTGGAGCTTCCTCATCCGGAAAGACTCAATTGTGCCATACAATTGCAGCAAATATTACATCAAGTACCAAATCCTACGTACATTATATTGACACCAAACGAGATTTTTCAGCGCTGAGAATTCAAATGATTTTGGAAGCAAAAAAATATTCGGATGCGGTATATATCAAACTTGTTATTACTTTGACATTCCTTTTGCTTAAGAGGATATACGTATACAAATTTCCGTTTTTAGGAAATTGGTGAGGCAATGGATCGGATAAAAGTAACGCGGGTGAAAAACGTACCCGAGTTATTCAACATTTTGTATCATTTAAATTCGTCATTAAAAACGTCCAACGATAGCTGTCCAACGAAACTTGTTATCATTGACTCAGTGGCGGCGATATTTCTTGAATTGCCGACAGTGCAAGAGATGGCCTCCGCCTTAAATAATCTATCAAACATATCCAGATGTTTTGCCAACAGCTTTCACATACCGCTTATCACGGTGAATTTGATAAGCCGATGGCGGGAAGTCGACGGATTTGCAACAAGTAACAATGAAAATCCCATAGTAATAAAACCAAGTCTTGGAAAGTATTGGCTGCATGTTCCCAATACTCGATTAATGATACAGAAGGAAGAAAAGGAATTTAGAAAAATCAGTGTGTGGAAGAGCTTTCAATTAAAACTTAATTCATTCTGTATTGTGAATATTACCAAGGCTGGTGTTGTCTGACATTAAGTATTAATATTCATTACAATGTATAAATATTATTTCAGAAGCTTCCATTGATCTTAAAAAGTAATTAATGATCTGACTACGTGAATATATTTTTGTACAATTCTCCGATTTTTTCTATTACTTGTTATAATATGGAAATAAGTGGAAATAAGTTTATATTTTTATTTTATATGTTTTTATTAAAATAATGTTCATTTTGAATGCAGATAAAAATTGTAGAATGGGATTATTTTTATGAAAACACCCGTTGTGTATACAGAACGCGGTTCGATGCTGTTAGTTTGTTTAATATCCACGTGAACATCCGGCGCTGCATTATGACGCATTGCGACGTTGTCATATCGGCCTGACCCGGATAGCTCGAATAGCACAACAATTTATGGTGGTTATATTAGATTAGTGTTTGTTAGTAATTTCTGTTAATTAATTGGTAAGTGCGATGGCTTCCCTGGTCGCGGATTACGGGACCTCCTCTGGCTCAGAAAGTGATACGGACGGGCTTTCCGATGACAATGACAATATGTAAGTTTATGCCAAAAAACAATTGTAATATTTGCTGCTTGTATTCATGCTTCCTTACCTAACCCGTGAAGCACGCTATGTACGCGCGCGCAGGTTGTACACAAATTCATTTTATACACAACTAGTATTTATAAATTTACAGATACTTGTCATATTGACAAGTGCTTCTCTAGGTCCGTTAACAATATGGCATGGGAAAGTTGTTTGAGACACATGTCACACTGAAGCAATAGTCTTATAATGTTCATGTCATATTTGCAATGTTGGTTTATGTGTTATAAAATTGTATGTACCACATCTAACATTTTTGTGACTCCAATGACTCCAAGCTTTCAATGATATAACGATAATGGAGTATTAGAGTGTTGTTCTTATGTATACCGATCACAGTCGTTAGATACATGTAAGATTGGACTTATTCTTTGTAATCTGATATTGCCTAACTCTCAGTTCCAAGGAGGACGAGGAGGATCATGAAATCGATGATGAGATCCAAAGAGAATCAGCTTCCAATGAAAAGCTTCCATTACCTACACCAGATTTCAACAGCACACCGACTCTCAAGACTTCTGTCTTCTCAAATCCATTTGTCGAAGCCGAAAAGGCTAAGAGCGCCATCCTAGAGAAACACGTAAAGATGACACCAACATTGGACGATACAAAAATGATTAATGGTCGGAAAATATGCTGGAACTACCGGAAAGGTCGTTGTCGCTTTGGTCACAATTGTACATTTGCACATGACTCCGATCTGCATCGTTCTGCAGCCGATCTAGAAGCCATCCGAACACCGCAGGAGACCATAATATGCCAGACATTGTATAGTAATGGTCAGATGTTAGGAAATGAGGAAGATGAAGTGGATCAGGAAAATAATCAAATGCAGAAACGTAAAAAGAGACCAGGACTAACTCAAACTTTAGTGCCGGGTAAGAAAGTCTTAAAAATGTATAAGACGCAGCAAGCTAAAGCTGTTGGCAGATAAATATATCAAGTACTCAGGCCTATAGAGAAGCAAATTGAAAAAATTATAATTTGGCTACATAACTTATTAACGTTTCTCGCGTGAAACGTTTGCTCTATATTATACTAATTATTTATGAAAAGGTATAGGGGTAATCTTTTTTCTTTGGTATATATTTATAAAGTTCTGTTTCTTCCTAAGACCTCCATGGTGTAATCGCAGGGAGGCGTAACGAATCTTATAAAAATTTCAACGACGATGGTTTTTGCTTCACTGCAAATTAGACTGTTCAGTGATAGTAAATGCTGTGTATATCAAGACAGTAAAGATAAAGAAGTAGATTTTGGAATCGTGCAAGCCTCACGTAGTCTTCATCTGGCATGAATTGTACCTGTACAAAGCTTAAGACTCCAGAGAGAGGCAAATCCACAAATCAGAACAATCTATGAATATTCGCCCAACTAATATACATCACTCCGAACACAAGCTCTTCTAACTTGCAAAGCAAAACTCTTCTGCGCAACCAGCGGCATAATGAAATATCAATGTTTTCCAATTTTATTAATTTTCCATCATAACGAGCCATCCATAAAATTCTTAATGAAGCTTACAACAAGAAATATTTCAAGTAATAAAAGATAAGCCGTAGAGAACGTGTCTAAGTACGAAGAATTCTAATTGTCAAATTCTCATAGTATCAATCAGAATCCGGTCACTGTTAAAAATTACAAGTGATCTTGGAAGAATCTGAAATTTCTATGAACAGAGAAAGAAAATAAATACAAAGGCAACCAGTAGGGAAGTAAGAATCTAAGTGTAACGTGTCCATTATAAACATAATATCTCTAGGACATTTAATATAGACTATTTATAATGATACTTCCATAGTCGTACGTAACTTTTTACAAAAAGCAATGTTATACTATACATAGATAACGGATATTTATACGAGCTAAGACCTCGACCAGCGAAACCGCAGAGCAATTGATCAAATCAATATGAAGCGTGCTCTTATTAATGAAAATTAATACATAGCCGTCTCTTCCAAATAATTTTGCGTTCTCAGGTTATTGTTCAGATTGTTCATTCTGTTCAGTTTTCGTTTTGGCAAATAATTAAAGCCGTCCATCTGACAGCTCTTAGTAGTATGTTACAAAACATATATTGATACAATTGAAATTCTTGTCGGATATCCATTAAAGCGTCGTCGCCAATGCGAACGCTGTGAGGTTAAACTCACTCAGGGGATTACGTGAAGATCAGGAGAATGCAGTAGGCTGGTGCGCTTATTATTTAAAGATGATGGATTAGATTTAAAAATGGCACGACTGCAGAACCTAGTCAGAGGGAGATGACGAGTATAATGGTTTAACGTAGTGTTTCTGCGCGTTACGTTCTCTGAGAAATAATAATTAAAGATAAATGTAATTAGAATGATAAAGAGTATATGTGAAGTCGATTAGAAATAACATAAGAGATAACGAGGTCAAATTTTCAAGAGTACAATGAATATATGTATCGTGTCTAATTGGCGCTTCTGCACCATATAATTATATGTATTATATATGTATCTTGAAAGTCCAGGTTTGAACAAAAATCAACGATTAGCTTCCAACAATTGTTATGGGATGTAAGATTAAACCTCTGTATCATTTTTTGGGATAAGAAGACACTGTTGAGTTTAGATGTTCCATAGTATTTATCTGTTTATAATTATTCAGGAACCGTATGGTATTTACTTAAATCGTGGAAACCAGATAATGGATCATCATAATATTATATTCAGTTATGGTAATTATAAGTTTTTCGATCCATTTATTTTTCACGGATTATTTATATTGCCGAAACAAATCATTGTAAATGGTTGACCATATGCATCTAGTAGATTTTTCTTTTGGAGTAAGGGGTTGTTTTCTTCCACGTGGTCCATTGAGAGAATTATGTAATTATTATACATGCTGAATAAATAAATTATTATAAAATATATCTGTATACAACTATTATAATATATTTGTAAGTGCATACACGATATTCATTACCTCCTTGCTGAAACAATTTCAGGAGGTCTCGTTTCCACGATATTTGAAATAGTTGCCCTGCTTCTATTTAGTTTTCACGATTATTAACACAAAAATGTATAAATAAATAATTGCAGGCAAGTGACAATTTTTATTTATTGATCGTAGGTACATTCTAAAGTCAGATTGATTTGAATTTTATGAGATGACCGAGTGCGCCGATAATTTCTTTATTACATCGGTGTTCCTTTTAAAATATATTTTAATCTTTTTTTTTCTCTCTCTTCTCTTACTTCCTCGTCGCTCTTCTGCATCTGAATATCTCACAGGCACTTTGTCTCGTGTCGGGAACGGGGATAAAGTCCGTGATGAAATATTTCTCGTGAAGTAAATAAACACGAAAATGCTCTCTTCGTAATAGTAGATATACAATTAATTGATTAAGAAATATCTCGTTCATTTCGGCGTGTAAAGATCTTCCACATGCTTTCACTTCCTGTCCCATGAAGAGCGTCAAGATACAAGTAAAATTTCGTGATAATCAAATTCTTTAATTCAAAAGGAATATCCCGTTTTCATCGAAAATAGCAAAAGATTTGTCTAATCGCTTTTAACATAACTTTATATACATATGCTACTTTTCCCATAATTCATTTTTTTTTACCAAGTCGTTCGCCAAATGTGTGTATATACACATCTTCTCTAGAAACACTTGTTTGCCATTAAATACATAACAGACGGATGTTAAATTATTTTTTTGCTTATTTAAAATTTACAATTTACCGCCATTGAAGTATCCTGCTTAGAATATTTTTCTTTCAAATACCCCATAAACCCTTTTTAAGACACATTAATCCGTGTCCTCTGGAATAATCTTATGTTCATGTAAAATTACATTTTTATAAAGGAAAAAAAAAGAATACAACTATAACTCGCTTTCGCAACAATAGAGAATTTCATGACTGAATTTTTTTTTGTTGAGAATTCATATAAGCACTGTATCTACGTTACCCGTATCGCATTGTGGTTGGCTGCAACGATTACGCATAACGGACTCACGCTAATCACTGGAATAACAATGTGAAACTTGCAACGAATGAATTTCTCAGTCCTTGTCGTGAACAGTTTGCTTTATACGTTAGAGCCAGCAGCTTGGAATATGTCTAGGAAATCCTTTCCCGTAAGATCCAAATCAAGAGCAGCGTCGTAATCAGCCTCGAGAATCAGTCGTAGCGAGCTAGAAGGAAATCATTTTCCTTATTGTACATGATCTTCGAACCTCTTTGCTTTTCGACTTATTTTTTTTTTTATTGTGCAATGAAGAATGAATCGACATCTTTATGAGATCAATGACGCAGTGTATGAATTAAGAAATATGCATCTAAACGCTTCCCCATGAGACTTCACAGTAATAATAAAACTGATTAAACGTACTTAATACGCGGATTACAAACACGCAGGATTTTTACGAAACTTTGGTCATTTTGTTTATACGATATTTTTTTTCTTTGTCGCATCGTTTGCTAAACGATCGTCATACGGAATACTCGCTGATGATAGAGGATCTACGCATAGTATATGTATAAGTACACAGCACAATACACAGCGACGCTTTATGTTTTCTATGGTGTTCCTTTTACATCACCAAGATGATGCTTCTTCCCCTTTGCATATTAAGAGATATATTTTTATATCACAATCATTCATAATATTTTCTTATCTATTAGAATCGAGACAATACTTCAGGTAAAATACGTTATAAAGTACATAAGACGATAAACGCTAGTTGATTTTTCTTTCGTTCGTTTCTTGGTTTCATTTTCTGTTTTTTTTTTCCCCTCCCCTTTTCTGTCGCTTCACCATCCTCGCTTAAAGTATGAAAATACTCGGTGTATCGGTTATCGGCATTGTCTGTCGAGCTATCGTCTAGCGGACGTCAGTTAATTATCTAATGATTTTAAGTACACAAAGATACGGAGACGAAATAGAGAGACAGAAAATTAAGAACTGAACTGAAAGGAGGCAAAAAGACGGACAGACGAACGATAATTAACGAGAGCCTCCTTCGAAGTTTTACATACAGACGAAATTTTTGTGTGAAGGATCTTGTAAGGGAACAAAAAAAATATACGCGTCTATACACACAGAGTGTATCAACTAAGTACGTACGTTTGCGATTTTGCGATGAAACGGTGCGCGATTTCGAAAATCT
>JARQSV010000630.1:200586-253308 GCA_030142285.1 Calameuta idolon
CACAATTGAAATTAGATATTATTTTTCCAAAATCTACGAGCATCTTCAAAACACGACGTTACAAGGGACGATTTTTAATTAATGTTATGATTATTTTAGGCTGTTATTAATTTCACACTTTTGAACGACATTAATGTCAATTGTACGTCTGTAAGAATTGTTAATGCTTCTAGCAGACGGTACAGGCAAAAAAAAATTTTTTAAACCCACGTGACGTATGGAGCTACGATATGTAGTGTTTAAAATTCATGAAATTATACTAAGCAACTTATTTATGCTTACTCTACAGGTAGCGTATGGCGTCAGAAAAAAAAAATGACAAACTAAAAATTCACAGGCAATTCTCGTAAGGACGCTCAAAACGTTTTCAGTAATGTCAGCGTTTTAACAGCTGTGATAAAAGAATTGTCCATTTATCACTGAGAAGGTAATTACTGTACAGACAACGAAATAGTTATTACGCCATTGTTACATTGTGCATCGTTCACAAACAGACATCGGATAGAGATTTCTGGTTAGCGAGAGTCGGTATATGTAAGCTTCGGAGGTAAATTGAAAGTAGTGAAAGAAAAAAAAATTCACCAACGTAAACGACGAAAAACGTATTCAACGTCGTAACGAATACGAACAATTTTGATTGATTTCAAAGATAATTTTCAACAACTGTATTATCATAATTCATTACACAAAACCCAGCCGCGCGCAGTGCTTTCTCTTATTGCAAATATCTATGACATCCGATAGGCAGGTTCTAGCAGCAGGGATTAGATTGAGCCACACTAGCCAAAGGGTTGGATTAATATTTCTTTTATATATATATACACGTACATATATATATATATAATTTATACACAGAACACCAGTCATTATTAACTCACTCTCCAGAAATTTGGACCATACAAATTTGAAGAAAATAAAATCATTCCGCCACTGCCTCAATCTCCAGCCGAAAGTCTAAAGACAAGATTCTTAATAAAGGAATTTTGAAAAAAAAAATCAGGAAACAAAATTCAGATATTTCTTCGTTTCGGTCCAAATTCCGGCGAGAGGCAAGCAGGACAGATGTACTGATTAGAAAAGAAAAAAAAAAGGTAATCCAATGACTGGCCTAGAGGGAGACTCAACTCACCCTCGCCGGAGATGACCTTGAGAATCTCGGGCCACTTGGCTTCACCCTCGTACCCAATTCCATTAGCAAGTATCTCCACGGGATTCGGTGACCGCGGCATCCCTTCCGCTAGAACCAACCGATCTTGATGGGAATCGTCTCCTCGCGGAGAGGATTCCATTCTATAAACCGACCTAATTCTATGCCCATTCCAGAGTGGGTATTTTAGATTTGTACGCGACTGTCAGTCTGTACGTACTGTTAACATCCTATCTTCATAGGTAATAAGGTTCACTTATTTCCCGTTAGAGTACACTAACGTGGTGCGCGGCCTCGTCGCACGAATAAGTTCACAACCGGCAACACGCGGCCGTGCTTAATCCAGAGCCCGCGTAGCTGAACACGTAATTCCCAAGGGTTAAGAATATCATGGATCACGATAGTCACGAAGTATCTAAATAACGACAGTAACGGGCAGCTGTTTATACGTAAAAATTTGTTCGTCGAAACATCGGAGAACCCGATACGACATTTGAGGTTAGGGCAGATATGAAAAACGGTAAGGTTAGATTAACAGCATTCGTTGTAAACAAGAGGACGATACCTCCAACATATATATCCAAGCGTGGTGGACGGTTTCGTAAATTCTTTGTCCCTTCAACGTAAGAAAACGTTACTGAGTATTTGAGGTTAGTCAGTCGTCCCGCTCTCCAGCGTAGTCTACTGGGTGAGTGGGGCGGTGGACGGCGAACGCGCGTTGCGTGCATCGAGACAAATGGTGTTTTGAAACGTTCCAGGGATTGACCTTGTCAAGGACGAGACTGGGCTAGGTCTCCATAGGTAACGAAAAGGACCACGCAGTACCGGGGCACTAGGGTATCGATCGTACGACTCCCTCCCAGGACCCCCTACCACTCCACCAGACCACCCGGAGCCGTCGCGCACGTGTTATTGCTGTGGAATTTTATGAAACCCTATCCCGGCTCGACCTTCGTGGAGGTCGCAAATTTTCCATAAAATTACACGTAAAACGTCCCTTATTCTAAGTAAAAAAAATTAGGGTATCGACTTTAGAGACGTTCGAGTCAAAGTATTCGTAGCTCGTTATCAAATTTTAATACAGATTTTGTATGTCTTACGAGGCTATCGAGGTTTCCTTATCTCTTGCCCAATAACGCACAGAGGACACGCATGAAAATTGTTCTTTCTGACTTTCTGTCTTCGAGAATTATTAATTACATGGGTTGACTGAACGATTTCGCCAAGTGACGATCCCTCGACTAGATCATTTCGTGGAACATGGACACACCCCCTTTTTGGATGTTATCCAAAAACGTGATTGCGCAATTATTTTCTTGCGTCAATGCTCGCGAAAGGGAAACGCGTCCAAATATCTTGGCGTCAAAAAGAGCACGAGTCGATTTACAGCTTTGTTGTCCCCTCGTATATGAATATGCAGATAGGCGTCTGTGCTCTGCGTAGTGACTCGTGTCCTGAGGTGATCGGTAACGATGCACGTGAGAATATACGCGTTAGCGCGACGCTTTTCGAATATATCGTGAATGAGAAAATAAATATTCATTGAACATTCGTGACTTTCGTCATGCTGATTTACGGTGACCTGAAATTTCCCCCGAAATACATACATATTTCCGTCACAGTAGTATCCGACTAAAATAACGCGACAACGACATATTAGACACTTCGGGAGGAACTTCGTAGATTCCTTAATTACACGAGAGAGAAAGAGAGACATAGATAAATATAAATCACTGATAACAATTATCGTACCTCTTTGTTCAGTCCAAAGTGTAATTTCTATATCGGTTGAAAAAAATTGCTGTACATGATTTCTTAATTGTCCAATTTTCACGAGATCAACTTGGACCGGGTCCAGATACTTTCTTTTTCCCTATCAAGATTGAAATTTTGGACGTTTCCGTCATTCGAGCTTAGATATGTATGAAAAATTATTTAACAGTACGTAAAACCACGATCGTTAGACTGACAGTGAAATTACAGGAAGAAGCCACATCCATACGAAATATTCCGGAAGCCTAGTTGGGTGTTGCAACTTCAAGGTCGAGGATTAAAATGGCACACGATGGGTTACGCAATACCGTGCAATCTGCTGTTTCTTAGAGCCATTACTCATTGTCAGTATGACTTTTCGACTTTGATCCTAAAATCCTCTCAGCCCTATTACGAAGGATAATATCAAGATGGCGGATGTCGTAGAAGAGATTATAAAAATAACAAGCGTGGACAAGTAGTTTGTTTTCATGAAAAAAAAATATATATATATACAATTCGCAGTTGTGTCGCTGTACATACGTTGAAAAGGTGGAAAATGAATGCGTAGCTTTCATGAAAAGAGAAATTATGCTGCCAGAGATACAGGAAACGGATGACACGCTGTATTGTTTCCAGGGAGCACGTTACTATAGGTATCCTCAAGTGTCCGTGAGTCTCGAGACGTCTTGTCGGTTTGATGTGGGCCGAAAATATTGGCTTGATGCCATTTCTTTATTTTGCGTAATTGCTAGAAGGTGCTATGTATCGCGTCTATATGCTGGCTCCACCCACAAGCAGCTGTAACGTCACGAGTTCCTTACAGCTCATTGTGACAAATGAACACAAGGTTGCGCGAACGCGTAAACTCAAAATCGAATAAAAAATTTTTTATCGACGCTTATTGAATTCTCGAATCTATATTACTGCTATATTCCCAGGGGGTCGTCGTTTTACCCAAAAAATTTCACATTCCCGAATAACCAATGTATCACAACTTATTCTCGTAAATCGTCATTTCTTCCAAAGAAATTCTTACGAAAAATATGCCTTTTGAAAAAAAAAATGCTCCGAATTTAAAACGACTTCTCGGTAACGTAATTCGTTCCGAAAATGGTAGAAGCTTCGAGATCTCCTATACTACGTTGGATTACCAAGAAGCTACAGTCGAGTCAAACTGATAGCATTAATTTAAAAGCTACAGTTACACCTAAGAAAGCTTACCTAATACACCATAATGCTTTATGCCGAATCTCGACTATAAGTAACGTAGTGGTACAGTCCCCTCAAAAAATAATATCTCACTATTTCACACACTCTTCGTAAATATTAATTATTTTCTTCGTCAAAATCGCATCCCCGAGTTTTAGAAAAAGAGACAAATCATCCTGATACTCTATTTCGTCTTCGACAACAAAGACATCAGGACCCCCTAATGACCATCCGCTGGCTACCTTTGACATTTTTAATTTACCACCGGCTCAACAAACTATAAAGCCAGTTTCACATGAAGCTCTGGGGGTTGTGCATACATATTATAAATTCCACTAGTTAATCCACAGCACAAAAGTCCACCGTTTGCTATAAAATGTTGGCTCGCGTACAAACCGCGAGTCAAGCGCGTCACGACGTATGGATAAATGATAAATAATATAGAACTACTCGGATTTCTGTAGGATGTAAAACAACGAGAGAGCGAAAATTGAAAAAGAAGAAAAAGAAAACAATTTCACTATAGAATCTTCTGTATCCACGAAATACATATAAATTAACGGGCAACCAGCCAAGCGGCTACAGGTGTGCGCCGAAGATATACACGAAATAGCATATCCTACATCGAATTGAATTTTACGAAAATTTCACTTAATATTCAACGAGTACGAGAAGTCTACTGTGCGAGCGTCAGAGAATTGGTTTCATAATGAAAATTATTCTGATCCTCGTAACTTATAGTATATTATATAGATTCCTCGTATCCTGGTGAAATATCTAAATGTAATGACAGTATAGTCAATCGAAAAACTTTTAGGTCACTGAATCCCCCACTGAAAGTCCAAATTCGTAAAATCCCGGTTCGCATGCCAGAAGCGTCAAGCCGTCTACGCCCACGTTCCAGACGGCCGACCAAAGGTCACGTGTGAATTTCTTTTTATTTCTCAGAGGATTCGTTCGTCGACTCCACCCAGTAGGACGACGACATCAGCTAACAACACGTTGAGGGTTCAAGCTGGTCGTGTTGGCTGCTACTTCATAATAACAAAAGCGTGAAGTCTTACGTAAATCCTGCGCATAATAGCGTAAACGACTTGCGCGTAACCATAAGGATAATTAATAATTAAAAATAAATTAATATTAATGACCAAGAAAAACTCACCCTCTTCCGCGTTCAGGTCTGAAAACTTGATGCCGCCACTGAAATGGAAAAAAAGCAGACGGTGGATGAAAAAAAACCTTGTTCCGTAATACAAAGTTCCCTAAAGAATTCTAAATGCTCTTGGAAGAGAAGGCGGCGAGTGAAAGGGAGAGTAAAGAAAATACAACTTCTTTTTCTTTCAACTTCTAACATACGAGAAACGGGTATGAAGGTAATGGAAGAAGCGTCCAAATTATTTTGGACGCAAACAACGTTTGGCGTATGACATTTTTGACGTTGTATTATTTTTCTTGGGGCGAGGGTGGCGCAAGGAGGACCCCGACTCGTTTTCTTTGCTCTTAGAACGGAGAAACGAATGAAAATATAAGACAGTTAAGTAGACAAAACGAAAAATTGAAAAAAAAAAAAATCATTACGACACGCGAGTGTTGTTTCAAGTGACAATAGAAGCGTCAAATGCAAGTTTAAATAATTTTGACGTATCAAGGATGACTCTTTGTATGCTTTTTTTTTGAGTGATTTAAATGACGATAAATTTTGTTTTTTAATTTCATTTTTTTTTCTCGCCTGCATCGATCTTTGGGGAATTTTGAATATGTCGTGCGGGAATGGGCAGTTTCTTTTTTTCTTTTCATGTGACAATTTTCTGAAAATCTCTGCTTAGCACTTTGATAGCTTGTGATTTAATAGCATACCTGAGCAGCACGGTCGCTGTCTCGGGAACACGGAACACCTGAAAAAGAAGACAACCACCACTCTATCGGATCCAGAACGGAGTAGACATTCCCCCCAACAACAAAAAATTCTTCTCATTGTCCAATTTTCTCTTATGTCGTTCTGCACTGTTGGCAGTGCAAGGACATAACGCGTTTGCGTGGGGCAAAGATTGTGCAAATTTTCGGGCAAGAAGCGACGACGTAAACCGACAAGATTTCACGACTACGCGAGTCGAAAGTAGGACGAAGAAGAAAAAAAGTAGGTTTGCCAAGAGCCGATACAATTGGAATCGTTGTTGTTCGCACGAACGGAATAGATATCACGTGAAACAGTCATTCTTTAAATTATTTATACAACACTAGCAGTTTCGATAGAAAAATTCAATCGCTGCGACAATAAAATAACACGCAATAGAAAACTGACAAATTACAATGGAGCGATAGAAGAAAAAGAGCATTACAAAGAAATGGGAAAAAAAAAACAACGTTTTAAATTCGTATTACAAAGTGACCTTGCGGAAATACAGGGAACTAAATATATGCAGTCTCCGTTCAGCTTGTTTTTCCATTTTCTTTCGCACTGTTAAACTTGTCGGTTTATGCCAATCGATTGCATTATGCAATCCATCCGGTTTTCCAGAATGCGAAGGAGAACGAAAGGTGTCCTTTGTCGTTTAAACGGGAAACCATCGAAAGGATATCATACGGAGAGAAATTCAAAGTCGAAGAATTAAATGTAAATAAAATTTTTCTATTAAAAATATAGATAATGGGATGCTCGATGTTAAACAAAAATTATGTATTAGTTGTTCAGCGCGACTGACGTAGAGTGTTGCACGAGGTTCGACCTCTTCGACAGACCATTAGGGTTCATTAAAATTGATTCGAGAAGATCATTTCGATTGCTCGCCTCAGCGATGAATTTAAAGTTCGCGCGCGACAATTGGTTGCTGAATTAATGTAAATTAAAAGATGCCCACCTTCCAGCCCATGTTTTCAAAGAACGTGCAGAGTCTCGTCTGTCCTGTGGTCTTGCCTCCGCAGGGTCCTGTAAATTAGAAAAAAGTCAAAAAGAAAAAGATAAACATCCAATCTCGTAATTAAATGAAATTACTCTACGGAACAATTAGCAGCGCTGAAAGACACGGTAATACCGACTGTTTGATATATGATCATGATCTAATTACCGTTGACCTTGAACTTTGAACCTACACGAATACCCGCGAGAAATTTCTCAATTGAGTAATTAATAAGTAACTCGGACCCCTAGAAATATCCCGCTAGCGAAAGGCATCCTTAAGCTAATAAAATATGTTTTATGATTCGACTAAGGTTATATATGCCTAATATACGAATTAAGATGCAATCGCGCTGCTCATAAACTATGTATGTACATGTAACAGCAGACTAGGCATTTTCGTCGACTTGACTTTAACCGGTTGGAATTGTAGCGAACTGGTATCAATTCTGTGCTGAATATACAGATTAATTAAAGCGTAGCTTATTCGTCAAAGTAAAAGATACGCATCATCGACGTTACACATGTAAGATTTTTTTAGAAAGAAAACCGCGATATCACAACGGCACGACGCCATGTTGTTGCAAATCATCAGCTAAAAAATCTATTTATTAATTTTATTTACTTTGCGTTTGAAAGAGAAAGATTCGTATATTTGGAACAAAGATTACGCAACGGTCCAAGATTAACGGTCAAGGATTTCTTTTTACACTATCATTAATTTTAATAGACTTTCAAATGATAAGGGACTCAGTTCTAATCGAAAACAATCAAGCATTGATACACATTACTTCAAGATTGCTATACGACGAGGTATGTAGATACTTAAAAAGTTAATAATTTCATAAGGATCAGCTTGGCGTTTACTGAAAGCTACGTTTACTACATCGTCGTGAATTTAATATAAGACAATAAGGACGTTGCTTCAATGCCAAAGTAAATTAATTTCACGAAACTTACGTCAAATTATGTAGCTAGCGATTTGACCTCGGCACAAATTAATATGGTCGGGTAAACGATATAATTTGATAATTATTCGTGATAGTGGTATATGATGGATGGCGGAATTGATGTAATTAATGAACTTGGAACTGATAAGACTTTACCACCAATGAGTTTTTTAGTTATTGAGATCAACGTGGCAGATACGTGTAACACGAACAAAATCGTTGGACCAAATTATTCTGCTACGTGACTTTTGCGTAATCGTCCATTTTCAAATTAGAATTAATTATCGTGCTCGGGTTTATGACGTATTCTTTAAAATCAATACTCTAATATCCGAGTCTACATCTTTCATTTAGTGCAAATTTATTTAGTTCGTTACTTCTTGAAAAATAATTCTACATATTGCTCGTACCAATTTAGGTTATGTTCGCTTCAAACTTCATTCAGTTACGTATAATCTTTTGCAGTGAAGGATAATATGTTTTCTATTGCTACCATTCAGTTGATATCTATACAGCGTCAATTACTATATGTAAAAAAGCGAAATAAATATTTAATACACATCGTTATGTAAGGAATCAATATTTTCCATCAAAGAATGTGAGCCAATAGAGTAGAGCAACGTAGATGAAATTTGCCATAAAATGAAACATGATTCAGCAAGAATCACGTTATGGATCGGATACTGAATTGATTAAATGGGAAGAACGACAAGGAATTACGATAAATCATATTTGTTATTAGTCTATTAGAGGATAGCGAACGATGAAAATGAGCGCGGAATGGACGCAAACACGTGGTTAGCAGAGCAATGCTTGACGGCTGCGCAAATCTACTACAAGAACTACTAAAAGAAGTCTCAGCCGTTAAATGTAATTCAAAGGACAAGGAAGTACCGTTTATCAGGATATTCCTGGAGTATTAAGTCTGTTGGCTATTACAATGGCTATGATAGAATATTCAATGCTGCCAGGTAGGATAAAGTATAATCACACTTACCTCCGGTGAGCACCACTTTGTAAACGCGTTTCTGCTCCATGTTTGAGCTTTTTCTTGCTGTCGACTCGTCCGTGTGGAGCCTCTTTTTCCACCTTGATGACAATGGCGTCTCGTTCAAGTTATGGCACGTGGATGGCGTCTACGGGTGCAACAAATACTACATAAACACTTCACCAAACATATTGATGTACGGCGTATTCAAACACAATGACGACATGGAATATGAAAGCCGACGACGCAGAAAAGCCCTCTGGACTGGCCCGAAGCAGACGTCTGTCCTGTCCGCCACCTCGGGTTGAAGTGAGGTGCTATTCGAATGATGTTACCAAACTAGACGCTAGATGATGCTACTGAAGGACTGGGGGCGCTACTGGAGGAGTTAAAATTCTTGACGACTGATCAAGAATATTGATATGATAGAAATACAAAGTTGATTTTACGTAATCTTAAGTATCGTGATTTGTCTGATACTCTTACACTTTTGTATAAATAAATATGAATGAGGATAAATAAAATTTTGTGAGGTTTTTAGGTTGCTGACAAATGTAGGGGACTACATTACCGATCATATTTGAAAACGATTACGATCACTGTAAAGAAATTTTTGTAAAAGGGACAAAGGAGGTAAAATGAAAATTGCATATTTGTCACTCTTATTGCATTCCACCTAAATTTTTTTTAGTGGAACTATGATCACAGCTATCGCTTCGAAGATATATTTTTCATTCTTTCAATTACCTTGATACACTGATTTTCTCTTAGACAATGCTCTTATTGTTAGATATCAGTTATTTACAACACCCGTAGATTAATTTTTATTTATTACAAAAATAACGTAAATATTTATTGAACATTGATAAACAATCAGTTCTAATTATTATGCACAATTTTAGAATTTCATAATAATAGTTCTATACACATGAAAATGATTTTATCCAAATAAATAAAAGCATCTTGGATTATATTGACATTCCTTTAACATCATTGCTATGATTAAACTTTGCTACTTGTTACTGTCAAAATATACAAAGCGTTAAAATTCCCAATTATTTCAGTTATAATATTTGTATCGTTAATTATATTATTGTGGTGTACAGTCCGTGCATTCATAAAAAACAAGATATAGAAATAATGATCAATATTAATAATATTGGAGTTATAAATAACTGGTAACAGTAGCTGATTTCTTTTAGAATACTGTATAATCAATAAGATTCTACTCATAGATCGTCATCAATAAGTCTTTGTACAAAATTCAGTGGTATGCCTAAGAGCAGTAGATCGCTTTTCGACATATCTTTCAAATTTTTGCAGTAATGATTTAATGCCAACCAGCTAATTTCCGTCAATTTAGGTATTTTTAACCAGACCGCAAGAACTGTGTCTGATCTTCGTGTCTGAAACAAAGTATATGTTCAGTCCTGAATAAAGAATTTTAAAAACTAATAAAGTATACGAAAATCTATTTTTAATTACCTGATGACCATTTCTAATCACACCTCCGAATGAATACATACAACCTTCTGGTGTAATACTTGCTGAATGAAAGTATACAGGATCTGTGTCCACCAGCCTCAATAAGCATGTCCATTGTAAAAGTTTCAAATCAAGCCGCCACATGTCCCGAAAAACCTCATCTCCGTTGAAACCACCAAATATCACAGCATAAGTCACTCCAGTTTTGTCATCCGTGTATTGAACCACGCTATGACACAGTCTATCAGCAGGAACATATTTACAATCTTCTTTCCCATGTGTCGCCAGAGACATCCATTTATTTGATTCTAAGTCAAAAGTGGGTATTATCTGTAACTGAATAATAAATTAAGGTTATTTAACTACATGAAGGTAATTGTATATTAATTGTTTCATTTACCGAGAAATGAGGAGAGTGCAGTGTGGTACCACCACCAAAGACATATATCCGTTTTCCATCGTAGGCTAACTCATGTCGGTATCTACCTTCAGGTTCATATCCGTCAGCACCAGTACAAATATACACACTTTCCCATACCCCTGTTCTAAGATCAATGCGATGAATATCACAATGGAAATCATACCCTGATGTGCCACCAACTGTATATAAGTAAGGCCCATGACAAACTACAGCTATCCCATAAAGTGATTCTGGAAATTTTCCAGTAGCAGGCAATGGTTTTGTTGAGCCGTCTTTGACATTGCACAGATATACTTTATTGCTACAAGTTTCACCAAAGGGAAACCCAGTTCCTCCATAAACTATCAAGATATCGCCCCTTAAAACAACAGCACAGGAGGCCATTTCATTAGGCAAACTCCTTCGCTTGGGCAACCGTTTCCAACGGTGTGTAGCAAGATTGAATCTCCATATTTCTTTAAAAAGTGGCCTACTAATAAACCATGTTGGATCTTGAAAAAAAGTATCCTCCCGTGCATCAGGATTATAGCCACCGTAAGAGTACAAGTAACGTTCGTTACAGGCAATTCTGTGTCCACTTCTGCCCTTTGGCCATTTTTGATTTTCTGGTGAATATATTTCAAACCTGAATGGTTTGAATCGATACATGGTAGCCGAAGATGACATTTTCCAATACAAAACCTGACTTATTGTATCACGTTCTGCAAAGACAAAGGTTATGTCAAAGAAATGTAGTGTCAAAGTTTCACGACATGATGTGAAATATCCATCTGTACTATAAAGATCATTTAGTCTTTCTGACGATTAATTCTATGTCCAACAAGAAATTTATATATACTTCACAAAGCACCATATGATTCGTTGCACGAACACAAATTTATTTTTGTTCTTGCAGTTCACACCAGTTCACACAGTACTACGCCTTACATCATAGTTTTTCAAATACACAGACGGTGTCGCTAAGCGTGCATTTTTAAAAATTATTGATTATTCTACATTATTCCAAATAAAACATGCAATTTCCTTCGTCATGAATCACGTATATATTCTACACAGATTAAATAATTCGTCCGTCTTCGCAAGTAATAAGATTTCCGATTAAATTTTTATAAGTCCTATTCCTGTTTATATCAATTACCATTAATCGATATGAAGTCAAACCATTGGTAAGATACCTGCTGATGCTCTACTTATCTTCAGTAAACGATTGTACCATCATCGTATGATCACGAATAAAATTAAGGTAAACGTACAAGTTCCTGGATGGCGATACAATCCAGTGTAGTGCAGTTACTTCAAATAGATGTTGTTGAGTGTCGTTCCCAAAGTAGTGTGTATCCACTACGTCTATGCAGCATAACTATCGTTCTTAATTTTGACACCGCCTCTTACACATTACTTATGCACTGGCAAAGGTAACCATAAAGAAAATATTAACACGTACCTAGAGAGCACTTATTTAAAATCGTTAAACATTTTTACAACCATACCTAACAAGGTCCAATTACATCATCATATAAAGTCCAGTGTAATAGTGTAACAAGATTAAAAATGAATTACATAATCATGTATATTACTTTATACATAGCTTAATCCAGTGAATACAAAATTTCATGATCTCTACTTAGAAAGCATTTTATCGTACTGACTTATTGTTAGAGGAAGGAGCGTGTAAAATTTTGTCTTCTCTTCCTCCTTAATACCCTCGTCTTTTTTTTCTTAATTTTTTCTGATATACGACCAAAATATATTTCTCTTCCGGTAGTCAGTACGAAGTCAAATGGCGAAGGAATACAGAGGAGGCAGTTTGTGTGCGCAGTCACTCCAAAGGCCTCGATCAATTATTATGCCATTATGGCTTTTCGGGTAGGCAGCAGCTCTATGAGTTTAATTGAGCGTGAGTAATATTCAAACGCGCGAATTTCTCATGTCGAGAAGTCCGCCGCTTAATGTCTCAGCGAAAAGCCTACGACTTTACGGTACTTTACGGGCTTCGGGTCGTTCTGCTCCTAAACCTTCTTCTTCTTCTCATCTCTCTCCCTCCCCCACAATTTCTGCATTTCGTCACACGTTCGCCATCAGCCATTCCTGAAACGATCTTATCTCTACCTATATTCACTTACTTAACTATCCTCTTTTGTGCCTGTAAAATACCGTATGTCCCACGAATTATCCTTCTGTACGGTAAGAAGTTTTAACTCGTTTTCGATCGCGGCAACTTCAGGTCTCCTACTTGGAGTGGGACATACGGTATACATATACACGGTAGGATGAAACATATCTGTACATACATATATGGATATAACAAATGACACGAGAAGAATCAGCAATGCGGAATCCACGTTCGCATTACTTCGCCGTTATTAGCTAGTGGTATTACTTTCCTCTTTCCTTTCGTTCTTATTTTGTGCCTCTCCTTTTTTTTTCTTTCTTCTCCTATTATTCAGTTCATTCATTGTTCCCACTTCTTATAACCATCAATATGGGCATCTCCATTATGTACTCGTCGGGTCTCGTTGGATTACAAATTTCATTTCTATGCTTCTTCTTTTCTGTTGTGCATTTTTTTTCTGGCCTTCATGAACATTGTTGAAAAATGTCTCGAGGACACGTAGAGCACTGTGGCGTTCCGAGTCGACGAGAGCGAACAGATCGCTGATAGAGAATTTTTGTTCTGTAATCTGCGGAAGGACGAAGAATTTTTAATAGTAAAATTCTCCATGTAGCAAGTATTGAATTATTTGTACTCGTGACGTAATTAGTAGCCATAATTAATAAACGCGACCTGGTAACGGGTGGTCGATTTTCTATACCGTGAAAATAAATATTTTAGCCTGTAGTTAACCGATTCAACTCTACAGGGAGGTCCGATATAAATTTATGTATACTAATGTACCAGGTGGTCATTGTACCATGGTTAAATAAGTCTTGTTACAATTTTCTAATAGACCACCCTATAGAGTTACATGTCACTACGTATTAAGTAATCAAATTTTTACGTCACTCGTCATCACTGTCGAATTCATATCGCTCGTGATATTTTTTTTCGAATTCTAGGTAAATCTGAGTAAAGTGAAATGAAAAAAAAAATTGAACCACGCCGAACGAAGATTCCGTAATCATGTACGTACGTAGCAGAGATCGAAGTAAATCAGTTTGACGTTAATAGATAACGCAACGAAATTTCGATTGGGTCACATGTATTTTCCCGCGCCAATTAATTATTCGACACGTCTAATTGAATAGCCTCGTTTAGAGAACCAAATTCATGTTAGAATATGGGAATTTGTGATTTTAGAATATTCCTGAGATTTTCATGCCTACCGTATATACAGACACACATTGTACATGCAAAATGATGGATAACAAGAAAGCAAGGAAAAAGTGGTAAAAAACGGGATAAAGAAAAAAAAGCGGGGGCAGGAATGGATATGATACCCATACAGAGTCAGCTATAAAATGAGGGAATGTCAATGCTCGCCTGGTAGTGCGGGCCCAGGAAGAGAAGAACTTTGGAAAAAGAAAAATGTCCTGGACAGAAGAGAACTCGGATTGTACCGAGATGAAATATCGGTCAGGACCTTCGTCCTTAGGTTCGGCTCGCGGCCAGCCAAATCCATTAGTCCACATCAGCATTTGATTAATGGCCTGTTTTTTCGAGAGTATTAACCATGGGGGCTATGTAAATAAGCGATTAATTAGGAAAAAGGTATTTTTCATTCGACAGTATATCAAGCTATTTCCTAGATAACATATATAAGTTAGCTTAACGAGGCTATTGTAAGTCCAGGAAGTAAAACACGACATAACCTCAAATTAAGAATAAATTAAGCTAACTCAACGTTGAGATAAAATGATTAATTATTCAAAGTAATTGAAGTCAATTAAAAATTTTTCCATCGACATTATTTTCAGGTGTAATTTTTATAAATTCTTTTTCGACTACGATATTTCTCACAACGAGCCTAACCTAAATTATTCGTTGACCGTTCTTAAAATTGGTCTAATTAACGATTCTCGTTGATCTCCAAATTCGAGGATGCTATTTAACATAGTCGATTCCTGGCTTCGGCACAGCATAACTGCTTGGTTGATGTGCCGTGCCTATTTTTTACCTCAGCTCTTAGTGCCAAAACGTGTAACATTGTCCGAAGGACGATATTAATGATCCTTTATGAAGGTGGCTGATAATGAATCATGCCGAAGGGTATAACCACCCACTTTCCAACCCCACGTGCACCTACATCCCTCATTTGAGCGAAAGTCAGAGCGTGGATACCGAGAGTGATTAAAAGTGAGTAATTTTTTAAAATTCCACAGTGGAACTGTCAACGCGTGAAAATCGGCCATATTGGATAACACAGGCTCGAAAGTAAAAAAAAAAAAGCAATTTATTGTTGCCTACGAACCAAACGGGTTTTCAGTTCTTTAATTCACTAAAATTCATCCCCTATTTCCATTGCAGGACCCTGAGGACGTTTTTGGGGGGTTTCTTTTTTTTCGTCCGAAAGAAAAAAAAAATGTGTCAGAAAGGAAGATCAGAGGGGGTGGACCTGCTGTATACGCCTTCGATGATCCTGCAGGGGTCAGTGTTGCGGGTTGCAATGGGGAAGGCCGGTGAGGTCGACTTATTTTTAATTGAATTTTTCGCTCGCGGGGGAGAGGGCAATTTATCCTCTTTATCGGCGAGCGAAATCGCAGATTCTCGACCCTCCCGTGACCTCCCTGCAGCCGCCCACACCCCTGCTGCCCCCTTGAGTCCTGCTTCCTTTTGGCACGACTCGCCAAGTGAAAGGAGGATTCGAGGCGACGTCTTTGCCAGATGTCCACTCCTATGGCCGACCGGTACCTTGCGAAACTGTCCCAGTTTCTTGGGGGGGGAGGTGAAAAAAAATAGTGCAGGAGGAGGGTTGGATTAAAAAAATTAGTCGAATAAGAAGAATCAATGGGATGACCTAAGAACGGGGACAATGTGCAAAGGAAAATCCAATGAGTATAATTAGAACGGGTAGACAAAGAGATGAAAAATTAAACCCCTTATAATTTTAGCGACACGATTCGAAAAATTTTGAAAATAATTCTTTAAAAATATCCTTCACTCTATTTATCATGACTTTCGAGTCTCAAAATGTTTTGTCGTCCGAGATTTGACAAATTAATAACAATTACTCTACGTATCGGTGAGTTAACAAATTTATCGATAAGGTATCAAAATTCGTGTTAAATTAATTCTTAGTCAGTATTACATAATTCTAGCTTAGATTACGTGTTATCTATTTCTGTTTATCTCGCTTAAAAATTACCACCCTAAAGGTCTACACTGCCTTGTGAATCCAATGTAAGATCCATGAGACACTTTGAGTAAGTATAAGTACCTAGGATAACAGGATTCCAGACGGTATTTCTCCGTTGGACTTGTCAACTTCCGTCAGGGAGTAAACTTCCATTCTGATTAGGACGCACGTGCAAACCGACTAATTGCGCAATCCTAATTAGTAAAGCGTAGCGGATGAGATAGAACGAAATTTTTAAACTTTTAAAAACAATTATTTAAACAATAACGATTGTACAAAATTTACAAGAATAATAAAAAAATATAAATTTACGTATTAATCATAAAAAAATTTTATTACCAGATTCAAAATCGTCCATCCCCACACCTCGTGTAACTTAATCAACTCGGATCGAAACAATAATTAGTCACGATAAAATTTTTTTTCGAACGTCGATCGATCGAAAATCTGAAAAGGTACTAATAAAGCGAGAGCACGGAGAATCAAGGGAATCTGAAGGATGACAGTGTTGACGTAAGAAAGGAGTAAAGTCAGGTGGAAATGGAAAGATGGTAGAAGAGGAAATGAAACTGAATAAAAACAAGAAAGAAGAGAGGGAGAGAGAGAGAGAGACAAGACACGAGGGAATTCACAGAGACATGGCGTTTTAATAAGACGAGACGTCGCCCGACGTAGACGACGCTTCGGTATTATTCGAAAGGAGGATTTAAAGTTTTGACGCTCCAGTGTTTTTTCGAACTTTGTTAGGACGACGAGAGACAGCGAGGACGAGGCATAAGACGTTATAGAACGTGACTATGGTGGATAAGAGAAAGAGAGAGAGAGAGAGAGGAAAGGAAATATAAGAGAAAGTGGAAGGGTACCTGTTCTAAGGAACCCAACGCTAGGTACGGGGGTGCCAGTGAATAATATGCTAATCCGAACTGCCCTCTTTCGATTCTATTCCGTAGGACGCTTCATCCCGGGACTACGTAGACGTCGACGTCGACGTCGTAATCCCCGTCGACAAGTGCGCTAACGCTAAGTCCTGGAAATTCACCTGGTTTAGATTTCCCATGGCTATTTTTTTTCTCAACATTTTTTACCATTAAATTTTCGTTATGGCACGCTGCGAAAAAATATAATTTTTTTACCATGAATTTCATGCCAATCGACTCGTGTTTCATTTTGGACTACGATGACGATAGGTTGTAAGGTGTGACAAAAATTTTTTTTTTTTTGTTAATTTTCAACGTTTTCCATTTAACGGTATCGTTAAAGATTTTCGAAATAGCCCAAGTTGCTTGTTTCTCTTTTCTCTCAGAAATACATTTATACGTGTAAGTGGATCAGACGAAAATTCACTGGTATAGAACTAAGCAGGACCGTAGGCATCGTATCGGCGAAGTGTAGCCTCGGGGGTTTCGTCGAAAACTTTTTCTCCCTCCTCCTAGCTCTCCCATCCCTCGACCTTTCGCTTCTACCTTTCCATCCTCATTTATGGCAATTCTCCGACGGCGAGACGAGAAATCGAACTTTTCGCGGTTCGCAATTTAAACGTATGACAGTGAGTTTTCGCCCGACCCAATTTTTACTTTTCATTATTTTTCTTTTTCTTCTTTAGGTATTCGCACAGAAATTTCAATCTCTCCAACAATCGCGCAGTCAGCTTTTGATTTTTCGCATCGACTGCTACGATTCGAAGGGAAATTAAATTTGAATAAAAAAAAAAAACATTAAAAAACAAATACAAGGGCTATACCAACCAGAGAGGGAGAATATAAATAACAAGATAAGGAATGATTAAAAAAAAGAAAGGGTCACGAAAAACTAACCAAGAAATTTGTATACTCTCCGACGGGTCCTTTTTACCGAATTATACGTTCCCGCCAAAGTCCTTTATCGCTTACGGGACTGTTCGCCATTTTTCTCCAGTCCCTCTCTACACGGTGTCATTTTTTTTATTCCCCTCGTCCTCGACAAAAATCTTCTTACAAAGATAACATACTCTAACCTCCCCCGTCCCGCCCCTTACCGCGAGTCCACGGAAGTGTTTGACTTTTCCACTTGGCTACGTTCACGCCTGTCCAAGTACGAGAAACACGTGCGCGAAGCGCATGCGCACAACGGATACGTATAAATCACGTGACATAAAAAAGAAAACTACAAAATAGCAGCAATAATTCGAGTTTCCATTTCGAGAGGATCGAAAGGCTTTCATACCCTAAATATGCATAAAAAGAGCCTAGGCCACGAGGGATCCTTCCCACCACCAAGATAGCATCCCCGCACCAACTATATCCACCTGTGTTACGTAACCTACAATCCCCCAGTCCATTTCGCATACAATAATATCCACAGCCTCCGACCATCCCTCCGACACCCAGCACGTCCACTGAAAATTCGACCATTTATTTCACGGACTGTACATACCTACGGTACACGTACAAAGAGGGTTCCCACGTAAGATATTCCGAAATCCCGGATTTTCCACGGGCTTCCAGGATCAAAGATCCGGTAGCAGCTATACTCTGTTCCGGAAACTTTTTCCATGCCCCCCCTTTACCAGTAGGAGGCGGGTCCAGGAGCAACGTGCAAATAACACACGTACAAATCGTATAGACGTACAGTAGGTACAGAAAGACACAAAAGTATTAGCAAACTACAGTACGAGATAAGCAACGGGAACAAATAGATAGGGAAAGTAAGAAGTCAACGAAAAAACTTAGAGTACCCTTATTCCCTCCCCCTCGCCCTCCCGCTTGCTCTCCCTCGTACCCTCTATGTGTAAATATATACACACACAGACACACACACATACATATCTTCACCTGTGCAATGTACGAGGAAGCTCTAGATTTGATGTGCCTATATAGACACATGTGTGTATATACATATGCATATATACACACACACAGACACAGACACGTATACGCTGTATATTCTAGGGGGTGTAAATAGTAGCGGAGAAAGGGAGAAGGAGGGCCCATGTGAATGGGGTCGGATTGAAGAGACGCTACTTGCAGTATATTCTTATATAGGCCTATACGCCGAGTGCGGTAACGTAACTGCGAGGAGAGACGCCAGTCTAAGGGAGAGTTTCGGCAGCTACGTAAAATTTACGAGGCTCGCGGTGATGGGCTTTCCTTGCTACCCTTCGCCTAATATCTTTACAAGCCCAGGACCATCCCCCACCCCTCTCCCTGCACAAGACGACTCTATATATATGTATATGTATACACGGTCCGATCTTCATCCCCCCGATTTTTGTTCTCACGATGAATCCACACACGTGGTTTCGTACTCACGTACGAGACATTTTCACAGTTCCCTGAAAAACCTTTTGCTGATTTTCCCATTCTACGTAGATTCGCCTTTTATTTACTTTTTTTTTCACACACACACACACACACACGCGTACAAAATTTTCTTACGCATTCTTACGTGAGCGTGTCAGATGTGTTATAACATGAGTGGGGGAGGGGGGGGGGGGATTACATAATTTTGTATAAGGATTTTTCGGACTATGGATGAAATATATATATATAACATATATACATGCTTTAACGTAACTAAGTATATGTGCCAAGTCGCCGTAAACAATTAGGGCTAATACGCCGAGATAATCGAGTAATTATTATAAAAGCTTGCCTCGATCAATCACAGACCGATAAGGGAACGTTAAGGACGATAAAAGGAAGGATAAGAAGAGTCGATTGGGCGGAGGAGGAGGAGGAGGAGGAGGAGGAGGAGGAGGGGAGGGGGGGAGGGACGTTTTATCCTATTTTTGCTAGTTGTATATATACGACCACGCCTTGTTTCACTCGATTAATTTTTTTTTAAAAACTTATTTCACATTACTACCTGGTTAGCCTTATTATTAATTTATTAGACAATCGATATTGGCTGCTTAATAATCTTCCGAGGGTCCTTTTAAAATGAAGTAATACGAAGGAGCAATTTATTTCCTTGGTTACGTATATGCGCTCGTGCCTGATATATATACGTGTATATACATAGATACATATACATATATAGTCGAGACGTTAACGCGATTCCGAGATTGAGAACAGGCAGCGACACACGTATGTGCCATTAGACTTCTTAGTAATTTCGCGTAATTTAGCAATGTAAACGGTTGCCCGTTCCCCTGCAACGGGGAATTGTATTAAATTGTATTAAGTCCCATAGACTTGCCAGCCACGTAACAGCCATTATTATTCGTGCGTGTTATCCCGTTATAGCATGCATCTATACGTGGGTACAATAAGTATGTTATATATGGTATCTATCTGGGATATGCATATACAGTGTATCAGAGATGTCTCAAGTTTCCTTACCGCACTGTACGGACTTTAGAATTAGTATTATACTTACTATAGCTTCATTGACTATAGTGTATTGAGGTACGTATCACATTGTATAGGTATATAGGCGGATTAGACAGGGCGGTATGAAATATGGTTTGATAATTAAGTAGAAAGAAAAATATGTCCTGAGTGGTGGGGGAAAGGGGAAAGAGAGCGAGAGAGAGAGAGAGAGGAGAGGAAAATTACGAAGAGAGAACGAGAGGGAGAGAGAAGAAAAAAATCCGCCCAAGAGTCACGTCCTACAGTCAAATGGCAAGTAAAGACGAATATTCGAGAAGACAGCTTAGTGTCACTCGTCAAAGATTAACTTCTTTTCTCTCTTTGGATTCTTTTATTTTCCTTTTTATATTTTCTCTCTCTCTCTCTCACTCACTCTCCCTATCTCTTTTTCACTGTTCTTTTTCTTTGCTGGTTATCCTCTGCAATAATGAGAGGACAGAAAGAGAGAGGGAGAGTGAGAGAGAGAGAGAGAGAGAGAGACAGCGAAGAGACTCAAAGAGAGTGTCGACGGAGAAGCAGATTTTCCTCTTGGTTGAGTTATAATGAGAAAGAAAATTCCTATTTAAGTAATATCTCCGAAAGCCGAGTAAAATAATACCATTCGCATCGCGACGGACACCGCGTCGCGTCCACGAGACAACTGGACTATAATAATACAATTTATACGACGTTAAGTATCCATGTGTTCTGGGTGATTTTCAAAATTCCCGCCTTTTTAAATTCGAATTCGTGTTCGCGCGGCGACGGTTCGCTTCTCGTCGTTCCGATTTTATCGTAAAATAGGGAAGGAGCGATGCAGCCGTAACGAGAGGAACAAGGACAAAGTATACCTACGTACAAGACATAACGAAGGGAACCGCGAAACTGTCTCATAAGTGAGGTTAGGTCGTACTGATGCGTCAAGATAAGATTGTATAAGGCAAAAGGATAGAGAGCTTTGGAAAATGGAAGCCAGCCAGTATAAAGAGCGAGAGAGAGAGAGAGAGAGAGAAAGGAGTGCTCACTCACAACAGCCAGTAGATTTCTTAAGGTAGATATTGAGTGAGGCCAGGAGCAAAGGGGGGAGGGGAGGGGGGGGGAGGCCAAGTGGCAAAAGAGGTAAGAAGCGCGCGAAGAGAAAGCGAAGAAGAAGAACGCCGCAAGAGAGTCCTTAAGATCTCGAAGATATTCAACCAAGTATGCCGGAATGGAAGGATCTTCGTCCTGTCGACGGGTAAACTTGGAATATATATCGCCGGCGTTAAACGTGGATAAAATTGTCTCGCTCGGTTGCGATTACGACCTTAACTCCCTTCGTTCCTCGAGACTCGAACCTTCGAGAACCTACCGAAACCCTCAACAGTATACTATACCCTGGCAAGATCCTGTGGTTCCTCTTCTTATCCTTTCTAACCTCCCCTCGTTCTAACCTATCAGGGCAAGTGTTATCTATTTAATTTCCTCACGCCGCCAACACGATCATTAGACACTCCATCTTGGATTTATCCATTTCCTAGTGTCTTTTCGCATTATCAATTATTTCACTATCGCGAACGTCCAACTGCCATGGTACAAATGTATTTTTGCTTTACTTAAATATTCATTAAAAAAAAATCATTTCAATAAAGTTCAATTAATATCGATAATACCTGATTAATAATTTACTTGCTACAGTGCAATATATATATATATATATACAATATATATTCTTTATCTTCAGATTTTGGAAATACTCATTGTCACAGCCGATACGACATGATGTATCAGGACAAGCATTCTATTCAGCCACTACCCAGTATCGTACCAGCCAGTAGTGTTAGTATCGGCGGGAATACTAGTTTTAATAGTAGTAGTAGTAGTAGTAGTAGTAGGGAGCGATTCCGTTAGAGGATGAGATGGAGGGCGTCGGCTTATCTCTACGATGTTCGCGAAGGAGCAGGATGGAGATGGAAGTGGAGTCAGTGAGTAAAGCAAGCATCCAGGCAGACAGTGAGGCCAGGAAGGATCAACTGGAAGTGGTAAGTAGAGTGAGACATTTCTACGCACGAGTATTAGACGCTATACTACCATAGTGAAAAGTACTACTAACTGATACTAATGCTCTTACTCTATCTAGGAACTACCAAGGGCCAATGGAGTAAACCCCTTAGACTTGTTTATCCGGATTCGGATCGCGCGAATTATCGTAATGGTCGACGAGAAAGAGGCGGAGACACTCAGGGAACTTGGACTTAATTAAATATTGGATTCCGAGACGGAGTCGTGTTCAAGAATCTAGAAATATTTAACCTTTGAACTCCGAACGGAGAAACGAGAAAAGCTGTTGTTTTATAATGGTTGAGCCACTATTCTTTTTTGTTTTTTTTTTTCTCTAAAAAATTTTAAGGCTTCGTTATTACAATTTTCATATAAACTCAAAGCATCGCACCAGCGAGACGAAAATTAATAATGTTTGTAACGAGTAACAATTTTGGATTCGCGGAATTAATTTTGTCATGGCTTTACAATCGCGAGATTTCGATATCCGGTTGCTCTGATTGTGGCTGAGAATTTCTCTCGTTTTATACGCGACAATAATTGTACGCTTTGTGTCTCCGTATCACTCGCTGCCGCTCTGGTCTATATTTTATTATCTGTTTTTCGAGGCGAAGCGCGTTCGTTAGTATTAATTAAGCCACGGCACGCAATTCTTTTTTCTTTTCCATATATTTACGCGTGGCGATCATACGCTGTTTGTATAATTAACAAAAAAATTAATCTGTGTTATTTTCGACCGTTAGTCCATTAAAAAAAAAAAAACTTATCAGGATATTTCCTTTTGGAATGCTGTACCTGTCTTATTTCAATAAGTCAGATTACTATTGGCACTATGAGCTGGTGGATAGAGAGTTTATATTGGAAAAGGAAATGAAAAAAATTTGAATAAAAAATCGTAACAGTCAATTGATAAAAATTCAACGATTCTCCAGCTTCTCTTACGCACGGTCCATTCTCGTTCACGATAGCGTTTCATCGATCGGTTCACTGGAGGGTTACATTTTTTCGAAACAACCGCAAAAAACAATACGTAGGCACACCTGGCTAGAAAAAGGGGGGTTGTTTCGCTAATTGGCCTCGTAACGAATACCTGATATTGATTTAAACTTTTCGGCATTGTGTGATATTTCCATAACCGTATACAGTCACGTCGTGACATGTGCACGCAGCTCGAGATTTGCACTGGGAATGCAGGAGGTATTGTCTGCATTACCGAAGCGAACTTTACTTCTGTTGAATAAATAAATACGACGAGTCTTCGGTGCCTTAGATTTGACAACCTTGTAGAATTTTCCGTATAATTATAAATATATATTTGTCGCAGCGAACGCCGCCTACGACGGCAATGCTTAATGAGAGTCAAATTAATTTTACAAACAAAGTATCGTTGTAATGCCAGTAAATTACCAGCTGAAATTCGACAAACTATGATTAAATCGCAAATACCGTGGTTCCTGTAAGCCACAAGAATTAGTAGTGATCCGAAGCGCCTGGCTGTTTCTCTCAGATGAATTCTCGGTCTTGTCTGGGATACGATTTCAACTGGGAACACTAATTACGCATTCGTCGTATTCCATTGTGAATATTGGGACGGTCTATGCTAGCGTCCATGCCCGATCGCGAGTGCTGCCATCTAGCGGATGTTAGCATAACTGTGTAGGGACGATACGACGCTTGCGAAATTTGAAACGAACAGAATTTACTGGACGTTTGTACCTGAAAAGCTATTTCTTTCCTTTGATAAATCACTGTATCTGTATACATGTTACAAAAATCCAAATACGCGAAGACGTATGGCTCCTCGAAATGTAGCCTAAAAAACCAGTACGATTTAAAGTCATTAATTTTTCATAATAACACATCCAGAGCAACTGACGCCTCTTACGCTGGACCTTTTATCCATTCGAGCAGAATCCTAAGGATAAGACCAGGGTGGATTTTTCGATAGTAATTTCACCGAGAGTCCGAATCACGATCGGGAACCTGGATGTACCCGAGCTAGCCGGAAGTATGATCAGGTAAGGAAAGAATGGTAGGACTGGTGAAAATAAAAAATATGAAGAGGAAAGAGATGAGGTAAGAAAGGGATGAGAAAGTAGTCGAAAATCAAAAAGAATAAAAAGTTTAAAGATAACAGGAGTTCGTGGTCGGAATGACATACGTGGCTCGCCGTTGGATACATATATATATATAATATATGGTCAGGTACTTCTGTATATATACTACAGATGATATACAGGTATTCCACAGACTCTGGTATACGTATAAGAAGTAAGAGATAGTGGGGGAAGCGCGAGTCAATGTAGCAGAGGAAATCGCTGACTTATGGGTTACCAGCGTCGCGCTAGCTGATGGTTACTGGTATAGCTAGATGTGTAGGGGTTGACGGTAAGGGATGGTGGTGGGGTGCCAGAAAAGGGCCCTACTCCTGGAACTGGTGCTGAGTGGGTAGTCATACCTTTTTCATAAAGCCCAGTGAACTCCCGAGCTCGCGACTCTTTTACATTGTAGCCAGATTTCAACGATTAATTTTCCTCCATTGTGCCCGTACCATTCATTTCGTCTTTGCGTCTTCATTTCTCTGCCTTGCTGAGTCCTCTTTTTCTCTCTCTCTTGCGGGGTCTCTCTTTGCCGACCTGTCTGCTACTTCACTGACTACAGGATGCACAGTTCGCATTGTCATTGGCAAACAAATCTCAATGGGAGTATTAAAAGTATCCGGTCTAATAGAAACTGGCATTTACGGGGTGAATTTTGTAAAAAAAAAAAGAAAATTCTGCTTTATTGGCATTCGTCAATGTTTTATAGGATATTGACGTAACTGTACGAGTACCGGGTATCTACAAATATACACATCGTTGTATATCTGTCAATACAAAATTAGCGTATGTAGCAAAGTAACAAGGGAATCTTGGACAGATATTATAAGTTGGATGAAATGAATGTGGGCGCGAAGGTACGCCTCGATTTATTAAATCATTTTGGTGATATAAATTTTTAAGTAAATTACCTTGAACAAATTGTCAGATGTCAGTCTTCTCGCATAATGATATACAAGATGATTAAAAGTTGGCAAGCACGGACGATATTTCAAGGTTAACCTTATCTGTCACACTTATTTTCTGCGTCTGGAAAATACAAAGGGAAACGGTCCGAATTCACAGCAGTATGACGACGAAGGGTTAAAGTAGATGAACATGATCTTGGTTCTATTGAGTGCTTAGTTTTTTAAATGTGCAGCAGTTCAGAGCGTGTTAATAAAAGAGTGGCGAAAATAGAAGCATCTTAGAATTTAGAGTTCTCTTACCTGTTTCTTTTGGCTAGGTTAAGAAGACTGCAAGCAGCCGGTAGACGTTTGCTAGGTACTACGTGATCCAGTGCAGTGACTCAATCGACTCAGGAAAAGTAAAACGAAACTGTCAAATCATCACGATTGGTTAGGTTAGGATTGATATGGAACATAGATAACAATCAATAGTTCATCGCAGCGTATTTAATAATTATGAATACGAATATTCAGGTTATAAAACACAGCACTTTTTAAAGTAGTACTTTTACGTACGGTGGCGACACCACCGTGGCGCAATCTGTTTTTATGTGATAAGTTGGTACACTCTGTGTCATAAACGTTACGTCTGCCGAATACGAGTTTTCGCGTAGCGTTTTCCGAGGGATTTTTAAGGAATTAAATCGTTGACCCGACTCTGGAATAATATTCGTGACTGGTAGTGTACCTGGCGAGTATTCATTTTCCAGATATATACTAAATCTGTACTATCGTTCCCAATTCTTTCCATAGTTCCTTTTCAGTCCGCAGGACGTCGTGGCAAATAGGGTTGACCTGATGCTGTAACAATTCTTAACGCGTAATAATATTCGATTATTTAAATTATTTAATACTTTTTTGAAATCCTAGAGTACGCGTGACGTGGTATATATTATTTTGTGTATGAATCCGTATTCGTGAGTGTAACGTCTAAACATGACTAGTAACACATACGGGCTAGTGCATATAAGACATTTTTTCCAGTAAATAATTATTTATTAATAAACAGGTAATCAGATTCTTTTCATTTTTATTATTTACCGTGTATTACATAAGAGATTTCTATTTCAATACTTTTCCATCTTTTTTTAGTCTTTCTCTGTTTTTCTTTATTCTCCCTTCTTCTCACCTCCTTGACGGGTTTTTAGGTGCGATATGCCCAGCACGAAAAATTGATGGCCCAAGGGCGCAATACCCTCCATGTTTGCTCGCTTCTGTTCACCTTTCCTCAAGTTTCGCACTCCTCGTCCTCGAACTCTTCTTCGAGTTCAGATGCATCTTTTGAGTACAGGATGTCCTGGTGGAATTCTCGCGCCTGGTGTATTGTCTTCATTTCCACCATCTTTTCTTTCGAAAGCGACACCTTACATATCTTTTCTTCCTATTTTTTTGTCATATCTATTATTTTCCTCTTTTCTTACCCTGCTTTCTTTATATCGTCTCGCCAAGAAACCGGAACGATATTGCCAAAACCACATGGTCGAGATTCAGGGCAAAGAATTTGGTGTCTCGATTTGACAAATTCTATATACACGGCGTAGCAGTAAAAATATTGAACACAAGTGTGCATGTGTACACGTGGGATTATCAATGTACAGGTATTATCTCGACAATGAGAATTGCGAGGAGACATAGCAAATAAAGCAGGAACCGCGTGCGATTTCATTCTGGTATATTAATATGATGCTGAGTAAGATTGACTTTTTGAAAAATGAACTCACAGGGTATTAGCGTGCTTTCCACGAAATTTGATATTTCACAGAAACTTTTCATTGTATTCATTTTTCAAAACCATTTCCCATTCCCTGGTACCCTTGTACATTCGTAGTAATTGAAACAGTCCATAGGTAGTTCATCGAATTCCTAAAATTATTTTAAAAAATGTCGCAATATTCGAATAAAAATCCTCGTACGCATTTCTCAAGTTTCCCTTTCCAAGTTTATTCTCTCCACTTTAATCCAGTCCATTCCAACCACAAGATACGTCATACGACGGGTGTAAAGTTTCCGAGGACAAGAATAAAAAACCAAGAAAAGGGAAAAACTATTAAGACAGAGAGGACCCAGAGGTAAGGTCAGCGGTCATAAATCTGCTTTCTCACATTTCATTTTCCATACAACAGCCACAAAATTCACACCTCGGCGCATTCGCAATATTACCTAGACTAACTCAAATAAACGCACAAGTAAAAAAAAGAATAAAAATCGCATCCCCAACAGATACAAAACACAGTAAGCAAACTGTATGAAAGCGCGTCACTTCCATCAAACGCGTAACCTAACCTAAAATCTCTAAAACGTCAGCCGTTAGGCTTACATGAAAAATGTCTTTGTTCACAAGGTTATGGACCATAATATCGAGACAATCCGACACGGGTCGTAGAGAGGAGCGAACGGGTCAAGACGTAAGTCACTTTAACAGAATTGGCTAAGAGCGTCAGGGATCAGGCAGACCTCGTAGAATGACAGTAGGTCCATGAAGTGATCTGGATCGAGGGTCAGAGTTTCGGACCGTATAGGTACCATGCTATAGTGCCTTGAACATATAAAAAAGCATATCTAAAAAAAAGAAAGAAAGAGAGGAGTAAAGGTACTACGTGTCACTGCGAAGCAAGATAGAAGATGAGGTTAGGGTAGCAGTCTGGCTCTATAGCCCATGGGTTACTGGAAGGAGATGGGCGAGGAGGTCGTAGAGAGGAGTACGGGGATCAGGCCAGAAGCGAGTAAAAGTGGAAAGGTCCACTGTTAGAAGTCGAGCTCGTTCTTTTCACCCAACATCAATGAAGTTTGTATCTGGCGCACATGGCGCGTGTGTATCCAGGTTGAGTTAGTGAGGGACGGGCTGTCGCCCGGTGTGTGCCAGCTGTTTCACTGCTAGCCGCCCCTAACCTGAGCTTTAACAATCTTGTATGACGCGGCCGGGAGCGCCGAGAGAGAACGATTCGTCCTGGAAGAAGGAGCAAGAAGGAGGAGGATAGCTAGACAAGAGGGTAAGATAGTCGGTGCGCTAGGAGAGCCAGAGAGAGAGAGAGATAGAGAGAATGGAAGACCTTTGCTCGTGTGCCACAGCTGTGTCGCCGTTCAGCATATCGTCGAAATATTATTTCCTACTGGAATTTTAAGTTTACCCGTGCCCTCCTCTCTTCTTTGCCAATGAAAAACTTTCCCGACCGAAACCACCAACGCCGCCGCCATCTTTGTCGCTTCTTAGTGTGACCTTCCACCAAGACTCCACCTGGCATACCCTTGTACACTGCGACGAGACTTTCCTGAAAGATCGAATCCTATTTGATTGTCCTGAACTTCATTCAGTATACCGCACCGATGTCTACACTTTTATTTACATTCAAATTTCCCGCCATTATGATGCTTTATTATAATTGACAGACTCTCCTTTTACTTTCTTTGCTTTCTTTTTTTTCTTTCTTTCGTTTTCTTTTTCCAATGAATTTTACATGATCTTTACTCGGGGAGAGAAAGGCTTCTTTATGTTATTCAAATTTGTTGTCTGTATTCTTTAATTTCTCTTTTGTGTGTTACGGTACGATTCTATTGGCAGATATCTGTTTAAGAATTTATTATTTAAGTACTGTGTATATATATATATATATATATGTATATTGCATTACTGGCTCTCCTTTAACTTTCATAAGCTATCGCCACGAGTCTCGTTTAATTGCCAATTGGCAGTATTCTTCGTGCGCTACTGAGCGGGAGATAGTCAAAGAGTAGAAAAAAAAGAGAGAGAAAGAAAAAGAGAGAGAGAGAGAGAGAGTTTTTATTTTCTTTTTCTATACTCCCTTTGCCGTCCTCCTCTTCCACCACTTTTATATTCTTTTTTAGAAATGAAAATTTTCACTACCCTCCTCTCCCTCTCCCTCTCTTTCCCTCTCTCGTAGCTTGCCCTTGCTCTCTCACTCACACACTTCTACGAGGCACATAGGTATAACCGACTGGGCTGTTAATTGATATTCTCATTACGTGAGAATTCTTGCATTCTCATTAGGCAGTACCGTTGTAATTGTTTGGTCGTTCTGTTAATAGCTTCTATTTTTCCTTCCACCATCTTTTTCTTTGTATTAAATTTTCTTTTTTTTCAAAATTAACCCGTCGACGTATACGAATCACGTTGCTCTCAGTCAAACACAAAATCCATTAGAACTGTCGAAGTCAAACGAGACTTTTTTTTTACATTTGATTTACTTTTTATTATGAAAAACGTTACGCGGTATTATAGTCTGGCTACTATGTGCACGTGAACTGTGAAATTGCCTGTTGAATCGTTTGACGTCAAAGAGTGAAATTGATTTTATGATAAAATTCCTGAAACGCTTTTGACGCACGCGTAAACAGTCCAATGTACAGTGGTGCCATTTTCCGCATTTATTTATTTATTTTCTTTCGAAATGCACCCCAGATCATCGACTATGCGAAAAGTTCCTTAATCATGCCACAAATGCCGGAGCATCGTATTATAAATTTTTTTCTTTATTCTTTTACAGCCTTTCCTGATCTGTATAAGGATGCACCATGAAGTAAGTAATGGTCCATCCGACATGTCTCTCAGACCCCGTCGTCTCTTCATCCGGCTAAATAATGCGGACTGTATAGAGGGTGGAGATTTTAAAACTCGTATAAAATGGCCAGATTATACAGTTTCTGTGAAATAATTGATTAATCGTTTCCAATTAATTACGTTTAAACTGCTATGCAGGTATGGTATTTAATTAATGAATTAATTCACGCTATTTATTATGCATGTATGGAATGTGTCTAATAAAAATATTTAATTGCTTAATTAGGTTACACCTGATTGGATTGCCTGAATGGATATTAATTCAATCGTGAGTTCTGCCAAGGCGTTGAAGTATGCGCAGGAAGTTTCGACGCCATTATAATGTTCCACATGGTGCGTAGTTGTAGCGCGCTGTCTGGAAACTTCGTTTCGAAAAGCTGGGTTCTTCTATTTGCTAAAATCCGTCATTAGGGGCGGTTGTCGTGTTTCTCATGGAAGTTGAAGTATGACGGAAGCTCCCGGGATGGGATTGGGTATGGCTTTATTAATATCAGCAAGATGCTGGAAGGACCTTGACTTTACTGCGATAACGCGATTACGAACTATGAACTGGGATGCTGTACATAGAAGGTGTAGATAGGATTGTAAAGCGTAGTAGAAGATCCTGGAAGGACCTTCTGACGTTACTGTGATAACGCGATTGTCACCTACGAACTCGGATACTGTACATAGAGCGTATAGATAAGATTGTAAAGTGTAATAGAAGATGCTGGAAGGACCTTGACGTTACTGTGGGTAACGCGATTGTCATCTGTGAACTCGGATACTGTACGTGGAACGTATAGATAGAATTGTAAGGCGTAACGGAAATTGAAGGTGGAAAATTATTTAAATTAATGAGATAAATTATTTTTCACACTTTTTTTGTTGTCGTCAGACTGTTTTGGCAAATTTTTTTAGGTTTTTACGTATCGCTTGAATAAGCCTTCGGAAGCTGGCTCAAGTTTTGAGAGTACTTAATTTTTTTGATTTATAATTCTCAGTGTACTTATAACTTGGGTTAGAATCGTGATTATGCAAAATCGAAGTATACTGTTACATTTTATCATAGAAGATAAGCAAATTTTGCATTTACATAATTCAGATATTTTAAGCTGCTTTAAAGTTATACCTAATTCTAAGTATTTGAAGGGTCGATGGGGAATTTACGAGGCATCCTTAAATATTAAGAAATTTACAAAATTTCGACCACAGGACTTTGAATTGGAATTATTAAGCGTAAGTTGTTTGGGACCACGTGAGTTAGGTCAGAGGCCACGTGCTACTCCCCACGTGCTCTGTTTACATCTGTCAAATTTTGAATCCCATCTGTCACTCTCAACGCATCTATCACACGATTCGCAATAATTAAATTATGAAATAATTAGCTTTGCCCTTTCTGGGGCCAAGAGAAATCTAAATTAAATATTTGATTGAATACTCGAATTAAGCATAAACATCGATTGGTAGTATACAAAGTATAGTGATACTAAAATAAATATATTTGAGTCTGATATCATCAAAGGATGTTGGGCATCGTGTCGCTGCATAATCACGAGTTTCCCTTCTGGTCTACGACTCATCAGCATCCTGCCCAATGCTTATTTTTCTCGAGCTCTAAGAATGCAAATTGCGTTAGGTCTTTATTCCTTTGAACGTCGTAGGTTTACACAGGAGCAAAGGCGAGTGTCCTGTCACCTTGGCGATAAAATCAAATCTCCAGTCTCGACATCGGTACAGCCTCCTCTACATAGGTACACGAAGCTGAGCTTGCGCACTGGAAATTGATCCTATCTAGCGGCAGTCTAGTCTTTTTCAACTTGAACCCCTTAACGACCTCTCACCTATGTACTTCACTTAGCCACGATATCCTCAGCTGCACTCACCCTTCACCCTGAATAAGAGGATCTGCGCCTGTCCCTCTTACGTATATGTATGTACATGATCCTTCCAACCTTCCACCTTCCACCTTCCACCTTCTACCACTGGCTGCGCGATTCCAGCCCACAACGCTTTATTACGGCAACTCACGGTCTGGTCCTCCGTCCGGAGGAACAGAAGCCGCGATCCGACAGTTTAGCGTCGTCCTTCGGAGGGGACGGATGCGTTCGGGTTTTCTCGTTCCTGAGTGACAGTCACGTGCTCCTTTTATTAATTATTACTAATTGCAGCTGACGGCTGGACAAGTGTCATTTGGATCCTTGGCAATTAGAAACGTGAGTTTTAACATTTGTTTTTATTTTTAAGATCGAAACGTCTTTTTTGACAGGCTGAACTTCGCTGCTTAGGTTGACATTTTAAACGTAACTGTGCAAATTTTACTAGTAGGTTTCCTCGAGTTTGAATGATGGACAAAAATTTTGATTATTCCACTTAAAATTAATTTTCTACGATCCTCGACCTTTTAAGAAAGATTTTAGTGGGGTGTTTCGAATTTTCGGGAAAAAAAATTTTTGTATTCTTAATTTAAGATTGATATTGCGTATGTGTCAATGTAAATTTTACTTTTTTATTTCCATGACATTTTTTCAGTGCTATTTTCATTTTTAAATTTGACCGAAATCTTTGTTCATTCCTACATTTATTGCGGATCGAATCCTGGTCACAGGGACACATGGATTATGTGTTACAGTGACGCATGTCTTTGATGTCCTTTGCACGTGGCGACAACCGACGGGTCAGAGTTCAGTGAGATTAGCAACCGCTCGCCTTTGATTTTTCCTTTACGTTTAATCAAATCTCAAGAGACCTTTGATATACATATATCTGCTGTCCGTATGCAACTCCGAAATTCAATTCCAGTACGTTTTACAAATCTCTCACGTTCTTTTTAAATACAAATTTTATGCTTGGTCCTTAGGACTCTTGTATAAATCAAAACCCTTTTACATATCCTGCCCGACATAAAATTCGACCTGGCTACTTTGCTCATTTATCCTACATACCCTGTACAACATCCTGGAAATTCAATCCCCTCAATTTCGAAAAAAAAAATATTTACACGCTTCTTCAGTTTCATGTAATTTCATTCTGAAAGTTTTGCCGAATGTGCTTGCTGTTTGTACGAAAGTGCTTATTATTTTTCATTCTTCTTTTTTTTTTCTTTATCTTGTTTCGTTATCCTTTCTCTTATCTCTTTCCTTGTCACGTGGAAATGCAGTTTTGCACCATCCGCACACAAAAGATTCACCTGCATCTCGCGATGCTTCTTATAAAATAGGATTTCGAACGATATCGGGATCCTAAAGTGTCCTTGAGGTCCTTGTAAAACGTTCGATAGTCCGTTGTCGAATCGTGGAAATCATATTCGGAATCCTCCTCTTGGATATCTGTGAATAAGTCAAGATCCTTGGGGTTCCTTCCGGAAAGTCGCAGTGATAAGGAAGAAATAAATAAAATATTAATAAGAAAGAGAAAAAAAGATGTTTACCAGGTGAGAGACAATTCTGGGGAATATATAATTATAATGAAAAAATTTTTTCCCTGGTTATATACTTTCTTGTGTCTCGAATATCTGGTCTTTTTCTTTTCAAGCCTCTCTCTCCCTTCCAAAAGTAATAAAGCGATTAAAGAGTCGGCGGGAATCATGTTCGCAGAGTATGAGTAAGCCACCCTGTTAGCTCAAGCTTGAACGAAGATGAACGCTGCAAGAATTAAAGACTTTTATCTTGCTGTCAAGAATATCATCCATATTGCGGACAGGAGATGCTATCGCCATTTTTTGATTTTCAAACTCGTTAACTGACTTTTTCGAACGTATACAGAAGCAAAAGAAGACTTAGATTTAATTAACACGAGTCGTGTCCTCTTATCTGAAATAAACGTTCACTCAGTATATATATATACATGCATATCAATACAAAAATTGAAGTAGCCAACTTCACAAGGTTCAAATTTCAATTAAAAATATTCTAAAAAAAATTATAACGACAATGCCAATCATCCATTTAATATTTTCATTAATTAGAGATACCCTTTCGAACGAACCTTCACCTAAATTTATAGTGTCGTCAATTTACAAGCAATTCTTTAAGATTTACTTTTAATTTGTATATTTATAGTGATAATAAAATCATCAAGCTGGATATCTTACTCTTGTGCACATATATTAAACTGCGAGGGAAAGTAACCACAGTATGGAATCTAGTTGACAGTACGGAGAACTCCATGTTGTACAAAGATAAAGTGTCTAGCACTGTGGGAATTTCTGGAGAGTAGAGCGTTGTCCTTCGACGTATAGGATACAGGAATAATGTCTATAGCGCGCAGAGCCATGTATACGATAAGGCAGTACCACGTACTATTGCTAGTAGCAGTGGTAGTAGTATCAGACTAGACTTACAGTAGTAGAGCAAAACGTAGTAGAGAATACAGCATAGTAGTAGAGTATTAGAGGAGAGTCGAGTGTAGAGTAGTAGGTATAGGCCGTTTCGCAGCCTGCAGGTCCGCATAGGTAGTACCTAGGAGAAGTATAGGAGGTTTACTCACCGTTGGCGCAAGTAGGAGCAAGCACGAATGTAGTATAGCCGCGGCCGTAGTCTGTAAGAGGAAAAAGTTTTATTGCCAGAGGCATCGCCACGAGTTCATTGCGTTGGCACCTTTGGCCTGGAACTAGCTTTTGAAATTGATAACATAAATATTACCGCGGCGGGATGTGCTCGCGCTATTTACGACCATTGTAATGACCCTTAATGTTCTCGGAGTAGTTTTGGCTTGGGTGCTGGAGAGCATCGTCGGCGAGCCTCCAGAAACCCGTGGAAATGCCGCTAATTTTCTTCTACAGCCTAATTGTATGGCCCGCCGCGACTGTGGCGCCACGATACTCGCCAAAGGTAACTAAAAAGATTTCATGGCTTCTTAGTACTATTTATACCAGCTGTCTTATACGCTGTATTTTATGTCGTCGGGTTATTTAGTGCTTTTACGCACTGTTCTGTATAAGGGTATTACATGTTACATGACAGATAGTAACGTGAATCTAGGAATCGAGTGTAACCTTGTGCCCTAAAATGGAAAGGAAATGGAAAGTACAAGATGCGAAAGTGTATCGCGAAGATGATACTCTGCTTAATAAACGATGGGAGCGTAACGTGACGCTGAAGGGTTTGGTCCTGTTTGAGTCGGTTAAGTTTTAGCTTATCTTTAGGGACTATTACTAGTTCCAAACTTGTTCACCTTAGTATTTGTGTATACGCTCGTGTATGTAGCTTGTTATATAATGCATACAAGTCCTCCGTGTGCATCCACTTTCCACGGAATTAGACTCAACGTGAACTTGCAACGAACGTTAATTAGATACGAGAGGAAGAAGGGACAGCAGTATGAAGATGGCGAGTGGTTAATAGTGAAAAGGAAGATAAGTGAAATAGGAATACGATTGCCCAGAGTGTGGAAGACAGACAGGAATAAGAAGGATACAATGTGAGGCATAATCGTTCTGGGAAACGACGACGCACGATTTGCGGTACGAGCTTAAATTCATGCCAGTGTGACGTCAGAAAGCGTTAAGTGTCGTCGCGCAATCTACAAGGCTTTTATCACTTTTTAATGCAGGTGAGTGTTTCGAGCACGTAGAAAAATTGTATCAGGCACTTTTCGCGGAAAAAAAAAATATACAAAGACAGTACTTTTCCTTCTTGCCGTTACACCCTACGCCACGTCGTGGCGGACGGAAGTTTATAATGGCTCAGTGTAGTCTGTTTATTCTCTTTCTGCTCTACCTTTCTCTCTTTTAATTTCTTATTTGCAATGCTCTTGCACGGCACTCGCAGCCACGTGGGGTTCGAGGTAATTTTACACTCATTTGACAAAGTTTACGTTGCACAAACAATTCATTTTTATCCCGAAGCTCCTTTCTTTTTCCATTCATTCGTACACCGTACCCCCTCGACCCAGTCCCTCTAATTCTCTCTCCGCCATTTTACTTTGTTCATTTCAAAAACTTCTCCTCAACTACAGTCAAATTTGACCGGGGACCATCTTGTATCGTTCTGCCTGAAAACCGCTGTTTCATTAAAGATAAATGCCCTCTTGAAATATTCATACAAAATTCCAACTTGTATCTTCCTGCTGTCTGCTCCTAGAACACATTTCCCACTTTTCTTTGCCCGCTTCCCTCCTATCTCCCCGCTATACTTTAGTCTGATGGCTACTTCAAAATTAATAGAGACAAATAGCGCGATAAATAAATCGATGCTACGGTAATTATACTTGGACTCTTCGAGCTAGCGTCATGGGCAGCACGTCGCGGTTAAATATTGTACCGCGTGTAAAAATATATAACCTGGGATATACATACTGTACATATATATGTATAGTTGCATGTGTACAGAGTATATATGCACTGTATATACTAAACGGATACGTAGAACGGAAAAGCACGTGGTAGACGTGCACGAGGGTGAAATAAAATATTGAATGTTCCAAGAGAAAAGGGAAGCTTTCGGCGTCATTCGGTATGCAGTCTGCGCTAATTGGGTCTAGTGGGGATTTCTTCGTTTATTCAATAGATCACTATGGACATAACGGCGTCCAGCCAAAAATCTAATTAGAAATTAACCTGCACTATACACCTGTACCATATGTGTGTTATTAATCATGACATCGATTTTTGATCATGCGTTGACCGTAATATTAAATTGTTGACTGGAATATTTGTAGAGGAATAGAAGCGAGATGAATAAAGTTATTCGTACCTTATTTCCTTTTTTATTGCCAAAATAACCGTGCGGACATTTTCTACGTTGCATTAAATATATCAGATTGTATCTCCCTTGTGAACAATTTAATTGTTATTGTTATCGTCAAACGCATAACGGTGTTCATGCATCATTTTACGCGCGTCAATAAATCACGTTATCGTTATCGCCGATACGTATGTCGGATTCTGTGCGTAAAATTAATACGTCATAATTATACATGAATAGTTTAATGTCAATTGAAAATGCCGATATACTTTAGAATTATTTTCTATACGCTTCGCGATGGGTATACAGATGATAAGCGGATATATAAAATATATTATTAATAGAAATGTAGGAAATTTATATACGTAATGCATATTCTTATTCAGTGAATACATTGAATTCTATTAAAATGACATTAACCGCAATAACCATTATAATTTGTTTATATAATGTCTGCATATATTTGCCACGATTATGTAGAAAATCATTTTCCACTGAGTGATTATTTCTTTGTATTTATGTACATATAATCTGTATCTATGTATATGTGAATACGTTTTTAATATCCTCATATTGATAAGCTAGATCGGACAGGCTATAACGTTTCTCGTATTCATTCGTTCATTTAGCTCGCGATTCGCCCGTAAGCTTACGTCAAAATCTATACCGGGTGTAGTATCAAAACGTTCTACACAATTCATCAAAGTCTACGCAGCTTTGGTAGCTTTGCATTGACATGCCTGTATAAGAAGTTCGAAGTAATGGGCAAACTTAGAATACGAAGAAAGAGGTTAGGTATATTCGTGTCAATAATAATTAACGAATTTGTAAATTTGTTTTGAATGAAATAATTTTATTAAAATTTCATTTTTTACAAAGTGTAACTTTACAAGAAAATTGTAATTTTCTTTTAATCGAGAACAAAATTGGATCGATATACGAAATCGATAGGTTTTACTTATTGAGAATTCCAGAGTACGATTATTGATATCACAGGACACGTGGTGTTTGACTGTCAGATAAGAATGAGACATAATCTAAATGGCGGTCTTTAATAATTCGCCTTAGATTTTTGCCAATTAAGTACGTCGCTTCGTAAGTGAAATTCGAGTTATTTTAATGTTCTTATATAAAAGTCAGTCTCCATCGGAGAAACATGGCGTCTTGCAATTATATATTTTGCAACGAATAATTCTATACCGTTCAAATATACATATATATATATGTATATATATATATACCGTAAGGATTCATAAGTCACTAGCGAAACGTCAAGTCAGCTACTTCATTATTTTTTTTTTTCATCCTTCCGTCCAACTTTTTGTCTCGTTCATAACTAAATCCATCCTTCATCCTTTCGTATACCCACCGCGTGTATCCAAATCCAGCCGAACCAAATTCTCGCAGACCCGACTGAAAGGCTCATTTGGTAGTCGTGGCGAATGAAATTTCAAATGCAGATCGAGTCCCTCGTATGCAAGTAGCTTGCGCGTTGTTACGAAAGATCGTAGAGCGGAGCTGGAAAAATTATGGGTTAACTAATAGGATTAGTTTTATGCTTTGAGATTGCGAGATGGTCCAGACGTGGACGCTGGTGAAGGATACCGTGCAGTCGTGGCTGAATTAAAAATTACGCTACTGACCAATGGAACATTTGAAAGTCGACTAATTTTTCGTCTTTGACTTCAGGCTGGATAGTGAGAAGTTAATAAATTTTGTATCTATTATTTTTATTTGCATTTCGAAAATATATCTTATCGCTATGGATACTTCGGTCTGATACGTACATTCGCATGTATGAATGTTTTCGATGTATCGTGAAGAAATAAAAAAAATACATACAAATGGGAAGGCAGAGCAGACACCGGAGAATATGCAATATCCGATAGGATACTGGAAAATAAAAAGTGCATTATAATATTCAGGTGCACTTTTATAACTTTGCACAGCTCATGCGCACAGACGTATAATAATTGTACCTGTAATATAAATACGAAGCTCAGCGTTAAGGTACCATAACGTTACAATGATATTTTTCGCTTAGAAATTGAATTTGTTTCGTTGAGTATTTAAAGGGGAGAATTTGTTATAAGTTATGAGAATGTATATGTATATATATATATATATTTTTGACTATATATTTATGTCTGTACGTTTCTATAGATATTTTTACGTACTTTGAGACTGGCGTATTCAAACTTATAGTATATCCTTTCATTCTTACTTTTTCTTTCACTTTAATCCCCTTTTCCGACTTTTGCCTTCTCGCGCCGCTTCTCTTGTGCGTCTTTTTGAAAACCAGGAAACTGGCCATTACCTTGCGAAACGGAAATTTCTTTGGGCGTCGTTTGTATCCTTCATATACATATATTATTGCACCAAGGATACGTTCTATCCATCTTTTGGAATTACTTGGCTCGTCGAATATTTTCATGTTTTTTTTTCTTCTTTTTTTTTCCCTGAAAGAATTGATTTGATGATTAGATAATAATGATAACGATAAAATGGACAATTGTAATAGATTGTGTATTTTTTAAAATTTTCTGAAATTTTTGGAAAGCGTTGAACATTCTTTTTTGTTATACATAGGTATTTAGGAATGCAGTAAGGAGGGGAAAAGAATGATCGATGAATATTCAATGTTCATAATTAAATATTTTATTTGGCACGATGGTAACATTTTATTTTTTTGTTTATTCTTTGATTTGAAATTTCTCCTTTTCTTCTTCACTTTCTTCGTTTGCTTACAGCTGGATCCATGATCGTGGCAGAATGGTGGATCGCGAGAAAGCCCTCATGGTGGTGCTGCTCGCCCTGCTGATCTATCCGAATCAGAATTTCGGTGAGTTTCTTTAATATACCTCATTCGTGTAAATAAGTTCTTTTTATTGGCAAATGTGGCCTGCGAACGGTTGAGGGGATTGGAAATAAAAAATAGCGGTTGAGAAATATTTAATATATTTGTACAGGATCTTAGCAGTCCTCTGTGTGTAATTCCTGCCATTTTTTTGCACGTTTCGCGCGAGCCTTTATTTCTCATTTTTTAATTTTCTATACTGCGAAGGTATCTACCAGAAAGTCCAAATTCTTTTAATGACAATTCCCAAAAACCAGGATTGCCCGTAAAATTTAATTCGTAGTAATTAAAAGTTATACGGTTTAACCTGTGCATTTGGGGTATCCATGCAGCAGAATATGAAACAGCCTGTATTGCCTTACTATATCGTTGACACGTGTAACAATTGCAAATCGTTCGCGGTTCAGTGACTATTCTAAAATTTGACAAAATTTCTGTCGCACGTTTTCTCGGCAGATTTTTCGAAAAACTCGATCTGACGTCGAAAGACAAAAATCAAAAGTTCGAAAAAACCGTCCACGCGCACAGATGCATTAGCATTTTGACGTCTGTCTTTTTTTTCATTATTTCAATTTTTCGTATTTTTCCTTTTTTTAATATTAAACTCCCCCCCCTCATTCGATTGACACCTGCTCGCTCGTTTACCGTCAATGAGAGTAAAAATGGCGAAAAGCAACAGAAAGACATACAGAAAGAATAAAAAAAAAACCGAGGTACCATTAATGAAACACTCGCGTGTATATAAAAACCTTACAAACCATTCAGCCGTACTCGTAAATTATTTTTGAACAAATTTGATGCACGAATATTTCACCTACAACCTGTCACAATTCGTCGATGGCCCGATCAATTGGCTCAATCAATCGAACTGGCATCGTGTATGTACAGTTGATTACGCGAAAGCACGTAATTAACTATATATAGATTGGATCGAATTATGACTTTATTAAAAAAAAATTCCTAATATAAAAACCAAGTGTCCAGACAGCGTAATTTTGCTGTCCACCCGAACAAGACGCAAAGGTGTACAAGACAGTTTCTTTTTTTCAATTCTTTTTTTGCAAATCATAATAAAACGCTTTTAAAGCAATTCCAAAATAAACTGGCTGAAAACACGTCCAAAGACAGCCAAGAGAACTCAGCAGTCATATAGTAGATATATATATACATATATATACCTACGTCTTATAAAGATAAGTGCAAAGTAAAAAGGGCCCGGTTATTGTACTTGTTTACTTGTTTGGTTAGTCTACTTGCACAAGAAATTGCATTCCTCTATCGATGCAACCATGTCGCACGAATGCAAGCCAGGTGCGTATCATGCACCTGGGGATGCAGCTTACTATATCGTACACTTGTCCCCCCCCCTCCCCCTATTCCAGACTATGTATCGACAGCCTATTCCCATTTCTCTTCCTCTCTCTTTCTCTCTCTCCCTCATCTAAAATCCTTTCTTCCCTCTTCGTCCCCTCGCACCGCCCTCCTCATTCCATTACTGCCAGCATATTTTTATTTCGCAAACCCTGTCGTGTCTCCAGCTTTATTCTCTTTATTATTATCCTTCCAGTGTTCATGTTACCTGGTACCACGGCAGCCAATCCCGTTCCGGCACACAATACACGGACACAATTTTTCCAACGTATTTCATATATTTTTCTCACCAAAAATCTCCCCCCCCCCCCCCCAACTTCCTCTAGACATACCCCAGCGGATCCCTACGAATTTTCCTCCCATCCTTCAGCGCCATTTTCTCTATCCCCTCCTCCTTCCTCCCATTCTACATCCGTCTCCGTCGTCTTGACAATTTTCCATCCGACGCCTCCGCAAGCGGAAACCCTTTACGTAATCTGCAGACTTGAACCCCCTCGTAAAGGTGCTTCTAACGAATAAGAAATTAGCATCTATTGAGTAACCGTTTCCCTCACCCTCCTACCTGTAGTACAAGATCCACGCTGAGAGTGAATTTGCGCCATGTGAAAAGTATCTCGAAATTCTGTCATCACTTTCCTCGATGCTGATTGGTCGTCCAGGTCGTAGTTCGATCGCGGCTAAAAAATTATCTTGATCGGTTCGAAATAAAATTTTTTTTTTCCTCGCGAACGGACCACGTCCTTTTCACGATAAGAGTTTCTCTGAAAAATTCTAATTAGGTTACCTAACCCGTGTGGACATTTTTCAAGGAACCACCCCTAATATGAAAAAGGCTATAGTAAGGGTCCAGTGGGACGTTCTCAAGTACGTTTTCTTAACGCGACCTTCGTAAAGACCCTGAATCGATTGATCGATGAAAATATTTGTCCGGGTCCTCGCTGAGCTTGCTTTGGGTCACGTTAGATGCGTTTCGTGTGTATTTACGAATATTAATAATCCAATGAACTTTGAGAGTCTCGATGTGTTATCGTTATGTTGATGAGGATGGTTTACTAGGAACTCTTCCGTTCACCCTGGTACAGGCTTCGCGGCCGTCACAGCTTCAGCTAATGTCTGGACCATAGCTCGATTTGAATTAGGAAAAGCCGATCGTGCCCTACTCGTACCCCTAACCTAATTTCTGCACGGGATATATAATAGTTGAGCCAAAGAGGCATCAATATTAATTCAATCTGGGTTTTGCCTGTTAATGCTTAACTAAGCTCGAGCCAAGGATTAGTTAAATATTTGCGACAAAAGTATCGCGAAGTTTCGCGGCAACGTTCGTCCTGAAGCCACTCAAAATTTTATTATCTATCGGCCGATCTTCGTAGCGTTCATCGAAGCTGGCATTGGAAATAAATACAACGCTAAACTTGATTGCAATTTCTTTTCGTTATTTATTTTACGTGCTTTGCAAAAAAAAATTTTAATTTACACATCAGCCGAGTATCGATAAACTCTTGTATCTATTGTACCGTCGCTCTCGAGACCTTTGACGAAATTTCAGATTTTTAGAATAATTACAAATTTGCTTGATGGCTCAGCGGGCAAAGCGTCAATCCTCGTTTGCAGCATCCCCATCCATCGAGTCGTGTCCATTAGGGAATAACACATGCAGATATATATTTTTGTAATTTTGTCAATTATACAATTATGACATCACGTCAATCGTACGTTTAATGTATTTTGACGATAATTAACAGTCTAACGAATGGTCCGTACTTTTATCCCACTGGATGGAAATTCAATCTGGTCCTGACCAGAGAGTCTCCACTGGCTCCTGTCAGGACTGCATGCTATAGGGGTCCTTCGATAACGCAGGACAATCATGACTTGGCTCTACATAGCCGTCCCAATTAGGACTTTGACATTGTCAGCGTCAAGACTTATTTTCTACACGGGACCCACGTGAATCTGTTGATTCTGTCGGTAACGCGGAGGCGCGCATAATTTTCAAATACATTATTAAACAGTTCACCCTTCGCCGTTCGCAGGTTGAAAATGTCAGTCTAATGTAATCTCATCGTATGAACGTTACCGACTTCTGCTTGACACACAGATATACAGGGAATAACGAATGTCACGGAGTAATTATATTCGGCAAGGTGGTACCAATGACAGACATAATAATGGATAGGCATACAGCACATAAATACACACGTACAAGTATTTACCAAAGTACGTACGCGGAGTTAGGTTATGTCACGGCTACGTGGATCCTCTGTGTTGTCGAATTTTACACGTGACACATGGCTTTCGTGTAGACCATAGACTATATAGTGTATAATACAATGCTACAGTATGCTATAGTATATGCTGTATGGTATAGGTAACGGCGTTACTAGACAATGTGGAGTGCCGCGTTGATACCAAGCGTTCGGAAATGCTCGGTAATACTCGTAGAGGGTGAAACAGAGAGAGAGAGCGGGAGAGAGAGAGAGAGAGAGAGAGAGAGAGAGAGAGAGAGAGAGAGAGAGAGAGAGAGAGAGAGAGAGAGAGAGAGAGCGTGAGAGAGAGAGAGAGAGAGAGAGAGAGAGAGAGAGAGAGAGAGAGAGAGAGAGAGAGAGAGAGAGAGAGAACGTGAGAGAGGGATGGAGAATTAATTAATCATCGCATAAGGGGAAAACGGGACTGATGACGACTAACGTGGTGTATAGGTACGTTCGGTACGTTGGTAGTAGCGACAGTGAACTGTCACTCTATTTCGTACTGACAGTAAATTTTCTTAGTTTAAACGACTCTGTCTGTCATGACAGCCAATACTTGGATTACGGTACTGTATAAATATCGTCACTTATATTTTTATTTATCTTCTTTTAGGTTATGGCTGCTGTGTGACAGGCTTACGGTTCTTTATTTTACAGGCGACGAGGGAAGTCTAGTCTGATTTTGGAGGTTAGATGTACTTGCTTTTTTCTTTTCTTCTTCTTCCTCTTTGTCGCTTTCGTTCCCGTGACACCTTCCTTTCGTAAGCACCGCGAGATGTATTACGACGGCGACGGTGGGCGTCGCGATCCAGAAGAAATCTCGTATATCACCGTGACGTCGACGTATCCAGCTTTATCGTGTCTATATTGAACGTCACAGATTTACGCTTGTCATTTACCTGGATGGCCTCTCTTAACGCCTTTTTACCTTTATTATCCAGCGAAAGGTGGATCAGCTCTCTGTGCATTATAACCTGAAACATGTCTTTAATTTTTCTGTCATCTTTTTTTTTATCTTTGATCGATCACCTATAATCACGGCGGACTGCGGAGTTTATCTTATTTATCTTTTTTTTTTATATTGCATCCAACAATCTCTCGGCCAGTCGCGTAAACTTTGAAATCGAGATATTTTTCTCGAATAACTTTTTCCCTTGAAGGTTTCGTGGAAAATTTGTTTCCTCTTAATAATATCCTTTCTACGTCAACAGGCGGCGCCTTTCAACCTGAGTTCTTATCGCCTATTGCCAATCTGACGGTGGCACGTGGTCGCGATGCTACGTTCACCTGTCTCGTGAGCCATCTCGGTGGATATAGAGTGAGTATCTATTTACGTAGTCTTTCTTCTTTATTATTATACAGATACTTGAGAAATATTATTTCAAGGTATAAATAGACCTAAGAACTTATATAAATCCAGTGTCTGCGGGATACAAGTCAACTTCGAGGAATCCACTGAGTGAAAAGGACAGAGAGTAGCCAGCATTCGTCATTCCTTGTTCAGTGGTTCGTGTCTCAGCTGGTTCATCGGTTGATAAAGAAGAAGCTAACGGAATACAAGGGTTGCCAATAGATTGAGATATATATATATATATATACACACACATATATACTAAAGAGAGAGAGAGAGAGAGTCCCAGTGGCTTATCCGAATATTCGATCTACCCTTCAAAGACGGTCTCGTGGGTATCCGGCTAGATACGGCCCTTAACTTGGAAGTCATCAGTATGTCGGTGTAATATTGGTGGTGCATTATGGTCAGGATAACATCCATAGAGTTTGGGAAAGGGATAAATATGGAAAGAGAACGGGATTGAAAGAGAAAGTAGATCCTTTCGTCAAAGACGTATCCTGGAGCAACAATGTCCTGGAGATAACGTCGTCCTATACAGACGACAAAACGAAAGATCATCCCTCTGCATTCAACCCTTCTATCATTCGATCCTTCGAAACTGCCCGTTCGCGCGTGTCTGTGTATATATATATATATATATATCGTTCAAGCAACCGTAACCTTACGTATACTGCTCAGCTCTGCCAATAGGTCAAATCTTTATTAGGCCTCGAGCATCTCCCTTCGCCGATGTCCATTTCATCCCCCACTTCCGCCGTTTAATCTTTCGTGACGCTAATCCTCGATTATGGTTATTCTTTGGCGATATCGTTGACACCGGTACTCGCGCAAAACCAAGGTATAACCTTTGCCGCTGTAAGCTTTATGCTTTTTGAAGTCCTGACTTTTCTCTCGAGAGACCTCGTGTTCTCCCTAACCACAGAGAGACTGGAGTCGGTGGGAAAGAACTAGATATTGATATAGACTGAGGTCTAGATCCCTCGCCCCAAAGTTGGGCGGGGGTGGCAGTAGGTAGATAGGCTCCTTTGAGAAGAGGGTGAACGGGGCGTATGGCGCGTTAGAAGACGACGGCTAGTAGAACATTCAGAAGTGTCATATTATGTGTATACTACTGTATGTATACATATACCTTCGGGAAATCGCAAAGATGCGTATTCGTCGCGCAACTCGCAATATCCGACGTGAGCGTCTCGCCAGTCGTACGTGGCGACGCCTTTTTTTTTTTTTATATATTTCTCTACCAGCCAACATGCCCGACCGAAACTTCGTGGCCATTTGCATTTTCACCGCGAAATATTCCATGTACCTACCCCACGTATCTATATGTACGTACGCATACTCGTGTGGCTAGATAGGTATGTGGCTATTGCATCTTACCGAAAACCGTCTAGATATACCGAAACGTGTACACCGTGTGAATATGGTATGGAGCACGTGGAAACAGGCCGTGGGACACTTATGCGCGAGGAGGCAAAGGATATTAGGGTGTACATAGGGATGAAAGGAAGAAGGGATTTTTTCGGGGGTTTAAATATAAGAGAAGGCGTGAAGGTAAAAATGTTGAGCGAGAGAGAGAGAGAGGGGGGAGATGAAAAAAAAAAGAAAAATCATATTTTTCCTGAAAATTTCTCAGACTATAAAATATAAGGTTTCTTTGACGCCGTGCGCCCTATCTCGTGCTCTTTGTACCCTGGGGATGACGCCGGGGCGACGGAGGGAGAAAATTTTTACTGACAGAAAAAAAAAATCTGTTTTCAGGTTGGTTGGGTTAAGGCTGACACCAAAGCCATTCAGGCCATCCACGATCACGTTATAACGCATAATCCACGCGTTTCTGTGTCCCACGGTGACCATTCGACCTGGAGCTTACACATCAGGGGCGTTCAGCTGGAGGATGCCGGAGTTTACATGTGTCAGATTAACACGGATCCAATGAAAAGCCAGGTACATTAATTCTCTTATATTTATTTAACGAAGCCTCACGGCGTCGGTAAGCCAACCAGGACTCGGTTTCATTGGAGACCGGTAGTGAATCACGGTATTGTCCGGTTTTTCTTTTGAAAGACCCATTGTCCATCTATTAATTTGAACCTTTCCCTTAGTCCTCCTTTTCATCGGATCGTCTGTGTCCCTTAAAATATGACAGTCCTACGACTTCAGTCTCTGCACCGTTGACGTCATCGGTTCAATGCCACCTTCAGTCAACGATATTCTCAAGAGATAGGAACTGGTCCAGGTGCTGGCTGAGTTCTCTGTGTTAATTAAAGGCTGTCTGCTGAGAATAGACTTTGGTACAGTCTCTAGGATGCTGTTGAAGGAGCATCGAAGATCTTCTCGAGTGCTGATTGTTAATCTTGAATAAAAGGAACGGTATTATCAAGTGAAAATTCTTTTGAGAATTCTATTAAGCAATGTACGTACTGTGTAGTTCTCTGTATAAATAATCTTTCATGGACTTTAAGTCTGCAGAATGACACTTTGAGATCTTGTTACGCTCGCTCGGATTCAATCTGGACTGATGTTCCTGATGGGAAATGGAAATACGAAGAGGAACCCGAATGGACCTTGTAGGGAGTCGCTACTTTTGTATACAGAATATAGAAATGAACAATTAAATTAAATTAAAGGACAATTCTCAAACGACCATAGCTTTCAGTGGAGGTTGCTTGGAAAAATTGAAAAATTCTTCTTTACGGAGATTTGTCAGAAAGTGCACGGCTGGCAAATCTTAAGGTCATACCTATAACGAATATTCATTTCAATGTAGTAAATAGGAGTTGCACTTTCTTCAGAGGATTAATATTTTTCACGATGGTTTATCGATATTGTAAATACATAATGAAGTAGATAAGAAAAATTATAAATACGTATTTATAATACTTTTTCATAAAAGCGTACCCGTGTACTTGATCATTTTCACGTGATACGATCATCGAGCGCACTTCGATCACAAAGTGTAAAAGTGATACCGATTTTTCTTCAGCGGATGAACGTCCTTATCCTGAATTATCGATTAGCCCAGATGCTTGGAAATAGTAGCGCTGGTTCCCAATTAGTAATTTTCCTCGAGTTCCACCGGTTCGCCGCAATTCGGTGGTATTTCCCGTCGGCTTTTCCAGTAACGCGTTCGTTACTGAAAACGTTTGCGAAGTAGTAAAAGTACCTGGGCGCATCTGCCAAACCACCTGCGTCTAAATAAACTCCGTAGCTCTCAGCCAAACTTGACTGACTCGTACCAGTGGTAACGCAGATACAGAATGAAGTATGTACCAGCCACCCTGGTCCATAACTATTCTCGCGAGAAGCCGTCATCCATTTATGATGACGAGAAGGAAACGGAAGACATGGGTATGAGAAGAAACTCTTGCTAGGTCCCAAGAGAATCTCAGGAAGGAGAGAGGGAGAGAGAGAGAGAGAGAGAGAGGAGAGAGCCAAATCAAAGTTGTTGGAGAAAGACACAGACGTCCTTTTCTTTGACTTTTATGTCCTGCTATATAGAACAACGGGTACCCGTTGGGTTGCGCCTATGGATCCGGCTTTATTTATTTTCCCAGTCTGCGACCGCGAAATAGAAAAAGCTTTTTCGTTGGTATCTGGGAGATGTGAGAAAATCGTGCGAGAACGTGAAACTGCGTTGGACGAGGAGAAAGGGGGTTATGAACATATGTGACTTATTTAAGGGCGATATGAACAAAATATGAGAACCATGTAAAACGGCTAGTATCAACCGGCTGAGATCATCGGGTAGGGATGCTGCAACATTGTGGCATTTAGTCTGCACGACTTTTAGCCAATTATTACGTGAAACACGGGTTGGTCGTTAATTAACGAAAAGCCTTGCGCCATTCTTGTACTCTTGTAGTATTTTTTACATGGTATTCTAGTTTTTCATATTCGCATCCTCTACGTCCGTTTCATTTTCAGAGCCTCCACCCGTCTGGGTGTAAAGGTTTCCTTTTCCTTAAAAAAAAATATTCAGAGACGCTCGTATATTTCTTGAAATATCTAGGGATTTTATTTATCCCGAGATTTTTCTTCTCTCCTTTTTCTCCTCGCTACAGAAATTGAGGAACGTATATCCGTTTTAGCAGCTAACCGCAAATTTCTTTCTTTCTTTTTTTTTTCTTTCTTTCATTTCGGTGCCACAATTTTACAGATGTTTCGGTGCCATTGATATTTGTCACGAACGTTAATGCTTTTGTCTATTTCACGAGAATAATTTACAATTTCTTTTTTCTTATTTTCATCTCGCAATCGCTATTACGCTATGGTTGCACAAAGAGTAACGGAGAACGTATCTCCCACGGGAGATTTCGCACAATCCCCACGTGGAGCACTTTATGTTTTAGCAGAATCTTGACGGTAAACGTTGCCGTGATTATTCGCGAGCAATTCTGCTTGAAATTTTTAAAGCTAGCAACTTCATCCGATATACAATACGAACACCCGGTATATAATGTGTACTTGAATATTTCGTTTTGCAGACAGGAACACTCTCGGTTCAGGTGCCACCTGAATTCGTCGACGAGGAAACCTCCAGGGACGTCATGATCAGCGAGGGTGGTCAGGTGAGAATCTTTTGAGGGATACATGAAAATATTATATACACGGTGTTCCGTAAGTATCCATGTTGACTTAACCTGGGATTGAGCTTCTCAAGATTTTCAGGTAACGAGTGAGTAAATTGGTAACTGATCTTGTTAAGACAATGCGTGAAATTGTCGCTCCTCGATGAACGGATCGGATGGAGGACTCGTTGATTCTGGCTCATCTTCCCAATTCGTAGGATACCCCCTTCCTACTTGTTCCAGTCGTTCTCTCCTCTCAGGAAAGTTCTATAACGTGAAACGTCACGAGCGTGAAACGAAGACAAGAACGAGACGAAAAGCCAGTTAGCGCTGAGATACGAAACGACAAACGTTTGAAAATGAAGTGCCGGCAAAACTCGATTAACGTTCATTTGCAAGAAAGCTTACCGTTGTCTGCGTTTGTCTAAATTAGGTTTCGAAGTTGCGCCACCATCTTCTAGTTCTCACGGTACGACCTAGAGTACGGTTGAGTAGTGGAAGGAAGATGGAAAGGATGCTGCGGAAGGACGTTCCCGACGTCACGGCGCTCTTTGTTCACGGATTTGATTTTCAACGCTGGATAGGTGTTATGCTGGAAATTATTCAGAGTCTCTTTGATTACATTTATTTTGCTATCTTAAACACACTTGTACACGGCATTTAGATATAGAATAATAACTTGTATTTGGTTTCAGACGTCACTTCACTTTAGGATCCGATCAGTCAGTTTTCATTGCACCCAATCTCCAGATACTTGTTTTCCATGTCCACGAGGTCCAGATAAGGATATAACGAGAAGACGGAAAAATTTTAAAAAGCAATTTGAATGGGACAGTTCTAAGAGAGCAATACACGAAACATTGAACGTAAAACGTTAGACAGTGGGAATCGCGTGAGAGTTATGAGATCCTCAAGAGAGAGAGAGAGAGAAAAAAAAGGAAAAAAAACAACTAGAATGCAAGTAGGAAACAAGAGAACAGAAAGCGCGAAGAAGAAATCCCAAGCTATTCATAAATCCGAGAAGAATGATCTAACCAGAAATAAGATGAGTTATGCGTGTTGCAGGTAAAGTTGACTTGCCGTGCTCAGGGCATACCGACGCCGCGCGTCATGTGGCGTCGAGAGGATGGAAAGGAAATTATAATTCGCGAGGCGTTCGGCGCCAATACTCTCGGCCAGAAAACTCGTGGTAAGTAGGGTAAAAGAAAAAAATCATATACATAAATTCCTATATATAAATTGCAGGAAAAGCAGATAAAATCTGCGAATGGAAATACGAAAGTGGATGAACGCCAAAGAAATTCACGGGGAAGACGTCGTGCGGGTTCACGAGGGTCACGATTAGAAGCGATATTGGATATTTCAGCGTCCATTGATAACGTTGATAAGCTTAGACGGCACATAGATTACTCGGAAGAATTATACACCGGATAGTCTTAGGACAAGCTGAGAAATGTATTCTGGAATATCCAACTATATATTTAAGAGGGTGGGGCGGTACGTCGTCTAGTTAAATGTACGGGGTGTTTGATAAGGGTGTGGATTTGGTAATGGGAACTGGGGTAAAGTCAGTTTGTGGCAATTTTCATTTCTAGTACTCGGAACTCTCGACCCTTAATTGACATTCAATTAATTCATTAGGCAAGGGTTCCGTGTTAAATTCATTCTTGTGTATCAGCCCGTAATGTATAACAGCTATCGTCGTGCGCATTGATACACAATGGGGCCTTTGCTCCTACATACAGTCCTACCATCTCATTCACAAAGCCATCATGAATGAATCGCAGATGCGTATCGCTTCCCGTAAGCAGATTCCAAGTCCACCGGATTCTCGACTAACGTTTTCAAATGGACATTATTTCGCATTCAATTGTCAACTATAAGCCCTGTTGCTCGTCAGATATAGAAGTTGATGTCATTACTCTGAAATATTATTGATTTTTCATTACAGTCAGCTCCGTGGCGCAGTTTCAGGGTGAAATCTTGAAACTTACTAAGATCACAAGAGGCGAGATGGGAGCTTATTTGTGCATCGCCAGCAACGGCGTTCCACCATCCATAAGTAAACGTATCACGGTTAATGTTCACTGTAAGTAATTACGACTAACATGCAATCGAGATAGGGTATGCTCGTTCACGGTGTTGTTAATGTCTCTTTGAATTATTAAATGCCAATTACCATAGGGTTTAAATAATTGTACACTACAGTACAGTTGATAGGGATAAAACTGTATTGTCAATGGTTAATAGGAAGACATGATTTTCATATAAATCTTATAATGCCAGTACACTCGTATATACAGACGTCCAGTGTCAGTATGGTGTGGCTGGGAGTAAGTAAGTAGTACGCTAGGAAATCGATCCAGGGTGGGACGTATTGGTAGATACGGTAGTAGTAATGCATCTGGTGCGTTACTGCGGTAGTCGTAGTAACTGCAGCATCTCAACGGGGTGATAGAGGGGGAGTGTATCGACGTCAGATTGTGTCATAGTATAGAAGTAGTATTCTTGTTAATAGGAATAAAAGGGGTATTAGCAATCTTACAGATGCCACTAGTAGCACTAGTATTACGGCTAGTAATACTAAAACGACTACTAGTGCTTTAAAAAAAGAAATCAAGGAGTCTAAAACGGTTTACAGTTCCCCCAGTGATTCACGTACCCAATCAACTGGTTGGAGCACCCCTTGGAACTGATGTGGCGTTGGAATGTTTCGTGGAGGCCTTCCCCAAGTCGATCAATTATTGGGTCAAGGATAATGGTGAGTTCATCTTCTTGTTAGCTAACAGCGAAGTTCCTTTGAGCCAAGAACCCGCCGATGGCTGTGAGCTTATGGATTTATGGAAATTCGTTTACCTCAGTGTGTTTACAAATTATATGTCTGAAGAACCGTTGTAAGATTGATTCGTGTCTCTGTTTATAATGTTAGTTAATATATATGTGTATATATATATATATGCATACTAGTTTGCGATTGTGAAAATTTTTATAAGACTCGTTATTGCTTTGCGAAAGGAGCTATGATCATCTCCAGCTCGAGACACGAGGTTCAGGCATTGGCGAATTCGACCTTTGAGGTCAGGATGACGCTGACCATACGCAATCTTCAGAAGCAAGATGTGGGCTCGTATAGGTGCGCTGCGAAAAATTCTTTGGGCGAGGTCGAGAGCAGTATTCGATTGTACGGTGAGTATATCGAGCGAAAAGAAATAGCTCTTGGAGATAGCTAAATGTATCTTTATTATCGGACTGGCTGAATAACTTATTATATCCGTTTGAAGTCTGGTTCGAGATTGAGGTCAGTTTTTCTTTTTCTTTTTTATCTTCTGCTATGCCAGTTATTCGAGGAATACCTTCGGCAGTTATTATAATTTTTAACGTTTTATTATTATATTATTTATATTTCTTTTGATTCCCTTCTGCTTGTTTCTCCTTTATCGTCATATCTCTTCTCACGCAGACTTCTCAGGATAAATGGTTCCTATGCAAGATACGGAGTGTTGCCGGCATGTTGATAAAATACTGG